>WMHX01000166.1:0-317962 GCA_013420875.1 Thelonectria rubi | reverse complement strand
GGGGGGGGGGGGTGGACGAGGGCGACGTTGACGGAGGAGACCCGGGAGACGGGAGCTGGAGGCAGAAGAAGGAAGAAGATGAGCGGAGGCCGAGCTGACGGAGTTGGTCTTTGGTGGTGTTGCTTCGAGGGGCCCTGGGCGCGCGGGCGGCCGTGGTCGGCAGGGGCAGGGCGGACGAGGAGAAGAGCCAGGGACCGGGGGGGGAGGCTGGGGTCGGGGAAGGATACAGCCTACAGCCTACGGCAGGGCCTGTGGATTTGCTGACGCTGGAGGGGGGGGCGGAAGACGTCTTGAAGCTGTGGCCGCGAGAAGGATTGGGGGCGAGCCTTGAGCCTTGAGCCGGCCGGGGCCTAAGCCTGGGTGTGTGGTTGTGCGGTTGTTGTGTGTGGTGGTGGTGGTGGTGGTGGTGCGTGTGCTGCGGCTGCGGCGTGGGCGTGGGCGTGGGTGAGAGGTGCGGCAGCGGCAGCGGCAGCGGCAGGAATCTATTCGTGGGAATAATGCAATGGCGATGCGGTTACAGACGCGGGCTCAGACGCGGGCTCAGACGCAGACGCAGCAACGGGAACCCCTCGTCGTCGTCGTCGTTGTCGTCGTCGTAGTCGCCGTCGCAGTCGTCGTCGGCGTGTGGTGCAGGCGGGCGGGCGAGCTATCAGCGCCTGAGCAGCAGCAGCAGCAGCAGCAGTGGAGCCATCAACATGGCGCGGAGCGGGCGGTGGTGGGCCGTGGGTCAGACTGACGGGGGACCGGGGGTCTGACTGCTGCAAGGTCAGTTGTTCACACAGCTTCACTTGTTCCAGGTTGAGCAACGGGCAGGGCGGCTGGGCGCTTAGAAGATGCATGCCATGCATGTAGGTACGAATGCCTGCAGGGTCCGACGCCGACCGAGGGCCGCCCGTCGTCCAGTCGACGAGTCTTGGCCTGGACAGGTCGAGGGGAAGAAACACGAGAGCCAGCGCGAAGAGAGAAGCCGCCTGGGAGCAGAGATGCGAGAGTGCTACTAATATTTTCGCATTGGAGGGGCACCTCTGTCGTGCGGGGGGAGACTGGAAATTAATTGACACCTCCCTCCGCCCAGCTTCATCTCGAAGCCCGCCCTTCTCACTGCTCCCTGATCATCCATCTCCACGTGCGCCTCAAGCAAATCATCCCGAGGGGCCAAGCACTAGCGAGAAAGAGAAAGAAAAAAAGAAGAAAAACCCTGGATGACGAGTGAGACCCTTTACCCATTTCGCTTTCCCCTACGCCATGATATGGCCGGACGGCCCAGTTCCATCGCAATCACATTTTCACCTTATATCCCCGGAGAAATTAATGTGGACGTGAGTTGACGACAGATGCCCAGGACCTATCGGTAATTGACTCGAGGTATGATGACGAACCATCTCGGCTCAGGAGCTGACAATTACCTCACTGGCACTGTAAGCCAAAGCTACCCCGAGAGAGCAACCCCCCAATCAGTCAGATTCCCGTCAGGTTGAAAGTCCCTCCAATTCCCCACTACCAGCTTCCCCCAAGGCAGATTCGTTTATTGAGATAACCCGTATTACTGCGAGACCTTGCACCCCCCAGTCCAACCAGGAGAACCATCAATCAATGCACCACCACATGGGCCGCTCTGGCCAAGAATCATCGTATCCGTACAGATCCAGTCAACATGCGACCGTGTTCGGCCTGCCCGCCACACCAACAACCCGATCTGGACGGCCAAGCCCTCTCCTCGACTTGTACGAGGCTGGCCGCTGCCAGAAGGCCTTGTGCATACCTTAATACGTACCGTCACAATCCTACCAGACACAACATTGCCGTACAACCAGCTTGAAACACACGAGCGCTTCGCCGAATGCTCTACAACGAGCATGGCAAAACAAGAAATCCCACGTCTTCGTCATCAGTAGATTGTCATAACCCCAACGTGATAAGGACAGTGTAACATGGCCCCCAAACTCCGTCCTGCATCTAAGTGCAAAGTCACTGTATCCAGAATAAAACCAAGGCTCCCTCTGACGCAAACAAACACGGCTCCCAAGCAGCTTAAGCCTACATGACGCTGCAGCTGCCGAAATTGAATCCATACCCCTGCTGACACTGCTCCAGATACCCGGCGTCTTCTGCCGAGCCCTCAGGCGCGTTGTGCTTCCGAACGACACCCGAAATCTTGATGCTTTGGTCGCCCTCGAAATGCCACCACTTGAGCCTCTGAAGTGTCGTGCCCTCGTCTTCATCCGTGCTAATCTCCCACTTGCCCGATGACACAGCCACCTCGCATTGGTCCTTGGGAAAGTGGTACTCGGGCAGGAAGACCACGGTAGGGGCGTCGTCCGATGCATTCCTAGGGGCGAAGAGCTTGAGCTCAAAAGTGCATGATCGAAGGTCGAAGCCCGACTGCACAACGTTACCAGAGACAACCGTAGGCGTCGGTCTAATGTATGCCTCGGCCGCGCGATAGCCTGGCGTGTTGGTCAACTCGGGATCCCTATTGACCGGTTCAGAGCTGATGGAAGGCGAGGCGAGCGTCTTCTTGATGTTGTCTGGAGTGACGGTTCTGTCGTCCGTCGTATCCCGTACGGTTGCCGAGGATGACTTGCCGAGGTTTGCGGTTGATTGAGAGAACTCGGAAGGGAGGGGCGATTCAGGGAGAGGCTTGTCGTCCAGTGACCAGATTGATAGATCCTCGCCGTTCCACTGGTCTCCGCGCTGATGATCATTGACGGCGGTATAATTCCACAAGCATGCCCCTTCCATTCCCGATCCCTCGACCGCAAAGTAGTTTGCGTCAAGCGCCGCGGACTGGCTGGAGTAGTCGCCCGTCTTGTACGCCTTCTTGTCATCCATGTCGTATGGAATCCCAAACTCGGTCAACACACAAGGGTGCTTTCCGGTGCGGTCCCGACCTTCTTGCATGAGCGTCTTCAGCTGGTCTCGGAGGCAGTTTCGGATGGCCGTCTCGCCAATACGAATGGCGAATGCGGGATGGAGATATTTGCCACGCAGCACACCGACAACGTCGACATTCCATGTACTGTTCCAGTGCTTGGTCATCAGGGTGATGCCGTCGTAGTAGTGGGGGGTGAAGGCCATGTTCGGGTCGTCGTCCTCAGTACCGATGATCTCGGGGGGCAGTTCGAGCGTGGGATACTGCATCAGCATGATGCAGTCCTTGTGATGCGACCGACAAATCTTGACGTATTTGCGCCAAGCGTCCATGAAGTAGGTGTTTGTAAAGTTGGGATAGTCGATTGTTTCTCCGGTCCTTGGGTTTTTGGTAAAGTAGTCCTTCCGGAGGATGGTGTCCGTCTCGATATCCCAAACGCCGTGAATAGCCCAGATGCACTCTCCCAACTTCCAGCCGGGATCACGTTTCCATCCATATCTGGAGTCGTCGTAACCAGCGGGCAACCAGGCAATCTCGCCGTGGGGATCAACAAGCTTGCTTCCAGTCTTGTAGGCGCCCATGCCACCCATGTCCCACGTATCAACTTCACACGCTCGTCCCATGCCAGTCAGGAAGGTCTGCCACATCGTTGGACAGGTACCCTTCTTGAGAGGGTGCTCTTTAGGAATCACAGTGAGATCTACATAACCCGTCATCCCCTTGTTAGGTTCGTTCATGCTCTCCCATCCGATGACCACCTCGTTTTCAAGATCCCCGGCCTCGTGAATGCGCTGTGCGAGGTGGCCGCAAGCCGCCATGAAGTGGTCCTGGAGATAATCCTGGATATTGACCCCGTCGATGATACACTTTGGGGCGAAGTCTTTGCCAGCAAAGAACATGGTGAAGATTGTTCCGGCGGCAAGTCGGTAATAGTTTGTTGACCAAATCATTTTGGGGAACTCGTCGGGTTCGGGGTACGTATTCTGGACAATGGCCGCCTCAGTAGCAGCGAAACTCTGAGGGTTGAGGCCGCACGCGTAAATGGTCCACATGGGAGCTCCGCAACCGCCTGTAAATCTCGACCAGACGTCCTGGTGGGGATCCATGAATACATAGAAGCCATATTCCTTTGCTATGCGCAGGACGTCGATGGTGTGTTGAATGAAGTTCTCGTCGTATTTGCCAGGTCCGGCACCCTCGATGGCCTCCCAGGTGAAGATGTATCGGATCGTGTTGTAACCAAACCGCTTGATCCTCGCAAAATGGATGCGCGCGTCGTCCTTTGGAAACGGGCGTTGGTGAAAGGTGACGTTGTCGCCGTCGAAGAAGTCGGTAGCGACATGGGAGGGCTGGTCAGGCTCGCTCGGGAGCTTTGCTTCTGCGGCCACATTGATGCCACGGAGGACGATCTGACGGCCGTAGCCATCGCGGAATTGGCCGTCCTCGATGGCGAGCCGAAAGGAAGCCATGGCTTTCTCCAATATCGCGGGTCTATCGATCGCGACGGGAGGAGGTGTCGAGCTTGAGACTCGAGAAAGGGTGTCGAGGTGATGAAGGGGGAAATTGGAATGAACCCAGGTCAGCCGGGTCGACGGTGATGACGTTCTGGGGGCGATCCAACCTTAAGCGGTCACCAAGGAGTTAGGGAAGAGCGGAGCCACTGGAGGTGTTAGTCATCACGGCAGTGAGACGGGTTCGGTTTGGGATGGAAAGTCCCGTCAACTTACGATGAAGTACGGATAACTCATGTGCTGACGAGGAACCGGGCAGAAAAAGGCCCCGAATATGGCTTATGCGTTGATTCGGTCTTATGAAGTTCTCCAGTGGCTTCTTGGTCCCCCACTGAATCCTTCAGCTGAGTGAGGTTCGCAATCGCATCGCTCGGATGCCGCGCGTTGGCCCATCCGAACATCAGCCGGCTGCGGTCCGTAAATCCGGTTCATCATGGAGTATTCGTATTGTCAAAGGGTCGGCGCGCTTTTGGTGTGGACGTCGTCTTCAATAGGGAATCTGTCTTGTGACGAAGCATGCCCATTTTCCCGGCTGGTTTTTGCCGAAAGAAAGCCGGCAACTTGGCTCTCCAGCTCCCCAGGGACGAGCTGCGGTTGAGAGAAGCATAATCGATCAAGCCTACCAATCCTTGAGTATGACAAATCATTCGGGCTTGCGGTGCGCCCGGACAATCCAAATACGAGAACGAAGGTAGGACAACGACAACACCAAGAGGGGACGCCGGAACAGACGGACCCCGAGGAGAGAGAAAAGTCCCGAGCTTTATATCAACTGGACGGCGGTCAAGAAAAGCGACTGGTGACGTGCATGGCGCTGCGGACAGCCGATGAGGCATTCGTAACTCGTAATTCGATATTCGTACTTCGTATCATATCTCCATCGGACCTGGCTTGCCCAATTGCGCGGGAAAAGGCGTCGTCAGCTCCCGGACGACTCGGAGAAGTTCAAGGACTCATCAGTTCTTGGCGGTGGGTTTTAGCGGAGGTACGTACCGTTTATGGATACGGCGTATTCGTCGTCGGCCCCCAATTCAGGATTAGTGTGGTCGCTCCTGGCTGTTGGCGGCTCTTGATTCAGCATGCTCACCTCACGTAATAAAGGACACCAGAACAGCAGTGAGAAGGGGAGGGAGGAGATGTACTTCGGGCGAAGAAGGCCGGTCAGATGTTACCGCTCCAAAGGCATAAGGGAAACGTAAATGTGCGCGGGCCAAGAAAAAACCATGCCGGCCTTGCCCCAGGCTTGGAAAGAGAGACGAGATAGTTCCTTCCTGCTCCAACTCATACACAGGTGAGAAGGAGGTACCGCAGGCTGCATCTACAACGCACACACGGTGACGAAGCCGCGTCGACATTTATCACTCATCCATGATAAAAGCGGCGTCTGTTTTCGTTTCCCCCTTTGCGAAAATCGGCCATTGTTTTTCGCATCAGCGGTGCGAAAACCCCATACATGGCCGTTAACTCCGCCGCTCACCTGGCCACCCACGACCACGACTTTCCTCCCACAAAGTCGCCGACGCCGTCGATACGTGAAAATACATGCCCGCACAATCCGCAGCCTCGTCTTCTCGTCTATCGCCATAGGCCCCTCGTTTCCTGGCTCCTCATCTCCTTCTCTTCGCTCTTCTCTCTTGCCGTCGTCGTCACCTCCCACTTCCCGGACCCTTGGGGGCTCCACACACCTCGTCTGTATACCCGACGCAACTCTGGTCGTCGTCTACAAGCAGCCAGCTGAAGCCTTCCCTGCAGCTTCTCCAGGGCTCGAATTGCGCTGCGAGCATCGTCGTCTCTCCCAGGCTTCAGCACCATCTCGCACTCCAGAGCCCCATCTTCTGTGAGATCGCAATCCGTGTGGGGCCGCTGAGGTGAAACCCTCCGGTGCTTCCGCCCGGCGAAGCCGTCGACGATATCCGGATTCTGGGAACCTTTTTCTCCTGCAGGTCTCAATTCTGGACGGCCAGAAGAGACTGGAACTTGTAGCGAAATATCCACTGCATTTGGGCAAGCCTTGGGCCGTTCAGAAACCCATTGGCATCCTATACCGAGCCGTCCGGTTGGTGGTCTCTGGACCAGACGAGATGACGCCGCAGCCACCTGCTGACAATGCGACTCCCGGGAGAGTGTCAAAGTTGGCGAGGAGACCGCATCGCAAGTCGCGGAATGGCTGCTTCAACTGCAAACGACGCAAGGTCAAGGTACGTTTTCCTCGTCTCTCCCAAACTTACACCATCCGCAGCCTCCGCCGTCGCTGACTCCCCCCCAGTGCGACGAGGTGAAGCCGGCCTGCGCCAACTGCATCCGCTTTGGCATCCCTTGCGACTTTGCTCCCCAGCTTCTCTCCAGCGATGATCCGCCCCCGAAGGGCTCTCCCGGGGACATTTCCTCGAGTCTTCCGGGAGACGTAACGGCCACTCCGCGCCGGGGTCCGGGCCGGCCGCGTAAGGACTGGGCGGCTCTGGCCAAACCCGTGGCCCAGACACCGACGGAGAGGACGGGAACTTCGCCGTCGTCGAGCGTCACCACGCCGGCCTCGACCGCCTCGGACTCGATTCCGTGCTCGTTCAACGTGGCCGACGCCGAGCTCATCATCCACTTCGTCAACCACACGGCGAGGAGCCTTCACCACTCGGACGACCGTGAACACGGCATGGTCAAGTTCTGGGAGCGAAACGTGCCGCAGATTGGCATCTCCTATCACTTTGTGCTTCATCTTGCCTATGCTCTCGCCGGCTATCACCTAGCCTACTTGGAACCCGGCAACCCCGACCGCCACGCTCACTATCTGTCGCTGGCCCGTCATCACTCCGAGGTTGGCGTTGCCGAGCTCAACAAGATGCTGCCTAGCCTGGACGAAGCCAACTGCGGCGCCCTATACGTATCCGCAGTTCTCGTATGCTACTGTTCGTTTGCCGCAGGCCCGACGGGCGTCAACGACCTACTCATCTGCAACGTCAACGACGGCACGCCCCAGCAGTGGCTTCCGTTGATCCACGGCGTGCGATTAATCCGGCGGGCGATTGAGCCCGCGACCCTCTTCACCGGGCTGATGGCTCCTCTGGGGACGCCAGACGAAGAGGAGGAGAACGACCGTCGGCCCATGTATCTGATCGAAGGCTTCCCCTATGTCGACTGGATAGATCCCCTCGACAAGCTACGCGCGTGGCTCGAATCATACCACACGCCCGACACCATCATCTATCTCCGAGCCCTCGCAGCACTATCCGAAACCTACGAGGCCAGCTACGGCAACGGCAAAGGTGTCTTTGACGGACCGAGCACCAACCGGGCAGTGCTTGGATGGTTGTACCGATTACAAGACCCCTACGTCGCCTGTATACAGCGAAAGGAGCCGCAGGCGCTGATTATTTTTGCCTACTACGTGCCGCTCCTCAACACGCTGCAAAATTGCTGGTTTGTTCGGGCGTGGATACGACATCTCCTCGACGCATTACGCGGGATACTCAGTCAGAGTTATCTACCGTGGCTCGACTGGCCCGTTCAAGTAGCACTGGAAGGCCAATGATGGGCAGTCGAATTCTCAGCAAAAGCAAAAAGATGTCGACCGTGTTCAATTTGAAGCCTTGATCTCACGAAAATGCGTCGCATTTGTATTTCTGGTGGAAGAGAACCGTATATTGAGACACTGGTTGGATTCTTTGACTGCCCAGCGACTCAACAGGGTACGAGTGAAACAGACACTCGTGATAACTGATCACACTCCTTCATCATACGCCGGGGGATTCTCGTCTGGAGGCTTAACCTCGTCCATGATAAAGTCTCCATCCTTCTTGGCAGCCTCGACCTCCTTCCCTCGCTTTACTTGTCGCGCTACACCGCAGCAGACGCACGCCTCCACCGCCGACAGCAACCAGAGCACCATGTTCAGGATATCGATTCCCACCGCGGCGCCGATGCGCTCCTTTGAAAACGGCAGCCCAGCCTCGTCGTTTCCGGAAAGAAACTGGGCGAAGACGGCGACGGCGACGAGCCACAGCAGGACGAGGAGGCTGTCCCAGAGGCTGGAGGCCAGCGGGCGCAGGTCGAACCACCACTGGACGACGCCGCTAGCGACGGCCAGGACGGACACGACGACGGCGTAGATCCAGCTGGCGTTGGCGTGCCTGCCGGCGCTCGACCAGCGCGCGAGGTCGACGGCGTAGAGGGCGGCGCTGACGCAGGCGAAGAGGAACTGGAGGCTTCGGAGGGAGAGCCGGGCCAAGGCGCGGGGGTGCCATTCGCGGGTCATGATTTCGATGGCGTTTTTTGTTGGGGGGGAAGAGGGATGTGTACGGGAGGGCGGTTTTGAGTGTACAAGTAAGGCAATATGGATGAAATGTTTTGTACGAAGTAGGGAGGGCAGATGAAGAACGGGAGAGGGCAGGAGCTCCCCACCTACTTATTTACTCTAGATGAAATGACTCGCCTCCAAAGACACAGCGCCCCATGCCCAGCTCGGATACGACGACGCGCAATCGTTTGCATTGTTGGCCATTGACAAACCAGTCGTGCTCTCTGTCCAACCGGAGGCGGGCGTATCCGAAAATCCGGGATGCTATACGAATATTCGCCGACAGGCCCCACTTGGCTCCGGCGCCGGAGCGGGAGCGTGGGCCGGGTCAAGGATCGGCGAGGGGGGAAGGTTTCAGGCTGGGTGGCGATGCGACGTTGTGAGTGTGTTGGGCGGTGGATGCTGGTAACATGTCCAAGCTGATCCATCAGCCCGCTGGAAGTAGCTGCTGAGTATCTTCGGGGTTGTGTACTTGTGGAGGGCTGTTCAAAGCCACCCTCTATCGTCCATCTCGCCCCCTTTGTCCCTCGGGCATGGTCCCCTCCATCTCCTCCACCCCAGCGCCATCAATCTCGGAAACGGCATACCCATCCATCTCCCCCATCGTCCGCCTCCCGCCACGTTCCGTCCCCCTCCCCTCCCCGATCTCCAAGTCCCTCACGTCCTCCAGGCTGCCGACCAGCTCGCCCCCGGCCCGCGGCCTCCGATCGCCCCCGGCCGGCGCCTCGGGGTCCCAGACGAGGTCGCGGTAGAAGCGCGGCTCCGGCCCGGCACGGCTCCCGAGGGCGACGCGGCGCAGCAGCCACGGGAGGTAGACGCGCGCCTGGAAGCCGGCGAAGCGGCGCTTGGGCACGGCGAAGACGAGGTCCAGGTCCTCGAGGTTGCGCCGCTTGGTCTCCTCGACCAGCAGGAAAACGAGCGCCAGGGCCACGAGGTTGAGCCCGCTGAAGAGGCCGAGCGTGCCGCCGTTGTGCAGGCCCGAGATGATGCTTGTGCGTGTCATCGTTCGTTTTTCCTCTGAGTTGAACGAGGAAGGGGACCTTACTTTGGGAAGAACATGGCTAGAAGGCCCGCGAATAGGAGATTGATCGAGATGGCCCACGCGGTGCCCTAATATCGTCAGTATACGACGTACAAGCTCAGTCAGAGTAGCACTCACTGCTTCCCGATGCGAGAGGGGAAAGCTCTCAGCCGCAAGCGTAAAGGGAATCGGGCCCAAGCCCGGGGAGTAAGCCGCGGCAAACACTACAACGCCGTTAAGCCTCACACGCCTCAGATTTTACACGAGGGGGTTCCCGAGCTTACTGAAGAGGAAAAAGGCCAAGACGCCGACCTTTGTGCCCTCGTCGGCGATGCGCGTCGACAGCGCCGCGCCGCCCATGAAGGCGGCCATGACGGGGAGCGTGAGGAGCAGCCACTTGCGGCGGCCGAGCGTGTCGATGCTCTTTATGGCGGGGAGGGCGAAGAGGAAGTTTACGGTTCCTGGGCATTGTGTGCGTTAGCTCCTGGGGATGCTAGAAGGGGGGGTGCTGTGTTCTTTCTTACCGAGGCCGAGACTGTACGCCATGGCGGTGATCCTCTGGGTTCCGAAGCTGCTAAAGAGAGTTCCTGCATATGGTCAGGGGGGAGATTTCCGGACTTTGCTTCGGGAATCGCCGTACCGGAATAAAAGGCGATGATGTTGACTCCAGCCGTTAGCAAGGGGGGGGCGTCTCGTTGATCAAAGGGGGAGGACTCACTTCCGCACAGCTGCTGGGCCAAGTTGACGACGGAGCTCGAGATGAGGGCGTTTCGCAGGCGGCGCTGCTCAAACAGCTGCCTGAACTGCAGCGCAAAGTCGCGCATGGCCCACCAGAAGCCCGGCGACAGCAGCGCGTTGGGGTCCTCATGGAACTCGGCCGCCGTTTCCTGCTCGATGGACTTGTGGACGACGTAGATGTCTCGCAGGGCCTGGAGCTGTTGTTTCCCCCGTTAGCGATGCGGAAGGGGACCCAGTGCGATGCTCACCTCGGTATTACGCACGCGGCGGAGCATCTGGTAGGCCCTTTCGTGGCTGTAGTTGGGGCCCTTGAGGAGGTGGTACCGCGGAGACTCGGGGCACAGAAGCAGCACCGTGAGGAGCAGGGCCAAGGCCGGGACCAGGAGCGCGCCTTGGATCAGGTCTATGGTGACGCGGTCCGACGGGGCGGTTGTGAAGACGAGGTTGAAGGCGAAGCCCATCATGATGCCAAAGGCGACCCTTGCAAAGACTCGGTCAGTCGTCGAGGCAGAACCAGGGGACCATATATAGATCGTCTTACCAGAGCTGCCATGCGAGAATGGCTGATCCTCGCCAGAAGCCGACGGCCGTCTCCGAGGCCAGGATGGGCGTGCTCACGGCCTTGACGCCCATGCCGATGCCGTTGACGATGCGAATGCACAACACCTGCAGCCAGGTCCTCGCAAAGACGGCGCCGACGGAGCTGCACAGGATCAGAAAGGCGGCAAAGGCCATCCCGCCCCTGCGACCGAACCAGTAGTTGACGGGCAGCGAGAGCGGACAGCCGACGAGGGCGGCAAAGAACCACGGCGACGCGTTGGCGGCCCCGAGCTGCCAGTCCTCGACGACGGCCGAGTCGCGTCCCAGGCCGAGCCCGAAGCCCTGCCGGTACAGCGAGGCGCCGTTGAAGGACGACTGGACGAATCCTGGGGGGGGGTTAGCGCAGCAACGACGAGGGATGGAAGGAGAAGGTCCCCTGCAGAAAGGCGGCCAGCGACACGGTAAAGATGACGACGGCCATGCCCCTCTCGCTAAACGGCACGTCTCGCTCCCGGCGCAGCGCCCGCTTCTCCTCGGCCGTCAGCCGCACCGGGAGGCGAGCTCCAGCGGCCGGATCGGGGTCCCGCGCGACCCGATCGTACAGGGCAATGTCCCTCGCCACGCGGGCGCCGCGCAGGATGTCGTCGTACTTGGCGGAGCGGAGGTACGTGTCGGCAAAGTTGCGCACGTCGGCCTCGAGCTCCGGGTCCGAGACGTGTGCTGTAGGAGTTAGGAATATGGTTTGAGGCAGAGGGACATGGTAGGCGGGCATGGTAGGAGGGAATGGCTTACCGAGGGGGTTCTCGAGTATGGCTTGGTCGTTGGCTCGACGGTTGTTGATCTGGCGAGTCCGGCGGCCGCTGATAGAGACGCGCCGGCTGTGCATTTCGTAGGCCATGGCGAGAGAGGGCTTGGAGCGGTCTATCGTGGCGATGCGGTGGACGGGAGAAGGGAGGAGCAGACGGGCAGAGAGGAGGGGGACCGTCGGGTTATATGCGTGTGTGACGGCTTCGTTGCTCTCCTTTATGCATCGCAACCCACCATGGCGGTCGTGTAAGCCGAGCACAACTGCGTCGACGAGGGTAGTGCCCGGCCCGCAACTTGCTGGGCAAATCTACACTGGCCATGGGGGCGACGAGCAGGACAAGGCTGGACACGGGTGTGTCGAGGGATGGGATGAGCCTCTCGAGGTTGGCACGGCTGTGCGGGCGAAGCTGCAGCTGCGAGATGCCCGGAGGCGGTACTTGGGCGAGAGGGGATCTGCAGTAGGGGTCTGGGGTCCCCAGAAAGAGGGAGCGCATGGTGAGGGGGGATGTGAGGGGAGATGTGAGGAGGGGGGAGATAGTTCAATCTTCACCAAAACAAGAAGTCTTTTTTTTCCAACGCGCCAATCAGGTCTAGACTAAAGAATCATAGCAAAATACTATTCTCATTATAAATTAATCCTGCTTTAACCCGCCAGTGTTAGAAAAGATGCCTCTCTAGCTAGTATAGCTTACTTATAGTGATTCCCGAGCCCGGCATTGCCTTAAAGAACTAGTTACCTAAATAAATAAAATTATTTATTTATTGTTAAGGAGAGCAGTGGGGGGGACGGATTTAACCTACCAGGTACTCCGTACTCCGTAGTCACTTCTGTTCCTCCCTTCTTCGTACAGGCATTCGGCTCGGCAGTGGAAAGACTTAAGACCGAGCTTTTGCCGGGGTCAAAGTTCATATCCTGAGGGCTTGGGCGCAGGCGAATCGCAAACACATCAGACTAAAGGTACCTCCGTATTGTCATGATGGAGGGGAGCGCTAGCAGCCCAAAGATCTACCATCGTCTCAACCCGACCCAAGGCGCAAGAGAAGCCTGTCGCGAGACAACCGTGGGCGCATCTTCTTGCTGGCGCGTAAGTTTGTCTCCTATTTGGCATCTCCCACTTTTACGTCTTGACTTCATCTGTTGACCTTGTCACAGATCAGGAGGTCTGGTTACCGCCGTGCTCACATCTCCACTTGACGTTCTTCGAACGAGACTCCAGTCCGATTTCTACCAAACTACAAGCCGCCCAGCGACGCAACCTGCACCCCGCCGCCTGCTTTAGTCGTCCTTTTCCCACGTTCGCGAGACATTCCAAATCGTCCACTCGATACATCATACCGAAGGCTGGCGTGGTTTCTTTCGCGGCCTGGGACCCAGTCTTGCGGGTGTCGTTCCTGCTACCGCCATCAAGTTCTACGTGTATGGCAATTATAAGCATCTCAGTGCAGAGCTGTTTAACCGTGCTGAGGATGATCCTTTAATACATGCGCAGGCTGCGGTTGCGGCTGGGATCGCAACCGCGACTCTGACCAACCCTATCTGGCTTGTCAAGACAAGACTGCAACTCGACAAAGCGAGGATGCATGCGGACGGTATCGCTGCCCGGCAATACAGGAACAGCCTTGACTGCCTTCGTCAGGTTGTCCGGACGGAAGGGATGCGCGGGTTGTATCGGGGCTTAAGTGCTAGCTATCTGGGCACTATCGAGACGGCCATGCACCTTGTCATGTACGAGCGGCTAAAGGTCATGATTCGATACGGGTTGAGAGGTAGCAATGCGTCATTGGGAGAGCTGGAGACTTGGATAAGCACCAGCGGAGCTGCCGGATCCGCGAAACTGGCCGCAGTATTAATCACATATCCCCATGAGGTACGTGGATTCCGGATCATTTCTACTGAAACTAACATCTTAATAGGTTGTGAGAACCCGATTACGCCAAGCGCCGCTGGAGAACAGCAGCCCGAGGTACAGGGGTCTGGTTCATTGCTTTCAATCTGTTTGGAGATCTGAGGGACTCGGTGGTTTGTACGGGGGCTTGACACCACATCTTGTCCGCTTAATCCCTTCGGCCATTATCACTCTCGGTGTGTACGAATTTGTCTTGAGACTCTGCGGGTCATAAAGTCCCACGAATGGATCACGGAACAAACCCACTCCCCTTCAGTTTCCTACAACAGCACTCCAAAACGCCAGCTCAGCTTCGGAGCCACACAAGGGGCGTTCTCCTCTCGTACGATACCACCACCAAAGCCATTGAATTCGGCCCTGTAAACCTATCAAACTCTATTCATCGGTGTACTTTAATAGATCTTCTATCCACTCAATTTGTGACCGAGTCTTGCAAAACACCGCGTGATATTAGCGTATCGCTTTCAGGTTTCTGGCGGCGCTGGATTAAGGTAGGCGGTGATTATTACGAAGGGAGGCGGCCGCGAAATGTCAAAGAGTGACTTGAATGAGGGAGGAAAAGAGGTAGGAAAGCGAGGCGGGGGGTTAATCTAGTAAAACTCGCTTACAATGAATAAATCCATCCTGGACACAAATGCGCCCTTCCCCAACATTGCACTCGGGCGCGTCGATTCTCGGCAGGCTTGGCATACATGGACCAAAGTCGGCCTACATATTACGCCGAACTTATTCAAGTCGTGATTAGGACGAACTGACCGCCGAAGAGAAGAAGAAGCCCGGTCGGCGGTGGCACTGCATTGATCATCTCATTTGCATCTCGGGCGGCGAGAGCGTAATGTGCAACGACGCTAATGTTTCTCTGGGCAATCAAAAGACTGTTTATGTTTTACAGCGTTTTCCCAGTTTTACAGCTCGTCAGCGTGGAATACTCGTCTCATGTCATTTGCTCGTGGCACGCGAGCAGCGGCGCTCTCTTGTCCCATGGCCAGTCATATATCAGCAAACTTGGTGAGCATTCCAGATATTGCGGGATATTACATGCAATTGGCAGTCATGGAATCGTATAGATTTCAAGTTTGACTACAAATATCATCCATCTATTAATTCGGTTCCACTGTGTGGTAGAGACCTACCCTAGGGGAAGAGGGTTATCCACTCCCAAGTACCTACTCACCTGTCAGGCACTCTTTTTAATACCTCTCTGTATATACATGAGATGGGCACGTACAGTCGTTCATTGGAGGTGTTTCGTATGGTAAGGAGAAATGATGCAATAAATCAATTTCAGCGTTGCGCCAATCGCCCATTTGACTCACGGCAGACTAAACAAACTACAGAGAGATGCAGTAATGCGGCACTCTTGAAAACAACCATGATTTACTTCTATGAAATTCCACAGCTAGACGAATAAAAAGGAACTCTAAAACAATCCAGCTTTATTATATACCAATTCATGTTCGTTGCCTCTGTATCTGCCTGACAACGCATCGGAATAACTTCGGGTAATATCCGCCTACTCCCGCTTCCATGATCCATGGCTCACTCAACTCGGCCGGCCTTTAAGCTTCATCAACAACAACAAAAGCAACTCGACTCTATCAGGTCAACAGACGAGCCGACCGGCATTCCCTTGTGGATCACGTATTCCATACAACACATGACCCTTCACTACTGCGCCCAACACCCTAATCCGTCTTCTCGCCTCTAGTGGGATCCGCCTCACGATGAGTTCCAAGGCAGCACTCAAGGCCATCAACGATGCTATTCGACAGCAAAAGTTCGACGATGCCGTCACCAAGGCCCAGGACTTTCTTCAAAAAGAGTCCAAAAACTACCAAGCGTACCGTGGCCCCAATCCACCCTGCTGCAACCCTGACTGACTCGACAGACACATCTTCCTCGCCTTCGCCTTGGACAAGCTGGGCAAGCTCGATGAAGCAGAAACGACGTATCTTGCAGCTACCGGCCTGCGACCCCAGGAGATGCAGGCATGGCAGGGTCTGGTGAAGCTCTACGAAAAACAAGGCAGCCAGAAGCTCAGTGGCTATCATCATGCCGTCGTTAATCTCGCACCCATGTACCACGCCGCTGACGACATGTACAAGTGTCAAGTCCTGGTCGACAATTTTGTCGACTTCGCCCGCGTCCAGGGCGACCAGCTTCAGTACGCCGACGCTCTCTGGATCAGAGTACCAGAGAGTCCCATCTACTCCATCTTGGAAGGTCGTTTTCCGCCCCCTTCTCAGACGTACGAGAGCATTGCCCACATCACTGAGGCCTTTGAAAAGAAGCGTATCAATACGTCGATTGGCGAACGCCGAACCAGACTGGGCGCGAAGCTGAGCGACGTCACTCTCGAGGTGAAGCGAGAAGTCTACCGACAGAGCAAGTTGGAATACATCTACCGACAACTCATCAACTGGACAAACGACGACGAACTCCGGCGGACATACGAGGAGAAGCTCATACATATTTGCCACGAACGACTCCTGGTTGCGCCCGCCAGCGAAAAGGACCAGGAGCGAGCCAAGGTGCTCGACTTGGCCAACGGCATGGTTGCAATCAACCACCCTCACAAGCTGGCCTGGGACATTGCAGTAGAGTGGCAGGATCACAAGGAAATCAGGGACTGGGATCCAGAGCTTCTTCGAAACTACTGTCTACATTTCCCCGACAGCGATCTGTACAAGGTCATCACCAGCTTCTTGACGAGCTCCGTCTCCCCCTTTCCCGCCCCGAAACCTGCCGAGGAAGCCCCCGCCGACACGCCCGGCTCCGACGAGAGCGAAGACGACGACGACGGCGGCGTTCCCACGCTGGTCGTTCCGCTGACCGACGAGGACCGGCTGGTGATGATGACGGAAGGCATTACTGCTGCCGATTCCGTCTTCGCATACCGTCTCGTCGGTGCATTCTTCCTTCACCTTGGAGAATACGAAAGCACGGTGGAGCTGATGCGCAAGGCATCGAGCCTTTTGGCACAGCAAAGCAAGAGGAACGGGCTCTCATATGTCAACACGGAAGATGCATATTACCTGTCCCTCGGCACTGCTCTGGTCTACTACCAGTCGCCACGGCATCACCAGGAGGCAAAGAATCTGTTTGACAAGGTTCTTGCGCGCGACGACACTTCGACGTCTGCTCTTATAGGCGTCGGCCTGATCTACGAGGAAGAGCAGGAGTACGACCAAGCCATCGAGTTCCTGACGCGAGCGCTTGAACGGGACGCAAACAATATTCGCGTCAAGTCGGAAGCCGCATGGGTAAAGGCGCTCAAGGGCGACTGGGTAACGGCATGGGAGGAGTTGATGCCGTGTCTGCAGCCTTTGGAAGAGCAGGGAGCCGCTTCGAAGGAGACGCTCGGCGAGACGCTGCACCGAATCGGCGTGTGTATCTGGAACATGGACACAAGCCGTGCTGCGAGGAAGCAACGGAACGGAGAATGCGCCTACGCGTATTGGCTGAACGCTCTGAACAACAACATCAACTTTGCCCCCGCCTACTCGAGCCTCGGCGTCTACTACGCCGACTACGCCAAGGACAAGAAGCGATCTCGGCGTTGTTTCCAGAAGGCTCTGGAACTGTCGCCGTCCGAGGTGATTGCTGCCGAGCGCCTGGCGCGGTCGTTTGCCGATGACGGAGACTGGGATCGAGTCGAACTCGTGGCTCGTCGCATTGTCGACTCTGGAAAGGTCAAGCCCCCCCCTGGATCTAAGAGGAAAGGGATCAGCTGGCCGTTTGCGGCGCTGGGCGTCGCCGAGCTCAACAAGCAGGACTTTCATAAGGCCATTGTGTCGTTCCAAGCGGCACTTCGCATTTCTCCTCACGACTATCACTCGTGGGTCGGGCTCGGAGAGAGCTACCACAGCTCCGGACGGCACATCGCCGCCACCAAGGCCATTCTCAACGCCCAGAAGCTCGAGGAGGATGCCGAGGACGATGTTTCGCGGGGCGCCTGGTTCACAAAGTACATGCTGGCCAACATCAAGCGCGAGCTGGGCGAGTACGACGGGTCCATCTCGCTGTACAAGGCTGTTTTGGAAACGCACGCCAACGAAGAGGGCGTCACCATTGCTCTCATGCAGACCACGGTCGACAGCGCTCTCACGTCGATCGAAAAGGGCTTGTTTGGCAAGTCGATAGAGCTTGCCAGCGACGCCATCGAGTTTGCTACAAAGGCCAGCGGGAGCGTGCTCGAGACGTTCAATTTCTGGAAGACGGTGGCCGATGCCTGCTCCGTCTTTTCCTCGGTGCAGAGCCGGACGGCGGATTTCCCTGCAAAGTCGATCCGGACGCTGCTGGAGAAGAGCTCACAGGAGGCGTACGAAATCCTCGCCCACGTCGACAAGGTCGGTACGGACGTCGTCTTTGCCAAGGGGCTCTACGCCGACGATGAGAAACCGGGCGTTGACCTGACGCGATGCATTCACGCGACGATTCTGAGCTACAAGCAAGCCATCCACGTCTCGGCTCAAGATCGACACGCCCAGGCCGTGGCGTATTATAACCTGGGATGGGCCGAGTATCGCGCCCACGTCTGTCTCCCGCCCGATCTTCGCAAGAAGTCGAGCAGGTACGTCAAGGCAGCGGTGAGGTCGTTCAAGCGCGCCATTGAGCTGGAGGCCGGAAACTCGGAGTTTTGGAATTCGCTGGGCGTGGTCACGAGCGAAATCAACCCTGCAGTCGCCCAGCACGCCTTCTCTCGGAGCCTCTACCTCAACGAGAGAAGCCCCGTCACGTGGACCAACCTGGGAACGCTCGCGCTGTTGTCTGGGGACCTGCAGCTGGCAAACGAGGCGTACACGAGGTCCCAGTCGAACGATCCCGACTACGCACACGCGTGGCTCGGCCAGGGCTTCATCGCCCTGTTGCACGGAGACGCCAAGGAAGCGAGGGGCCTCTTCACTCACGCCATGGAGATATCAGACTCGTCGTCTGCGCCGACGCGCGTGCACTACTCGACGTCCATGTTCGACCACATGGTCCAGGTGCCCTTCAGCAACCTCACGGTTGCCTCGGTCATCCAGCCCCTCTTCGCCCTCAACCAGCTCCAGAGCCTCAAGCCCGAGGACCTGGCCCTTGGACACCTGTCGACGCTCTACCAGGAGCGGACGCACGAGAGCGGCCGGGCCGTGGAGACGCTCGAGAAGATTTCCACTTGGCTCGAGGAGGACTACGAGAGGACCGAGTCCTCGGACAGCCTCGCCAAGTTTGCCCTCGCCAAGACGGACCTGGCAAGGGCATACCTGGCGGCGGGCTCCTACGACAAGGCCGTCGAGTGTGCCGAGTTGGCGCTCGGCCTCACCAGCGAGGAAGCCGAGAACGAGCTCACGGGCGAGCAACGCAAGAGAGGCCGCCTCTCGGCGCACCTGAGCTCCGGCCTCGCCCTGTACTTTGACAACCGGTTTGAGGAAGCCATCGGCAGCTTCGACGAGGCCTTGAGCGAGTCCCCGAGCAACGACGCGGTTTGCCTGCTGGCGCAGGTCCTCTGGGCCGAAGGGTCCGAGGCGTCACGAGAGAGAGCCCGCGACGCGCTGTTCGAAGTCGTCTCGGAACAGTCGGACCACGTGCAGTCGGTGCTCCTCCTCGGGGTGATTTCGCTGCTCGACAACGACGAGGACAGCCTCGAGGCCGTGGCGGAGGAGCTGCAGCGGCTCCGAACCAGCGACGCGGTGACGGCGACGGAGCAGGGCCACATGGGCGAGGTGCTCCGCGGCATCGCCACGCTGGGGCCGGGCCGGGACGGCGACGAGGCGCGGACGCAGGTGCAGACGGACATTATGCTGCACCCGGACCTGCCGCACGGCTGGTCGGCGCTCGCCGAGACGAGCGGCTCAGGGCACGCGGCGCAGATGGCGCTCAAGGTGGCGGCGCGGGGGATCCCGCCCCGGGGACGGCTCGAGGCGACGGACCTGGCCGACGCGCACGCCGGGACGGAGACGGCGGCGGATGCACAGAGGGCGGCGTTTCTTGCGCCGTGGGCCGAGTGCGGGTGGTCGGCGCTGGAGGTTGCTACGGGGGGGTTGGCATAGTTGTCAAGTATTGGGATATATGATGTGGTTTTGGGTGTATTCTTGACGAGACTCGCTGTAGGCAGCATGAGGGTATCACTGTATGTACAAGGCTGTTTGTTCACCACGACAAGTTCATCACCACGAGTCCATCCCAAGTCCATGACTCCTTCAGTCCATCACCTCAGTCCACACTCCCCTCCTCCCCCCTGGCCGCCGCCTCCCTCAGCCTCGCCAACCTCCCGGCCACCCACGCCCGCTGCCAGGCCTCGACCCTCCCGCCCAGCACCACGCACCGCTCCGGCTCCAGCAGCACCGTGCCGCGGGCAATCACGGTGCCGGCCCGGAGCAGCACCTTTTCGCCCGCCTGCGTCGTGCCCACGCCCACGCCGTCGACGCGCCGCAGCTCCACCCCGTACACTTTTGTGCCGCGGCAGTCCTGCAGGACGAGCCGGTGCGTGGCCGTTTTGCCGGCGCGGCGGACGCCCGTGTTTGCTGCCGTTGTTGGGGTGGTGCGGTTGGAGGGTTGCGTGCCGTTCTCGCCACTGTTGTTGCTGTTGTTGCCATCATCCTCTTCCGCCGTCACCCGCACAACCTCCCGCCCGCGCGTCGTCTCCCCCCTCTCCACCGCCTCCAGCTCCTCGACCTGCTCCCAGCGGCTCAGCGACAGGTTCTCGACGTCGAGCACCTGGACGTGCACGGGCCGCGCCAGGCGCGTCTCCCGGACGGCGGCGTCGCCGGCGGCGCGCGGCGGGAGGTGAGGCAGCTCGTCGAGGTCCAACAGGGCCGGCGAGGTGAGGTCCGCGGCCAGGAGGCGGGCCTTGGCGGTGGCGACGAGGGAAGGGAGGGGGGGAGGCGGGGAGCGCGAGGTGGTGAGGGTCGCGAGGAGGGACGGGGAGGGGGGCGGGAGGGATTGGGCGAGGATGGCGGCGCGGAGTTGGGCGGCGAGGTCCATTTTGGGGGGGGGGGGGGGTTTGCTTTTGGNNGTTTGCTTTTGGATTGGGAGGGGGGAGTTATTGTGAAGGCATCGCGGTGGTTTGTCGAGTGTAGGGAGAGAGAAAAGAATGGAGGATGGATTCCAATTGCTATGGAGCCCAGGTACTTGGGCGTCATGACTCCAGGGAATCATGCCCCGAGCGTTAGCGCACCCGACCCCCTGCATCCCCTAAAACCCACCGTGTCATATCTGACCCGCGCCCCAGAACCATCATGGCCAGCCTCAAAACAAACCTCCTCTCCTCACCCTCCTCATCCCTCACAATGTCCACCATCGCCTCCCCGCGGGATCCCCCCCGCCGCACCCCAAACTCCTCCGCCCGTCCCTCCCTCGACCTCGTCCGCTCAGCCGTCTCCTCCCCCGTCCCCAGCCAACCGTCCTCCTTCGCACCCACCGCCTCCCTCTCCCCGTGCCCGTCCCCCAACCCGAACCAGCACGCGGGCTCCCAACCCCTCCCCAAGCGCTCCAACCGCGCCGCCCTCCGCGAGTACTACAACCTCCGCGCCGCCTCGGCCGCCGCCGCCGCCGCCTCGGGCACCGCCTCCGCCCCCGGCACCCCGCGCATCGACCTGCCCGACTCGGAGGTGCCGCCGGGGGAAATGGACGCGCCCGGCTTCGACGCCGACGACTTCGTCGCCCGCGTGGCCGCCCGGAGCAGCCTCGAGCAGCTGCTGCGCCTGTACACGCGCGTCGTCGGCGAGGTGCGCGCCCTCGACGCCGAGAAGAAGGCCCTGGTCTACGACAACTACAGCAAGCTCATCACCGCCACCGAGACGATTCGCAAGGTAGGCCTCCTCTCCTCCCTCTGCTCCGCCCCCACGAGGAATCAGTCTAACAGGATAGATGCGAACAAACATGGACCCCCTCAACCCAATGGCCTCGACGCTCGACCCGGCCATTGCCCAAATCTACGCGCAGGCCTCGTCCATCCGCGAAGCCCTCCGCGCCGCCGTGCCCGACCCGACCTCAGACGACGCCGCCCGCCCGCGCGAAGCCCAGCTCCGCCGGCAGCAGCGCACGCGCGAGCTCGCGGCCTCGGCCCTCGCGACGCCCGAGCGCCTGCGGGACCTCGTCCGGGACGGCAAGCTGGAGCAGGCGCGCGCCGAGTGGGAGCTGCCGCGGCGGCTGCTCGTCGCCTGGCGGGACCGGGGCGTGGGCGGCGCCGACGTCGGGGCGTGTCTGGAGGAAGGGGACGGGGTGATCAGGGGAGGGGAGGAGGAGGCGGAGGAGGAGGCGAGGAGGAGGAGGAGGAGCGGCGTGAGCGAGCGGACGTCGACGTCGACGGTGCGGGATGGGCGCGTGTCAAGGGATTCGCGCGTTTCGAGGGATGGACGGGCATGAGGCCAACGATATATATACACACAGATACCCAATTGCTTGCCGGCTTTTTTTTATTTATTCTTGCGGGCTTGACTACTGTCAGTACGCTACATGTCTCGACTTCATACTCCAATCTCGCATGTCTATTTCAACTCGTTCACGTCAATAATGGTAAACGGATCCTTGTCATACTCGCTCACCACCACCTCGGCGTCCTCGACGGTCCTCCTCAGCTCATCCTCCAACCTGGGCCTCAGCACGTCCTGGAGGTACCCCCGCTCCGAGTTGCTGTGGAACACCTGCACCAGCGTGCGGCCCTGCTGGATGGCCCGCAGCGCCGAGTGGTGGCTCGTCTCGCCCGTGACGATGAGGTCCACGTCGGCGCCCTTGAGCACGTCGTAGCCGCTGCCGGCGCACACGCCAAAGGAGCGGACCCGCGTGTTCGCCACGTCGGCGCCCACGGGGCTGGCCACCATGACGTGCCTCAGGCCGCCGAGCTTGTCGGCGAGCCGGAGCACGATTTCGCGCAGCGGCACCTCGGTCGCGAACCGCCCGACGGCGCCGTAACCCGCGGGGGAGTGGCCCTCCGGCGCGGCGGCGCAGGGCACCGCCACGGAGCGCTCGCTCGCGTGCGGGCCCGACACCACGTCGGCGAGCCACGTGTTGAGGCCGTCGGGGGCCGCGTCCACGGCCGTGTGCGGGCAGTAGACGGCGATGCCGGCCTTTGCGAGGCGCAGGAGCGTGGCCTGTTGCGGGTCCTTGTTGGTGATGGACTTGAGCCCGCTGAAGATGAAGGGGTCTGGGGCGGTTCGTGTTAGATGACGGGCGGTGAGAGAGAGAGAGAGAGAGAGAGGGCCGTCGGGGAGAAACTCACGGTAGCTCACAATGACGCTGACGGCCTGGCCGATGGCGTCGACGGCTACCTGAAACGTCAGGTCGTTGGTCACGAGGACCCTGTGCTGCTTGGAGCCGCCGTCGCCCGCCTCCGAGTTGTCGAGCAGCAGGCCGACATTGTCCCAGGCCTTGTCCGCCAGCTGTTCGGGGTACCTGCTCCGCGTCAGAAACGCAGTCGACGACACGAAAGCCGGTGCAAAGGAGTGCCTACAGCTTCTGCATTGACTCGACGACAGTCTTGGTGAAGCTCGAGGGCTCGACCTGCCACGCTCCCCAGGCTCCGACGCCGTCGTCCATGATGTCGGCGGTGGCGGGACGGGAGGAAGGGCCAGTTGTTTGCGGGGAGTTTGGGGGAAGACGACGGGAAGAACAGGCTCTCTTGGTCACGGCAGAAACGGAACAGACAAGGGGCGTACTAGGTTTCGAAGCCGAGTAGACGAGCCTTCGTCCCACGGCGAGAGACGGGCGTGCGAGTGCGCGTGCGATGAGTTTCTGGCTGCAACGCGAGGCACCGGCCTGCATGTCAGGAAGTCGGAAATAGCGCAGGGCGGCAGACGGAAGAGCCTCGGTACCCAAGTGCGAGAAGCAGTCGTTCAAAAAGCTTCAAGGTCGGTTGTCCTGCAGAAGAAGCCTCCAGTGAGATGCTTGGTGAAAATCGACCCCGGATTCGCCAGGTACCTACCCCCCATGAGCTCATACCGTGCCAGCAGCCCAGAGCCAGACACTGTGCTTGTGCCTCCTGCGGCCCCACGATTCGCTATCTTATCAATCTCATCGGCGCCCAACTTTCTTTTCCTTCACCCCCGCCGCCGCTCAGTCCCAAATTACCAAGCAAACCACTTCCAACAAAACCTCCCCTTCACCTGTCCCTCGCCGCCGGCGCGAAAGACCCCCCTTTTACCAATTAGAAATGTCGCAAATCACCGACGAAACCCTCCGCGAAGCCATCACCGAGCGCCTCGGCGCCGTCCACGTCGAAGTCACCGACATGTCCGGTACGTCCCCCCCTCCTCCGCCCCCCTTACACATGCCCGCCGGCTGACCACTTTCAACGCTGCGCAACAGGCGGCTGCGGACAAGCCTTCAACACGCTCATCGTGTCGCCGCAGTTCCAGGGCCTCAACTCGCTCAAGCGCCACCGCCTCGTCAACGCGGCCCTCAAGGCCGAAATCTCGAGCATCCACGCCTGGACCGCAAAGTGCCAGACCCAGGACGAGTACGAGCGCGAGCGCGCCGCCGCCGCCCGCTTGACCGACCTCATGGAGGAGTGATGGAAGAAACGACTTGACTACTAAGAGGAGGGCAAGGGAAGAAGGGGGGAAAAGCACACGGAGTACAGAACACAACCAACGGAGAAAGGCCACGGCTAGGGGCGAATCGAGATATCCGTACAGGAACGGCAATGAACAAACAATGCCGAGGTACACCAAGGAAGGAAAGGAGGCACATTTGATACATTTGAAATTAGACGTTTTATTTTGGCGAGCGCTCGACTCTCAAATCAACAAAAAGGGTTAGGTTGTCATCATCTTCGTCTCCTAATGCGCCTGCGACTATTGGATCCCGTGTTAGTTTCGCCCATGCTCCGCGAATGCCTCCAGAAACCTAGACACGAATAGCTTTAGAACAAGTCTAGCAAGTCGTCGATATCCTTCTTGGGCTGCTGTGGCGGCGCGCTGCCCTGGGCCTGCTGGAGCTGCATGGCGGCCGGCAGAGGCTGGCCGGAGCCTCCAAAGTTCATGCCTCCAAACCCGTTCATCAAGTCATTCATGCCGCCAGAGGCAAAGGCCGGCGCCGGCGCCGCAGCCGGAGCCCCGGAGCCGGGCGTAAGCGGGGGGGCGTCAAACAGGGTCATTATATCGGCCACGGCACTCGAAGGGCCTCCAGCTGCAGGGCTGGCCACGCGGTCGGGAGTTGCCGAGGCGCTGTTTTGCTCTTGAGACGCGGGCGCGGCTCCGTCAAAGTCAATGTCGAGGAGGTTCTCAATGTTGTTCTGAGTCGTGCTGCCGGATCCGTTGGCAGTACCGACGGACGCGGCGATGGGGTTCTCGACGGCGTTTTCCCGCTGCTCCTGGATGGCGGCGCGCTGGATCTCGTCGGCACCGAAGCGACCCTTGCCGACAAACGACTCGGGAGGCTTGTGGTAGACCGAAGCCAGAGTCGAAAGTTCGGTAAGAAGTTGCTCGAGCAGAGCAGGCGGCAACGTGGTCATCGTCGTGGAAATGGTAGGCTTCTGGGATAAGATGATGCTCTGTCCAGCATTAGCTTCGTCGTCAGCTTCTGTCGTCTACTTCACATACCTTTGCAACCTCGGGGTCCGCCGATAGCAGACGCCAGTACACGTAGGCCCTGTCGCGAATATCCGGGTTGTCATTCTCTGCCGTCGCCGCTTGGAGCACCTTTTGCACCAGGGCTTGGCCGCTTCCAGGCTTCTTGAGGAACAGCTTTACCACGGCCGTCAATATTTGCAACTGGGTCTGGTGAGGGTCAGTCATGAGCTGCTAAATGCATCGAAAGTCACGCACCTGAGTAAACTCCTCCATGAATCCCTCCACGAAGCCCTCCAGGATCTCGTCCGCGTTGTTAATCTTCTCGGCGTACTCTCCAACAATCCATATCAGAGACCCGCGAGCATTGGGCTCGTCGAGTTCGTCAATGTGCTGGCAGAGAGTAGGGATGACGCCCTCGTAGCCGGGGTATTTTCGCAGGATATCCTTGATAACGACAACAACTTCCTGAACGACGTAGTTGACCTTGGTGGCGATGAGATCTTCGAGAGCGCGGACACACCTCTCGCTGGAGCTCTCAATCTTGATGGCCACCTGACCGATGGCCTTGACGGCTCTCCGGACAAAGTCCATGTCCACCTCCAGAGCGTACTCCTTCAGTTCGGCGAGGAGCTGCTCAAAGTTGTTCTCGTTTGCTATCCTGACCATAATCTCAAGCTTCTGGAGCTTCACGTATGAGGGGTCGGTATATTTACAAAAGAAGACTCGCAGCTCCTTGCTAAGAATGTCAGGTTTCGCCTGGAGAAGAAGATCAATGTTTCGCAGGGCCACGTATTGCACCTCGGGGGCAGAGGCAACGAGGGTCACCAGCGGAGGAGCCATCTTCTTAAGATATGACCTCACCAGCTCGGGGTTGATGGACTTCATGTGGATGAATACCACCTTGACGGCGGCGAGGACGACGCTGGGGTTGACGTGCTGGAACTGGGGAACGACTCGCTCGCAAATGTGCTCCGACTCCTTCAGGTCCACCGTCGAGTAGTTGGCCAGAGTGGTCAAGATGGTGACTCGACCCCATTCGGTACACTCGTTGAGGGCCATGAGGAGCTTCTTCAGTGTCGCAGAGGTAATGATGAGGGCCCTCGTCTCGGGGGCAGTCTCGGAAATCTCGGACAGGGCCTGGACCGAGTTTGCGACGACCATGGGGTTGGGGTCGCCAATCAGGTCCTGCAGCGCCTCGATGAAGCCGTTTTCTATGCACATCTGGGGGTTGAGGTCGAACAGCTTGGCGACGCAGATGGCGGCCGTCTTGCGCACGTACGGCGACTCGTCCCGCAGCGTCTTCCTCAGGGGCTCCTCCATGTAGTCGACCATCTTGTCCACTCGGATGCAGCCCATTGTTCGGATCGCTAGTGCTCTTATCAGGGGGTTCGGGTCTTCCGAGTCTTGGACAAAGGTGTTGACAGCGAGAATGCAGAGGTCGGGGTGAGATTTGGCATAGTTCCTAGGCATCCGTGTTAGTTAGCGTGTTCTTTGCCGGGGTCGTCGTGATGGTGACGGTGGTGTTTCGTGGCCGACGTACATCAAGTACAGATAGACAAGCTTCTTCTGGTCGAGATCGCCCGTGGCAATGTTCTTGAGGACGTCGGGGAACAGAGCCGACACGTCCTTGCCGAGCGTCATGGCCATGATGGTCTTTTGGATCGACTCCTTGCGCTCGTAGGCATACTGAGAGACGAGGCCGGCGCGCAACTCAAACGTCTCTCCCTTGCGAGGCACGGCAAAGGCGCCGCGGATGCGATTAACCGCCATGGCGTGAAGATGTCGGGTGGTGGAGTTGGCGGGAGGAAGAGTTGTCGAGACAGCTGGAGGGGTGAGCTGGGAGGGGAGCCTATAGGGAAGCGGTGACGACGGCTTCAGACGGGGACCGAAAGGCTAGACGGCGCAGCAAGAGGGAATGTCAAGCATCCAAGCCCACATCCGTCGACGGGAGGGTGGTGTCCGGTGCTGGAAAGGTTGAGAGCTGGCGTGGCGACGGTGACGTGAGGGCCAGAAGTGTGGAAAGGAGGCAGTCAAAGTGTAGATAGCTGGAGTGGATGGACGGCTTCAGTGGAGGTCCACTAAAACATTACTGCCTGCACGCGGCATTGTGTATGGAAGGTAAATGGTGGCCTCCATCGCTAACAAATTTCTGGCGCTTAGTCACCCGCCTCGACCAATTCCAGCCCTTTCTCGTCCTGGTCGGAATACCATCGACGGCGCCGTTGCCATGGTTTGATACTGGCAAACCATCCCCGTCATCGAAGAAATGGTACGTCTTTACGCTATATCCCATCATTCTTTGACCAACCAGTGACACGGTGAGCAGGCGAGCTTGCCGAACCTCCGTCGCCTCTTCATCGAGGCTCGGACGGACGACGAGGAGCGAGAAGTGTCGAGAAGAGCAGTAAGCGCGAGGCCCAACTTGACCTCCGCAACAGTGTTGACGCCGTACCAGTTCTACAATGCCATTCTCTTCATGGGATCTGTCGCCGTCTTTAGTCTGATTGCGCAGAAGCTAAACGCTGGAAAATGAGTCCCGTTGCATGCGGAAACGTCACTGGCCCGGGTCATGGGAAAAGGAGTCTGGCGGCATAACCAATAACATCACGATGCCCGAATGCACACATCATTCCTCGTCCTCTATTTCTTCGTCCCGCTCAGCCGTGTCTCCCTCCGCAGCCCCCGTTACAGCCCTGGCCTCTTGCTTCCTCCAGAGCCCGGCTAGAAACTCGTTCGTGCTCGCCTCGTCTATTCCCTTGTCCTCCCGCTTCTTCAAGAATCTCGGGAACCTCAAGCTCAGCCCCCTCTCGTCGCTCACCAGCCCAATCGCCGCCGTGTAGACCGGGCTCAAGGTGATGTCTGCAAACGCCATTTCCCACACCTCCTGGGGCTCAAACCATACGTCCGGCATGGGCCCCGAGTATTCAACGAAGCTGGGCTTTTGCGTCTTTGTGTTCTTTGGCTCTCCGCTCTCGCCTCCGTCGTCGTAAAAGTCCTTGTTGGCTTTGTAAAAGACGTCGGTGAAGCCCGAGATGCATTTGCACACTGCTTCGAGCGTCCCGCTGTCTTCGTTTCGCACTGCGAGCAGGATTGGCGACCACCACTTCGCCTTTCGTCCTTGGCCATGCCATCCGGCGATGGGTATCAAGTCGAGCGTGTCGAAGCTAGAGCTGTAGTCCTTCTTAACCTTGAGCCATGAATCGAGCCGCTTGTCGGGTTCGTATGTCGCCAGGAGAGGTTTGCGCCGTGACTTTCCCTTCTTTTCGCCCCCAGCCTCGTCTGTCGACTTGCTCTTCCCCTTTCCCTTGGCTTTGGAAGCTGCCTTTGCGGGCTCAACAGCCTGGTCCGCTGCGTCGCCGGTATATGCCAAAGCGGGCAAGTTGTCCAAGATTTTCACCATGATGCCCTCACATTTGTTTTCCGTCGCCGACTTGAAAAACTCCAAGACCTTGTCGGGTTCCCCCGAAGTGGCATCGAGGCTGTTGACCCAGGTAAAGTGATGGGGGACTTCGGTGAAGAGAGATCGCAGCAGCTCCCGTCGTTCTCTAAAGGGCCGGTCGAGAAGAGCTTGTCCATTCAGGTACATGAGATCAAACGAGAAGAGACAGACGTTGATGGTGATGCTGCCAATGTCGACATCTTTCCGCGCCCGGTTCGTCAGCGTCTGGAAATTCTTCAGCTCTCCCGTCGTTCGATCGACTGCAACCACTTCGCCCTCCATGATGAAGCTGCTCACGCCTTCTCCTCGGATCTTAGGTATCAAGTCGACAAGGTCGGGGTATTTATCAGTCATGAGTTCGAGGTGTCTTGAGAATATAGAGACCTTCCCCCGCTCATCGCAGTGTACCTGGGCCCTCTGGCCGTCATATTTGTACTCGCAGGCGAAATCTCTCCCCTGCAGCTTGGTGAGCATCTCGGACAAGTCTCGAGTGATGCTTCCGAGCATTGGGCGAAGGGGAACATGGATGGTGATGGCACACCGTAGGAGAAGCTCCTCCGAGATGCCGATTTCCAAAAGTACGGGCACCAAATCACTATAGTTCGGTCGTCTTGCATAGCATGCCTTGACGATTTCCTCACCCCTGGCCCAGACCTCGGCCAACTCGTCCTTCTTCAGCTTGGACAACTCAGAGGCAGATTTGAGAGGGAAGTCTGCGCCAGGGGGACGCGAGAGGTGGAAGGCTCTCGACAATGCAATGAGCATGGTGGTTTTGACAGCACCGATCCGAAGCTAGATACATATTAGGGGCGAGCATCGTGAGGGTGAAGGGTTTCCTACGTGCTGGCATAGAGTTCGCACAACAAACCGACTCTCCTCGCCACCACGGGCATCTTGCAAGAGCCGGTCCACGAGCCTCTGCTTCGCCTCGGCGCTGCCTTGACCTTGGCTGTTGGCGATTTTGACCAAGGATTGGTAGACTCCCTTGATGGTCAGTGGTTTCGGCTTCCTCAGAGTGAAGCTCTGCTTCTTCTTGGCCTCAAACGCCACGTCTCCGGCGTCGCCATACTTGTCGTAGATGGCTTTCAGGGACCGATTATCGAGGCCACACACGTTCTTCAGGGCCTTGGATATTGCCGAGCCGCCGAGGCCGAGCTCCAAGGATACGTAAGGCGGAGATATCGAGTTAGTTGCCAGCCAAACCTGAGAGAATGAGTCGTGGATTACAGTACAGAAGCCAGAGACCTACAGCCGGTAACAGACTCGACGGGTCACCCTCGATCAAAATCCTCAGGCAATTCACCAGAGTATCCACAATCTTGATCCGGCTCGTCGTTCCACTGACAAGGACGAAACATCTCGTGAGGAGAGCATAAGACGCATCACCGCCTTCTGAAGCCCAGTGATCGTGGAGTTGGGGCATGTATTCAGATGGCTCGAATGTAAGGGGCGATTCATCCAGCGGTATCGACGTCGAGGTCGTATCCTCGGATATTCCAGCTGACTGAAGACCGAGGATTGGCTTGGACTTTTCTTTGGGACCTGGTCTAGCAAGCGAAGCAGCAAGCACGAGAGGTTGACGGGACTCCGAATTCTGAGCCGACTCCTTGACCGAATTCGTCTCGCTGGATTTGCCCGTCGTCGATCGACTCTTTGCCTGCGCAGCCTGCCTTTCGCTGGCATCTTCCCGGTCCCATTCCGCTTGGAGCTTACGGGCCAACTCCTCGTCCGTCATTTCAGTCGCGGGAAGATCAGCGTCACTTGGCGCTACGGCAGGCGGCGTGTTCGTCTTTTGCGCGCCATTTTGCCTCTGCTTCGAGAAGAAGTACTCCAGGCCCTTGGCGGCCGGGGCGGGCGCATTGCTGCCATTGTTCAGCTTGCGCTTCTTGGACGGGCTCGACATTGCGATGGGCTGGGATGCGCCGCCATGTTTCCCGGCGCGTCCAAGACCGCGAACTGCTGGACCTTGCCGATGACGACGGCAGACGCCGAACCACGTGACGCCCACACAACCCGTCGGGAAAGTCGCAGCAAAAAGGGAAAACACCAGCCCCGCCTCGGAGCTAAGCCCCTTTTGGAACGCACAAGCGACTCCCCTCACACAACCATCGAAATCTTTCCTCTGCCCCACCATCGCGAACCTCTCTCTCTCCCCCAGACACCATCCCCCCCCCCCCCTTCACGTCTCCCTCGATCCGACATGATGAACGGCGAAGACCCGCCCGAGCGGCCCGAGTACATCACAAACATCATCAACGGCCTCGAGCGCTACAACCCCGAGGCCGTCAGCCACCTCGAGGGCTACCTGGGCGAGCAGTGCGAGGGGGAGTTTACCGACTGCAACGCCAACCGCACCCTGTTGAAGCTGTGAGTTACATGTCCCGCGCTTACGATGGCACCATCATCGCTCTTCCCGATTGTTTATATGATGATCAACACGTCAACGTTTCCTATTACCTGAACCAGTGTGACGTAGGAAACCACACTTTGAAGTTACTCTATTATATTCGCTCTGAAAGCCGATTCGCCTCCCCCCTCGCGCAATCCTCCCACTTCCCGCCCCTCAAGGCTAACCTCGACCCCTTTCTCCCCCCAGGTACCAGCTCAACCCCGACCGCATCAAGGATGAGGTCGTGACCAACATCCTGGTCAAGGCCATGAGCCAGTTCCCGTCGTCGCAGTTCTCGCTCGCGCTCCACCTCATCAACCCGTCGACGGCGTCGAGCGGTGAGCTCCACGAGGCCCTCGGCAAGCTGCGCGCCCTCAACGGCCAGCTCGAGGGCGCCCAGTACGCCCGCTTCTGGGCCGACGTGGACGGCGACGACCTCTGCGCCGACCTCATCGCCGACATTGCCGGCTTCGAGGCCACCATCCGCCACACCATCGCCCGCCTCATCTCCCAGTCCTTCCGCGAGCTCCAGCTCGCCCACCTCGAGTCGTGGCTCGGCCTCCAGAACGAGGAGGCCACCACAAAGTTCGTCACCGACGTCTGCGGCTGGACTGTCGAGGCCGACGGCAACGTCAAGATCCCCCCCAACCCCGAGAACGAGGCCAAGAAGTCCGAGATTCGCGAGGACGTCAACGTCGAGCAGTTCTCCAGGGTGCTCCGACGGGCTTGGGAGGAGACGGTGTAGAGGAACGGGCGTCTGGTAGGGTATGAATGGAGGGGGTCTTGCGCTTCTAAATCAACGCGGGGACATGTCATGACGAGCTCATGATGGGGAAGGGAAATGGGTAGCATGGAGAGGGTTCTAAAATCCAGGCGTTATATAGGGCATGTCATTGAAGGGCAATCCAAAGAATCTAGCTCCAATAGACCTTTGCGATTTTGTTGAATAGCTCGTGCTTGGTTCTCGGCCGTTCTATCATATTCAACGTCTCCGTAACTTTTGTCTCGTAAAACTCTTCGCCTCCACATAACTAACCCCCAGAATACCCTTGACTTTTCATGAGATTATTACTTCTTGCCCGTCAACTCCTCCCACTGCACACCCGCCCACTCCTCGACATAGCCCGTCTCGGTCAACCCGACGCCCCTCGGCGAGCAATCCCTCTGGCACACAAACACAAGCACCGTTCCCCACTCCATGCCATCCAAGCTCAAGTCGTCCCCCTCGAGCTCGAAAATGGCATTGGGCGTCAGCTGCACCTCAAACGTCCTCGGCCCGCCGCAGCCCCGGCACCGCGGCACCCCGCCCCTCGTCACCAGCGCTCCCGCGGCGTCCGTCTTGGAGTACAGCAGGGGCGTCCCCGCGAACTCGTAGCGGATCACCTGCTCCGGGTTCTGGGCCAGGCGGTCGGCGAACTTTTGAAAGGTGGCGTCCATAGCGGACTCGAAGGCCTCGCGGTCGAGGGCCGACGGCTCGGCCGCGTCAGCCGACTCGAGCCGCGCGTGCTGCGGCACCTTTGCCGGGGACGGGTCCAGCGTCTCAAAGTCGGCGTCGGCGAGGTACAGCGTCGGGTAGGGGTCGGGGAGCTTCGCGGGCCAGGGCTCGGCGGCCGGGGGAGGAGGGGGCGGAGGGGTGGTAATGTTGAGGGACTCGGCAAAGGTCTTGGGGAGGGAGGACGTCGCCGTCGCCGCCGCTGTGGGCGTCTCGGGGACAGCGGGCTTGGCTGGCTGGGAGGAGAAGGGGTTCGCCGCGGGTCCGGAGCTGAAGGGATTCGCCGCGGCGCTGCTCGAGCTGAAGGGGTTGGCGCTGCTCGAGCTGAAGGGGTTGGCGCCGCTCGAGAAGGGATTCGCAGCCGCGCCGCCTCCCCCGAGCCCCTTTGCCCCAAACAGCGCCTCGCCCAGCCCCGGTCCGTCATCCTCGGGCTTCTCCTCCTCGACCTCTGCCTTGCTCTCCTCCTCCTTCTCCTTCTTGGGTTCCACCTCCTTCCACACCCTCACCCCCCGCAGCGCGCGAACGCTTCCCTCCCTCCGCCGACAGCCCGCGCGCCGACAGGCAAAGACGTATATGCGCCGGTCGTGCCCGGGGAACCGCTCCGGCAGCTCGCCGTTGAGCTGCAGGATCAGGGCCATGGTGTCGCCGCAGACCTTGCACCGGGCGAGGGCCGCGCTGGGGGGCGATTCGGGGTCGAGCCATTCCTATGCGAAGGAAGAAAAAAACCATTGTTAGTGACGGACGTGTGTAGCGGGGGGGGGGAAGAAAAGGCTGGACGTGCTGGTTGGCCTCCGAGGCGACTGATGGTGTCTTCGTCGGCGTCTTTTGAGGCGTATCCCAGGAGGACGTTTGTCTCCTCGAACTCGCCGTCCGAAGAGTCGGAATCGTACGAAGCCATTTTCCCGTCTTGTTTTGGATATACGGAAGCTGGCGAGGGTTGTCGCCTGCGATGGTGGGGTCAAGATTTTTTTTCCTTGGAGTTGACGATGGATGCGGGGCTTAGCGCCAGGACAACGAACACCACCTATAAATTACCTGGAGTTATCCGTATAATCACCCATTGATCGAGAAGAGCGTCAAGACATTATCCCATTTGCATTACAACTCTGGAATAGGTACATAGCAATCGTCTCGATTACCCGTCCAGTGTCTTTTTGTCTACCGTTATGCCACTGCGTCCATCTCCTTACTCGGGGCCGTCCATGCCTGGGCCCGGTCCGCCTGATCTACCCATTTGTCGAGCCTTCAACAGCTCGTCGCACAGAAGCAAGTTGGACGCGATGCTCGCGCTTGAGGCGACGCAGTTTCGCAATACTCGGAAAGAGTCAAACACACCCTCCAGCTCGGGGTCCATGGGTTCGCCCGTCTCGAGGTCCAGGCCGACCACGTTTCCTTCGGCGTACTCGTCCTGAAGACCGGCAACTGGGAACACAAAGTCAGCTTAGAATCACACAAGCCAGCGGATCAGTCCACTTACGAGCATCCTGGATGTCGAGACCGGCGTTGGCAGCCAGCGTCTTGGGAATAATCAGCAGGGCGTCGGCGAAAGCCTCAACACCCCACTTGGCCTTGCCCTTGACCGACTTGGTGAAGGCATCACTCTTCAGGTGGGCAGCGCAGGCGACCTGGAACGCACCGGCGCCGGGGACGACGCTCTGGTCCACAATGGTGTTGTATACGCTACGCAGGCCGTCTCGGACGGCATCGGTAACCTGGGCAATGGTGTGCGCGTTGGGTCCCTTGATCATCAGCGAGACCGACTTGGCTTCCTTGACCTCCTCGACAAAGGTGTACTTCTCCTCGCCGAGAGTCTGCTCGTAGACGAGACCAGCCCAGCCCAGAGAATCCTCGGTCAAATCCTCAACGCTGTTCTGCGCGACACCGCCGCAGACGAGCTGGAGCCGCTCCATGTTCCTCCGCTTCGCTCTTCGGAGGGCGAGGATGCCGTTCTTGGCGAGGACATCCAGCGACAGGGGGTCGATGCCCTTCTGGTTGATGACGACAAAGTTCTTCTTGCCGTCCGTTCCGCACAGCTCCTTCTTCAGGTCGACAATCTTCTTCAGCTTGGCGTCGACGAAGCGGCGCTCGCTCTCGACCAGCTTCTCGCGCTGCTCGGCGCTGGAGTAGAAGAAGCTGGAGTTGATCTCCGTCTTCTCGTACTCCAGGCTGACGTTCATGGTCAGGATGTAGCAGTTCTCGAGTCGCTTCGGCATGTCGGGGTGTCGGGCGCCGTGGTCGAGGGCCAGGCCGCGGATCAGCTTGGTGTCGGCGGCGGTCCGGTGCTGCATCTTCATGATCTCCACCATGTGCAAATCGGGCTTCGCGGGGGCCTGGTAGATGGCCAGGACGGCGTCGACGATGTCGGGGGTGAGGTTAGCGGCGAGCGTCGCGTTGAGCTTGGTGGCGAGCGACGTTCGGGCAACGCTGAGCAGCAGCTCTCGGTCAATGTCCTTGGGCAGCTTGAATTCGTCGAGGAACTGCGGCACGGTGAGCAAAGGACGCCAGCCCGCGGGTCCGCAAGACTCACCTTGAGAGCCTCGACCTTGGCCAGTTCGAAGCCATCGGTGATGATTCGAGGGTGCAGTCCCTCCGAGATGTGTCGGTCTGCCTGCTTCAGCAGCTCGCCCACCAACATGACGACGGACGTGGTTCCGTCGCCGCAAATGTCGTCCTGCGCAGTCGCCGCTCGGGCAATCATGACGGCCGTCGGGTTCTGGATCTGCATCTCGCGAAGCAGCACGTTGCCGTCCTTGGTCAACTTGATCTGGTGGATATGTCAGTAAAGGGGGGGCCTCGACTGAGGGGCAGACCGAAAGGCGGCGATAGTACCTGTCCCGCGCCGTCGACGAGCCTGGGGGGGAAAAGGTTAGCCACGAGAACTGCAGTCTTGTACGTGCGGTACTTGCATCTTGATGGTGCCCATGGGGCCCAGGTTGGACTTGAGGACATCCTGCAAGCCCTCACCGGCATTGATGTTGACCTTGAGAGCTTCGCCCCTCCTCTGCGCCAGGTCAGTGGTTAGGTGGGATGGCCTTTTTTTTTTTTGGTTTTTTTTTTGCAGGACAACGACGTACTCGGGACTCGGCCTTGGGATTCAGAAGCTGGGCGGCCGACATGTCTGCGGAATGCTAATGTCGAGTTGGGTGTCGAGTTGGGAGTTTGGAGGGGGGGATTGGTTGGTTTCGCGATTTCGTAATTCCCACAAGCTTCGCTCCAGCTGTGGAAGTCCAGGCACACGGCAATAGCGGGCGTGGCCGCTGGACATTTTTTCTGCCCGCGGCGGTGGGCGGGCGGTGTAGGCTGCCACATGTGCGTTGCACGTCTCGGTGAGTTCTCGGTGAGCCGTCCAATCACGGTGAAGGGGTTCCACGACCATCTACAGCCTTCTTCACAACTGCCTGAGAAATATCTTTTCGTCTTTTCATCATATCGTCTCTTATCATCATCATATCTACGCTTCCTCCTTGCATTCCATCCGGTGCTTCTTCCAGTCCTTCTTCTGGCACTCCCCCGAGCAATACCTGGCCTTCCGACACCTGTTACACCTCTTCAACGACCCCCCGTCCTTCGCTTCCGTCCTGCCGCAGTTCCTGCACCTGTCTACTTCGTCGAGACTCAAGGAGCCGACCTCGGAACTGAGCTCAGTAAGCAGGTTCCGATCCAGCACTTGCTCCACGAAGGAGACGGCGAACAAAGGACTGATGGCCACTCTGACCGCGTGGGCGGCGGCCGTCTCCCACTCCGGAAGGCTCATGAAGTCCTTGGGGATCTGACCATTGCCGCAAGTGCAGATAACGGGTCGGCCTTCCTTCAGGCTCAGCGGTATTGTCGCCGACTGTTTCTTGTACTCGCAGGTGAAGGTGTGGTTCCACGTGCGACATCGCTCGACCAGAGATGGCAAAACCTTCTTCCAGAGGATGAGCTCTTCGTCATTGACCTGAAGAGTGCAGCACTCCAGCGTTCTCAAGATCAGCAAGAAGGTCTCCAGCTTCCCCGACTCAATCACCTCGGTAGAAAAGGGAATGATGGCTGCATCGAGGACGACGGATCCGCTGTCTCCGTCGAGTCGCATCGCAGACACGAAAATAAGCATGTGAATGCCGCCCTGTCCAGGATGATTGATGGCGAATAGTCCAGTCTGTCCGCCCTGGAGCCCAGAACAGAGCATGAACATGGAAAACAAGGATTCCTTGAAGTTGACTCGTGCGTCGTGCGAGATGCCTGAGCCTTCGAGGGCCTGTTCGCGCAACCGCTTCTCCCGGTCCGAGAATTGAAGAGACGTAAGCGTAGTAAGCCATCTAAGTTTGGCCTGGTCGCTTTGAAGGTCGATAATCGGGAGAGCGTCGAGGTTGAGATGCGGAGCGTTCATGGCGACTGGTACGCGAGCAGGGGAGAGCACAGCCGGGAAGGCGAAATCAACCAGCTCCTTGGCAACTCCGGGCTGGGCAATGGGCGCAATCACCTCGATGTAGCCCGACTTGCGAGCTATCCGAGTTGTGCTCCCTTCCTTTTGAACGGGCACCGGAAATCTCACCGGGGATATGAGCTTGTGGCTGTCAAACACCACATCGATGACAAAGGGGTCCTGTTGCCACAACTCAATTGGAACCTTGTCCGCCAGGAGCTTCTTGGCCTTTTCGGACGTGAAGCGAAGGTGACCTTTGAGGGCCGTGATTCTGTCCTCAGAGGCAGAAACGTCAGCATCAAGTCTTGTCCCTTCGCCGTCAGCTATCGCAGGGAAATCTTTCGCGTGGGCACAGACGACGGGGTATCCCTTCTGCCCAGGCATGTACTTTGTGATCAAGACCTTTGCCCGCTTTGCAAAGTTCTCCTCGTGGACGAACAGTTCACTTCCAAGGATGTGGCGCCAGGTCAGCGCATTGTGCTTTGTCAGCTGCACCATCAACCCAACTCTGGTATATCGCGGGTCAACTTGGAGTGCGGCTGTAGGCACATAGAAGGATGCAATGAGCGGCGCGGTTCCTGACCATCCCGCTTCATCCTGCTCAATCGAGACCTCGTAGTCGTCCTTGTCGGGGGCGCTCATTTCTCGAGGTGTGCCAAAGGTGAGGTGAACGTCACCAAACATATTGTGCCACATGCTCGTGCCTCCGGGCGCGCTTCTGATAGATCCAATGAGAGTTGGTGCGTTCATGTCCTCGCTTCCGCGGCCGTGATACAAACGAGCAAAGTTCGCGTGGGGGACAACAAGGGTTACAGAGACAACCACTGGGATTGACTTCCACGCATTGAAGGCTCCAAACTCGGGCATGTTTTTGATCTCAGACTTGAGCCACGGCTGGGTATCAACGCCCATGGCATGCAGCTGGGCAGCGAAATCCTGCGTCAAGTTGCTGCTGAACAGCAGCGTTTGATCTCGGGCCATCAAGTCAAAGAGTCTGATGTGGACGGCTTCCCAATCCGTTTCCACTCGCTTCTTAAGCATCTTCAGCAGCACGGCGATGCTCCCGTAGTGGAAATGGGGATAAGAGCGACCTTGTGGGAGAATTGTGCCAGTTGACCCATTACTCGGGGCGTCGGGTTCGATCATTCGACGAGCAAGGGGTAGGAGAAGTCGGCATAGCGAACTTTCATCCATGTGGAGTTTGCCTCGTCCCTTGGGATATCCGGGGAGCTGGTGATCCGGCTTCCAAGACACCTTCGCCGGCACTTGACTCTCTCTGTGGTTCATGAGCTCTTCCAAATGCGATTCGCACTTGACATTCGTCCAGTACTCTACTGGGCTCAGACCCAGGAGCAGAGTGACTGTTGGGACATCCGCGCACAGGATTCTCTGAAGAGCTCGAGGCCCTGCATCTTTGGGGTCGATGTGAATATCCGTGAAGAGTGTTGCCCATGGCTGGTCATTGAGCAAGGGTCCTGCAGCAACAAGAATGTTGAGCGCCCCAATGTGATGGGCCAAGTTCGACGTCTCGATGAGGTCAAAGGCAGTTGGGGTACCTTCATCCAACCTGAGGGGTCTGCTATCCCAGGGCCTCCTGTACAGGTTTGCAGACGAAGCCCCCTCGGCCACACTCTGGAGAGTATGACAGAAGGCCAGCGCCTCCACACTCGCATAGCGGATAACCATTCTCTTGCCGAGCATCTGCTTGGCTGCCCAGGTCCATTCCTTGAACTGTGTCTTGGCAGCCGCCGCAGGCGCCAAGTTCTTCTCCGTCTCTGGCGGGACCAAGGGCGAGGAGCTGACGAGAGGGGCGTACGCTGTAGCAATATGGAAGCACTGGACCGGATCGCTAGCGTAGTGCAGGATCTCGTAGTCGGAGAGAAGGCCGGCGAGAAGAGGATTAGGAAACTCGGCATCGGCCCGTTTGGGCGTCACGGTGCCGTCCTCCCAGTATTTCTTCCACGTCAGGGGCGTCACGGTCTGCGCCTGAAGCGAGAGAGGCGCTGCTGCACGGAGTGCTGCGGAATTGAAATTACCCTTCCCATTCTTTTCATAGCAGTCTCTCGAGGCCCGAACGTTCTTTTCGAGTTCCTTCATGCGGTCCTCGGTCTGAAACGTCTCGGCTGCTCGATTGATACGTTGCCACACGCGTCGGACATCGGCGAGGGTGTCAGCGTCACAGAACTTGATCGCCTTTGCGTAGACGGAGAGGTTCCAGCCCTCGAGGGAGCTTGAACTTGAAATCAACTTGGCCGTCTGCTTGAGGAGGCCTCTGATGGTGGCTTTGTCGACAAACATGTGGTAGTAAGCATCCCACAAGCCTTCGCCGTCAACTAGGGGGTCTCCGTCGAGGAGGAACGATAGCAAGACGACATTTCGGGCTGAGGGTGTAGGATTAGCACGCGTATGAGTGCAGATGTTCCAGACATTCTCACCGACAATCTTCTCTTGCATATCACAACAAGTCACGTGGATGTTCCGCTTAGCTTGATTCCAGTCAGCTCAACAATCCAAATCAGAGAATCATGACAAGCATACGAAGATCGTGTTCGAGATACGCCGTATACAGCACATTGCGCAAGTCGCCGCTCCCGAGCGACAAGACTGATGCATCCTGGCCGTGAGGGACCGACTTGGTCAAGCTAGTGGCGGGGGAGTTGCCGGACGCGTAGAGCCACAGGGCGCGGTTCGCCACGGTTGGCGTGAGCATTGGTACTTGAGGACCCTTGAGGGCACTTCGTTCCCTTGATGGAAGGTGTGGAAGCGAATCCGTATCAGATGTTAATGCTGAGTAAGTTGGTGGTGGTGGAGTCGCACTTTGACGTTGCAACTGCCGTGTCTCGTAACGTGGTGCCTCAAGCACAGGCTCCCGTTGCACCGCCACATGCACTCGCCCCAACGTCGATAGCTCGCGCCACAGCACGTATAAACAGCTGCCGTGTGAGCCTGTGACTCGGTCTTAATTGACACGGTACGTTCCGCAACACACGCAACCTGTCTTCAACATCCATTGAAGCGTAGTCCAGCTGTCATGGACTCGGGCATTTCGCAAAGGAGACGCAAAGGTTAACTCCATCTCATGCGCCCTTCGCCTTCAACACTCCCCCCGGCTCGGGCTATATAGGGTTAGCAAACCTGTCGAGCTTTCACGTGTGGCAATTCGGCATCTGGAATCTCGACGCAAAGCAGGGCAGTGGCGAGAAAGCAACGGTCATTAACAATTAGCAATGCAAACGTGCGAGCACGCGGGAATTCTAGCTACTATTGGCTAACCTCACCATCCGTGGTCCATTCCCGTGCTAAACAAGGACAACGACGTCGACGCCGACTCAACAGCCGCCTCGATCCAGCACTAATTTGCGAGAATGGTCATTTGTTTTTGCCACCTCATTCCCACTTACGCCCAAACTCTGGCCGAAGGATGCCTCAGATAAACTCAATTGCAGGCCCCACAAGATCTAATGCTTTCCATTATCGCCACTAGGAGCCGCTCGCTGACTGATGCATGCAGCTAATATTGACTTCATCCTTCACGCCTTACACGACTCTTTCTCGAGAATGGATGGTTACCTCGGTTGACGGTAAACTTCATTCATTGCCCTGCGGAATTGTCTACCCGGAAAGCAATACCATGATAACTCCACCAGAGAGACCGTCGTCGCTGCAAGGACGCCCTCTTCAGTGCGCCGAATTCCAACAAACCCAAAACCAGTTCGCCTTCTTCCGTATAACCTTGTGTTCCTCCCATTTTCCCCCAAAATACACATAATCAAAACAGTCGTAACCTCCGAATTCCACCCTTCCCCCCTTCCGCCTATCGTACAAGCCCATTCATTGAATGAGCCTCCCCGGAAGACACCCATATTAATTCCTTCTCGTCTTCTCGTCACCCCCCGAGAAGACACAAGCATGTAAAAAAACAACAAGAACATGGAAGTTGTCATGACCCGTGTCGTGAAGATGCCCGGTTCCCCGAGCCAGATCCCAAGTCTCAAGAAGAGAAGGCCGTCGAATAAAACAGTGAAACACGCATGCTGGCCACCAGCCTATGCAGATACCAGACGTCATTATGTAGCTGCTCGACGATGACCAAAACTTTTGGTGGTGAAAGAGGCTTCGCAGACTCAATCATTGTTGAAGAAGAGTTCGGCGCTGCTGGCTTCGTTGTTGCCAAACATTGTGACAGAATCGTCGAACTCGTCATCAAACTTGGTCAATAGCAGACTGGCATCGCCGTGTAGCGGGGTCATGCCGCCGTCAGCGAAGCGCCTCATCATCTCGTCCTCATCGTTGGTGATTTCAAAGGGCATGGCGTCCAAACTCGAAGAAGCCATGAGAGTGTTTGCTCCGCAGAGCACGCTACCGTCCTCCGCGTGCATCGATGAGCTGGCATCGACGTCAAAGACTCGAGCCGGCGTGGGCGATGACGACTGCGACAGCTCGGGAGGCGTGTTGTACTGGCTCCCGGCGCTTCTGGACGGGCTCACCACCTGGCTCATTGCAATCCCTCCCATGAGCACATCAGGGGGGACGAATGCTGGCCCAGGGGAAGCGTGGGAAGCTCCGGAGGCATAAGGTCCCGGCGAGGCCGCGTAGTACGCTCCAGGGGATGCATAGGCGGGGCCACCCGCTGACACGGGAGAGGACCCCTCTTCGGGCATGACAGCTGGCCGAGGCACGGATGTCATGGGCGCAGACGAGTCTGGCGCGAAGTGTTGAGCCTGAGAGCCCATGCCCAAGTTCTCCGTGTCAAACATGGTGTTGAACTCGGCGTCGGGCGTGTTGACGGCCGAGCTGTCGGAGCACCCGGACATGGAGGACATGGAGCTGATGGACATGTTCTTCTTGCGGGTTCGGGCTGACTTCTCCAGGCGAGTGTCCATGTCGGGGCGGTTCTTCTTGGGCCGGCCTCGCTTGGCCGTCTTCCTGACAATGCCGTCGAAGGCGCCTACGCACATTCCACGCTGTCGGTGGCGCGTGAGGGCATCGTGACGGGCAAAGTCGTTTCCGCATTCACAGGGGTAAGGCTTGACTCCAGTATGGATCTTGGCGTGCCTCTTGAGATCGTGCTGGCGAACAAAGCACTTGGCGCACTTGGGGCACTGGTACTGGCGGTCGTCGAGGTGAGTCTGGACGTGAGACTTGATGTTCTCCTTTCGGCCAAACTTCTTTCCGCAGTTCTCAAAGAGACATGTCCACTTGCCGTCGGAGGCATCCGGGCCCTGGATGAACTTTGAGATTTCCTCCAGGGTAACTCCCGTCTCCTTCTTGGTCTCTTCGATGTTGATGTCGGCAATGCTGGCTGCGCTGAGACTGCTGGCCTGAGAGTCGGTGCGACGATGTGGCGACTGTCGGCGGGAGACTTGCCCGGGGAGGGGACCCGAAGGAACCGCCGAAAGAGACTCAGCATTGAGCGGAAAAGTGCACAGATCGACATTGTACGAAGCGTTGACAAAAGGCTGAGTCATCTGGTGCGGGAGCTGCTGAGACAGCTGCTGAAGCATCCGCTGCTGGCTCTGCTGGCTCTGCTGGCCCATGTCCAGGCTGTTCTGGATGCGCAGAAACTCGCTATTGAAGTTGTTCATGTTCATGAAGTCGGGCGTTTGTTGGGGAAGTGTCTGGAAGTCGTTGGCCTTGTCCATGGCGAGGGATGGGCGGGTATTTGAACCCAAGCTCTCCTGCTGTTCCGACTCCTCGGTCTGCTTCTGCATGTCCTCGAAGATGGCCTGCGCCCGGCGATTTCCGCCGCGATGTCTGACGGGCTTGATCGTTTCCTCCATGGACTCGTCGTAACCGTCTTTGAATCTGTTGGGAACGGGCTCTAGCTTCACCAAGCGGCTCTGGGGGGTTTCGATGGGCGTAGGGGGGCAATAGTCTAGAAGGGGTGTCAATCTTAAGCGCCTCTTTCGGGTTCGTTCGCCTTACCCTGCTCGATACCGTTTGGGGGCGTGCTCGGCACCTGGTTTCCGCTTCCGAAAGCTTCCGGGAGGTTCTCGAACTTGTTGACGCGATCTAGGATGCCGTTGCTGATCCGTCGAGAAACCTTCCTCGTGCTTGAGGTATCTCCCTCCGAGGCCCACCCCTGAGCAGAAGGGCTCTCGGGGAAGTTTACGTAGGTAGGCGTCGAGAGAGCACTGTCATTGTTAAACATGTCAAACTCCTTACCGCCCATCATGCTGTCGCCGTAGGCTGCTTGGCCCCTGTTCATCATGACGTTCAACTGATTGCTATAAGCATCAAACGAGATGTTGTCGAGGTCAAATGTAGAAGCGTCAAACTGCTGTGTCTGAGGAGTGCCATTAGGAGCTGTCAGGTATGGAGAGTTTCCACCCAACGTCATATTCACATTGGTATAGGTACGAAGGGGGCCCGGTCGTGCTTGTAGGCGTTGCTGCTGCGCTTCTCGCAGAACATGATGCTGCGCATTATTCGCTAATCCTGTGTTGTTAGTAGTCGTACTTACCATGAAGTTCTGCCCTGGTGTTGATGACGTCGAGCTGGGTTGCTGTCTAATATCCAGGCTCAGACCGCGGCGATGGCCGGCGGCCGGTCGATGCGTATTGTTGGGCAGAACCATTCTCGATCCTCCAAAGGCGTTCGGCGTCGACTGCTGGCGTCGATGCTGCTTCTGTCGAGCACGAAGCCCGTTCGGATTGGAATTCATTTTGGTCGCAAGGGGAGTCCGGTGTGGTTATTGTCGTCGGTCTAGGGTTGTGGTGAGAACCTGTCGGGCCGAAACTATGAAGCTTCAGAGTCAGCATGGCCGGCGCAACGCCTCCTGCCTTCGTCTCCTGGATGCGACTCGACTCTTACCTCACGCAGCGCAAGCACAGAACGCCGGGCAGGAAAACCGAAAAGTCGTCCTCAGATGGAGTCGGGTCGGCGTCAAGCGGAAGGATTTGGTATTGCCTTATTCAGGCGGAGTTGATGGCTTGTTGGAGGCTGGCCTCGATGAGAGATGTGTTCCCTAAGATGGGATAAGATGGGGTGTGGATAGAGTATCAGACGAGGAAGTGATAGAGATATCGAGCGTCCGTACGAAAATCGGTTCTGAGGTAATCAGTCTGGGTTTCGTCGCAGTTGTAAAGGCTGACTGCCAGTGTTGACTTGGGCTCTGCTATCACCACAGCAACGTGGGGCACTCATCAACCCCCGGTCGCATCGCACCACCGCGTCACCAGGGGCGGCTAATGAGACCAATTCCCAGACATGACCGAGATCCTTTTGGCTGGAAAAAGCCAAGTTTGTAAATACCACTTAGTACTTGGTAGTGGTCGCTGCAGTCTTCTCTTCCCGTCTCCTTCCCGCCTCTGGTAGCCGCTGGCAGAAGCAAAGCTGAAGCTCCTTTCTGGTCCATGCATGCATCCCGTCGCTCTCCTGCAACCAGCCGTCTTTCATGTCTTTAAGCGCCAGACTCATGGCATCGCTATAATTGTCGTCGCTTGCTTCTCGGCTGAGCTGCTCGAAGCGCCCTCCCGTTGACCCAGCGCTTGCCGAGGCTGCCCCGCGACCGATTCGAATTCCAGCTACATTTCGCATCTCAACGTCGGCCAGTAGCAATCGGTTTGCTTTCCGAGAGCTGCTCGTGTAGGAAGTCCGCCGTAGTCTTCATACCAGACAAGTGGCCAACCAGAGCCCGCAGGAGAACTTGTCGCTGGTGGATGAGGCAGTGCTATGTCTTTGATACAGCAGAAAGACGATCACGAGGTACATGGACTGTGTTTTGCGTCTCGGTAGCTGACCATCCCTTGGCCAATAACGCCCCTTAATGGGAGCAGGGTATTCGTCGCCAGGTTGATCGGTCAATTTATTGATATTGCTTGGGGCCGGGGCCAGTGTTTCATTCTTATGTTTGTACAACTCCATGCACAAGTCTAAATGTGCCGACAACCCCGCTAGACTTGTGAAAGGGCTCGATGAATTACCGCCGCGTTAACGGTGACTAGGATAGCTCGGGACTTGATCGTTGATCTTGGCGACTGAAGCGCTGTCTTCAGTAATCTAGACGAGAACGCGGTGTCGGCTTTTATCTGAGGTTGGACGGTTCTGGCTTCCAGCGTCAGGGCGAGTTCCTGTATTGCGTCTTGTCGTGGTAGGTGAAGTAAACAATTCTGGAAGCTGGCTTGCCTTGGACATATTTGAGAAAGAGGAAACAATTTGACAACGAATAAGAAAACGGTTTGTGGGAGCAACTAATGGTGATGCACCAAGTTAGAGCGGTGTGGTCTTGTGGTAGTCACTGACGTGTTCATGCTTTCGCCCTGGTTGTGTAGGGCTTAAGAGCTTGGTATTATCGTTCGTGGAGTTCATGCACGACGCCAGCCCGTTAGTTTGGACAGTCACTCAGCTTCCAAGTGTTAAGGATAGCTGCTTGGGTAGCATCGAGGAAGATCGAAGAAGACAGCTCGAGGACAGGCCTATTCCTTGCATATCAGAAGGAATGACGATGCTGCGATAGGTAGCCAATTGGATGCGCGATGACTTAGTTGGATGCTAGCGAGGAGGGTCCGAGTTGAGTTAGTGGTGGTGAAGTTGATGAGGGGAAGAAGAAGAAAAAAAAAGGAAAACTTGTGCGGGTACGTACCTGGGTACTCAGGCGGTCGGGAATGGGACAGAAAGAGGCAAGTATTTGCACCCTTTTGGCCTAGTCTAATCCGTTTGGCCAATCACGGCACGCAGAAGCCACTAAATAAGCCGCGGCCAAAAAGACAGTCGCCGCGACAACGATCCCAATGAAGAAGTCAGGGAGCGTTGTGGCACCGTGGACCTTCAGGAAGGGAAGCACCGGGACCCAGGGCACTCACCTCCATCCGTCGACCCTTTCAACATCACCCCATTTCGCACCCGAACCTCTATCTCTGCCACTACCATTGGTTGGCTGGCTGTGCATCTCGTCTCTGCGCAGCCGCTCCGCCATTCTCGACGTCTTCTGAGACTTCAGCTCTTGCCGACGTTGCTCGTGCCAATTGTCACTCAACACCGCTCCCTCGCCTCTTCTTGCTGGCCAGCAAGCTTTCACATCCGCCGCCATGTCGGGCAACACCTTCAGAGGCACGCCCACCCGCCAGGGCCGTGGTGCCATTCCCTTTACCAACAGTCCTGGTGGTTCCAGCATTCCTCGTCCCGTCCTCGACCAAACCCCCCAGCCTGCCGAAGCCAGCTCCTCAGTCAGCGCCAGTCGTCAGAAGCAGTCCAAGCGTGATGAAGTTAGTTTATCCACTTCCTTCCTTTCCTTCAGTTGCCTCTTATCGCTCTACCGACTCTTTGTACTAACCAATGCTCCTATAGGCTATCCGACGAAAACTTGAGAATGATCTCTCGAAGAAGAAACACCTCACGAGCCGAGCTCGGCATACACGAAAAGCCCCTCCGGGTACTGTACTCGCCCTGAAGCCGAGCCCGGCTCTCCAAATCAAGCCCGCGACGACCGTTTCCGAAGCTGCCCAGCTGATGGCCGCCAAGCGAGAGGACTGTGTTCTTGTCACCGACGACGACGATCGAATCGCCGGTATCTTCACCGCCAAAGATCTCGCCTTCCGTGTTGTCGGAACTGGAGCAAAGGCCGCAAACATCACGATTGCCGAAATTATGACCAAAAACCCTCTTTGCGCCCGAACCGACACCAGTGCTACAGATGCTCTGGATTTAATGGTGCGAAAGGGCTTCCGCCATTTGCCCGTCATGGATGAGAATCAGGATATCGTTGGTGTGTTGGATATTACCAAGTGCTTCTATGATGCCATGGAGAAGCTTGAACGGGCCTATTCATCATCGCGAAAGCTATACGATGCCCTTGAGGGCGTCCAATCCGAATTGGGCTCTTCTCAACCTCAGCAGATTATCCAGTATGTCGAGGCACTTCGCAGCAAGATGTCTGGCCCCACACTGGAGACAGTTCTCAATGGCATCCCCCCCACAACTGTCAGTGTGAGAACATCGGTCAAGGAGGCTGCGCAGCTCATGAAGGAGAACCGCACTACTGCTGTCCTCGTCCAGGACCAGGGAGCCATTACGGGCATCTTCACAAGCAAAGACGTGGTTCTCCGAGTTATTGCCCCTGGCCTGGACCCGGCCAATTGCAGTGTTGTGCGTGTCATGACACCTCATCCCGACTTTGCTCCAATGGACATGACCCTTCAGGCCGCTCTCCGCAAAATGCATGGTATGTACCCTCTGATCTGAAACGGGACCAATCGCCCTATCTGACATGCGATTCCAGATGGCCACTACCTCAACTTGCCCGTTATGAACGATAGCGGCGAGATCGTAGGCATGGTCGATGTTCTCAAGCTGACCTACGCTACTCTTGAGCAGATCAACAGCATGGCCAACAACAATGACGAGGGGCCCGCTTGGAACAAGTTCTGGCTTTCCCTGGACAATGAGACCGAGTCTGTCATGTCCGGCGACGGCAGTCATATGCAAAATACGAACCTTGGGTCACGCCTGACTTCCCCAGATGTCACCCGTGATCGCCACGGCGACAGTGTCGCCCCTGGAGATTCGGCTTCTCACGTTGGCATTGAATCTCCTGCGCGATCTACTATCCCCGAGGGGGGTGAGACTCGCCTTCCCGAAGAGCGTCCTTTTGCCTTCAAGTTCAAAGCTCCGTCCGGCCGTGTGCACCGTGTCAAGATCGTTGCTATGGACGGCATGGAGGCGTTTGTGTCGGCCGTAGCTGCCAAGCTCGGCAGCGAAGCGGACGGCATTGGCGGTGTTCCCACCGTCGACGACGGCAAGGTGACTGGTGCCGGATTTGCGCTCAGCTACCTTGATGACGAAGGAGACTCCGTTTCCATTACTACCAACCATGACTTGGTTGAAGCGGTCTTGCTCGCTCGTCAGGATCGGCATGACAAGGTGGACCTCTTTGTCCACGATCCCGACAAGCCTCCAGTTACGACCCCAGAAATTTCTCTCCCAACCGCATCCGCAACCTCTGGCCTCCGCGAGCGACGCAAGTGGTGGCCAGATGAGGAAGACGAAGACCTCGAGGAGGAAGACGAGGAAGACGACGATGCAGGATCCACGCTGCGAAGACCCCGGCGGACGAGGGCGGCTCCTCCTCCTCTCCCCGAGCAGGTCATTGCTGGTGTGCCCAACGAGCTTCTCCTTCCCGGTGCTATTGTCACTCTGGCGGTGGTGATTGTCGGAGTCTTCACCATCTCGAGAGCTACCAGCAGATAAGAAATACCCGACTGCGAGCCCGACCCTGATAATGACATGATGAAGACAAGCGGAGACTGGAGATTGTAGATATGTAGAAAATTTGTCTCTAGATATTACCCCCCAAGTTTAATTCAATTCATTTCTTCTGTAAGATCGTTCCGTGATTAATATCCTCAAGCACAATTGATCATTACTTGCTTGAAAACTTCTTTCTTTTTGGGTTGTTGCATTGCCTCGACCAAGTCGCGTGGTTGTTGGCCGGACCCGGAAAATCTCGGCTCCCGAAGCCCTTTACCTTGGCCAAAATTTGGGCTTAGTCGAACGAGCAGCAAGACCTCTGAGCAAACGCAAACGGATCCGCCATGATTGTAAGAAACGCTTCCGTGCGGTATGGTGAGTCAATTGGTATCAATTGTCCATGATGAGAGTGCTGACAGCATCAAGGCCGCCGCACACTGGCGTCTCCCATCACCAAGGCGCTTCTGCGACAGCTCTCGACCGAGAAGACGACGACGGTAACTTCAACCGAGAAGGAGCAGGCGTCGTGGCCCGCGGACGCGCCCCCCGCCGGGCCTCCCAAGGTCGTCTCCGCATCCCGAAAGAAGCAGAGGATCGTGCAAGACTCGGTCCTGTCCCTCCGAACCGACTCCGCCCACGAGCACAAGGGCAAGGCCTGGACGACCAAGCACCAGACCGCCAGCTCCAAGGCGGCGACCCCGGCCCAGCAGTACGCCGAGTTCCGGCGCATACAAAACGCCACCCGAAGCCTCGGATCCGAGGTCGAGCGCCGCTACGTCCCGAAGGAGGTGATCAACAACCCTCCCGGTCCCGAGGATGTCACGCTCGAGCTGCTCATGGCCTCGCAAACCCACCTGGGACACAGCACGTCGCTCTGGAACCCGGCCAACTCGCGGTACATCTACGGCGTGCGTGATGGGATTCACATAATCTCCCTCGAGACGACGGCAGCTCATCTTCGTCGCGCAGCTCGCGTGGTTGACGAGGTTGCGTACAGCGGAGGCCTGATTCTGTTCGTGGGCACCAAGAAGGGCCAGATGGAGATTGTGACCAGAGCTTCCGAGCTGGCAGGAGCCTGTCACCTGTTTACGAAGTGGACTCCTGGAGGCATTACGAACCGAGATGTGATTCTGGCGATGCATGGCACGAAGGTGGTGGACCACAACGACAAAGAACTGGAAGGCTTTGACAAGTACAGGGGCTCTGCCCGACCGCTGCTGCCGGACTTGGTTGTCTGCATGAACCCTCTGGAGAACTACACTCTTCTTTACGAGTGTGGCTTGAAGAGCATTCCCACCATCGGCGTGATTGATACCAACGTGGACCCCTCATGGGTTACCTACACGATCCCGGCCAACGATGACAGGTATGGCGATTTTTACCGCAGCATTATATGAGCTGAACTGACCTTTCGCAGTCTCCGATCGATTGGTGTTATTGCTGGCGTTCTGGGTAGAGCTGGCGAGGCTGGTCAGAAGCGAAGACTTGCGGACGCGGCGAAGAACCAGGTCACCTGGCAAAACCCCGATGACATTGTCCGTCACATGCGAAGGGAGACCAAACTGATCATCGAGGAGAGAAAGGCGGTCATGGGCCGGATCCAGGAGAAGGTGCAGGGCTTCAGCGAGGAGGAGCAGAAGCTGCTCCGACAGCGCTCAGTCGAAGAGATGGAAGTGACAGAGGCCGAGATGATGAACATGCTGGGTGAGACCGCCGCGGAAGGCTCCAAGGAGTCCACCAGTCCCGAGTTGGCAAGCATCGAGGAGCAGCTGCTTAACGCGAAGGAGGCTGCCCTTTCTCTCGAGACCGAGGTCAAGGTTGCTGGTGAGCCCTCAGTTCCAGTCGAAGCCGAAGCTTCACCTGCTTCGGACCCTTTGCTGGAGGGCATCGAAAACCAGCTCCTCAAAGCCAAGACGGCGGCTCTTTCTCTTGAGACCGAGGTCAAGGCTGCTGGTGAGCCCTCAGTTCCAGTCGAAGCCGAAGCTTCACCGGCTTCGGACCCTTTGCTGGAGGGCATCGAGAACCAGCTGCTCAACGCGGAGGAGGCGGCGCCTTCTATCGAGACTGAAGTCAAGGCTACCGGTGCGCCCCCTGTCCCAGTGGAAGCTGAAGCCGGGTCGGCGACGAGCTCGAAGCTGGAGAGCATTGAGGACCAGTTGCTCGCAGCCAAGGAGGTGGCTTTTTCTCTCGAGACCGAGGTCAAGGCGAACAGCCAACCCTCGGCCCCGGCCGAGACTGAAGCCGCCTCGGATGCGAGCTCCAAGCTGGAGAGCATCGAGGACCAGCTCGCCGGCCTTCAAAAAGAAGCCCAGGCCATCGAGGCGCAACTCAAGCCCGGCAGCGACAAGTCGGAGTAAAGAGGAGGGAAAGGGGTTGTTGTACCATAGGACGATGTATAGTATCTGCCAAGCATGTAGGGATATAAGATGGGTTTGTAAGGTATTCGAGGCTCGTTGCCTCAACACTGAACTGACATGGAACGGATAAACTATCCCCCTCTGACTCTTATCTCATGTCTCCATCCGTGTCCTCTGGTTGCCCCGCACTCCACCGCTCGCGCAATTTCCCCTCACCTGCACCCAAAAGTCTCCGTCCGAACATTTCAGCACAGCTCTCATACATCCCATCACAGCAAAGCGCACCACAGCACAGCACAGCACCACGCAGCACAGCGCACAGCACATCCCATCACCGCACAGCATAGCACATCACTGACTGCCCTGCACGGCCAACGAGCGTCCCATCCTTGGCCTGGCCGGTTTTTTTTTTCTCTCTCGGCCGAGAAGACCCAGTTTAATTCCCGTGTCGCGGCCTTTGGGGAGAGGGTTTTTTTGTGTGCCGGGGGCTATCTCGGTGGTGGTTCATAGAGGTAGCTTTTTGCCCCCGTACGTCCCGAGCCGTTGTTTGACTGCTTGTTGTTTCTTCTGCGAGGAAACTATTGGCGTCTCTGTCGTCGTTTCCGAGTGGCCGAGGCGCCATGCGCATTCCCATGTCGTTGTGGTTGTTGTTGTCTGTTTGGTGCAGAGTCGTCCTGGGGCTTGGTTGTTTCGTGAGAGGACGACGCAGCACACACGCAAGAGATGGAATTAAAAACAAAAGAACCACTCATCAGTTACCGTGTTTGCTGACTCGATATTAGCCCCCTCGTTTCACTCGTCCCCCGTTCACATACACCAGCCCGGCCATCAAGCAAAAGGCAGCAAAGATGCCGGCGATACTGGACGACCCGGCCAGCCCCACCATCTACCGGGTCTCGGGCCAGCCTCCGTACCCGGACCCCAACAGCCCCGGGTTCCCGGCCGACATGGTCCCGAGGCAGGTCACGCTCCGGGACCGGCAGACGGTGGCCACGATTGTCCCCTTTGCGTCGCGGCACCAGGTCCCGCCGTCGCTCCTCGCGTACCTGTGCGACCAGCTCAACAAGGAAATCGAGGGCGGCGACACGTACCCCATGACGGAGCCGCTGGCCGCCGACGCCTTCGCCGCCTACTGGTTCCAGAACTTTGGGGCCGTCATGCTCCTCGGCGGCGTCGAGCGGCCCGGCGACGTGGTCGAGGGCCGCGACTGGGCTCGCGAGTGCCTCGGCAGCTTCTACATCAAGCCCAACTACCCGGGCCGCAGCTCGCACGTGTGCAACGCCGGCTTCATCGTCACGGGGGCGTCGCGCAACCGCGGCGTCGGGCGGCTCATGGGCGAGGCCTACCTCGACTGGGCCCCGCGCCTGGGCTACGCCTACTCCGTCTTCAACCTCGTCTACGAGACAAACGTGGCCTCGTGCCGCATCTGGGACGGGCTCGGCTTCAAGCGCATCGGCCGCGTCAAGGGCTGCGGCAACCTCCGGAGCTACCCGGGCCAGCTCGTCGACGCCATCATCTACGGCCGCGACCTGGCCCCGCGCGGCGAGGGCGACGACGCGGTGAGCGAGGAGCGCTTCGACAAGATCAAGTTCTACCTCAAGTACGGCGAGTACCCGAGCGGCGCCGACCGCGCCGAGAAGAGCCGCCTGCGCAGCGCCGCCACCCACTACAAGCTGCTCGACGGCGACAAGCTCATGCTCAAGGACAAGGAGGTCATCTCGGACCCGGCCCGCCAGTTCGACATTGCCCGCCGCGTCCACGCCCAGCACCACGGCGGCATCAACAAGACCACCGCCACCATTGCCGAAAAGTACCACTGGAGCCGCATCAAGGAGACGGTCAGCGACGTCATCCGCAGCTGCGTCGACTGCCGGGAGCTCGGCAAGACGCCCAACCCGGCCGGCGCGAGGAGGGCCGTGGCCGCGGCGGCCTCGGCGGCTGCCTCGAGCAACAGCAACGCCGACGGCGGCCCGTCGTCGCCGGAGCCCGCCGTCGGGCCGAGCCGCCGAGTGCTCCCGCTGCAGGAGCCCAGCGGCATCATGTCGGCCCTCTCGCAGCCGAGCCCCGGCCCGGCCCCGGCCCCGGACCCCAGCCCGTTTGCCAACCCGGCCGACATCTCGCTCGTGCCCGCCCTGCACCAGACCACCGCCCTCGACCAAGCCCTCCACGCCCATCCTCACCACCACCAGCTGCAACCGCCCGACCACCACTCTCACCACCACCACCACCACCACCACCACCACCACGACATGCTTCAAGACGGCGTCGTGCCCTCTCACCACCACCACGAACCGTCCGTCTACCAGCCCATCGACCCGCAAATCATCAACCAAGCCTCGCCGCACGACCTCTCCTCCTTTGACCAGTACCACTCGCCCGCCGACTTCCAAGCCCTCCTCAACGCCACCGAGGACGACGTCGTCGTCGTCGTGCCGGGCGAGCCCGACGCCGTGGACCGCGACCTGGCCATGCTGATCGACCACCAAGACGGCGACGACGACGACGGGTCCGTGGCCATGGGCGTCATGGGCGAGGAGCCGTCGGCTCAGGGGCTCGGGGACGCCAAGGATAGGGGGGGGCTCTACGAGGTGAATTTCGAGCCGCCAGATGCGTCGTAGTCGGTGGGGAGGATTTCTAGTCTTGGAGCTTGCGTGCGTGTGGAATTCGTTGCGTGCATCTTGGACGAGCATCGGAAGCGAAGCGGGCATGCATTTGAAACAGCGTTATTTTCCCATGAGCATCAGTTTGTCGTCGTAGTGAGGCCATTCAAAAGATACACCAAAACGTCTGTTGGCGACCACATGTGAAAACCAAGCCAAACCTGATCAAAACAACAACAAAACCAAAGAAAAGAACATCGCAGATGCCATAGCCAGAAAAGATGGAGGTCATTCAAGTTTTTCAAGACGTCAGGTAAGTCTAGGTATCATCATACAGATTCCTTCACACTCCCACCGTGACACCGTATCCCTTTATTAAACCGGGTTTCACAAGCATGTCTTCTCCCATTCGGATTTTTTCTTCTTTACCTCCGCGGCATGCCCCGTCCGCGTCCCCTGAGCGCACGCTGGGCGGCACCTGGGGGGAGACCCTGCCCAGGAGCCTGAGGCTTCTGGCTCTCCTCGTTCTGGATGGTCTCGTCGACACCGAGGATCAGACAGCTGGCCTCGGTGGCGGCCTGGAGAGCGTTGATCTTGATGAGAGCGGGTTCCCAGACGAAGCGCTCCATCATGTCGGTGACTCCCTCGGTCTGGAAATCGACACCAGCCCACGTTGAGCCCTTGCGGTGCTCTACGCGGAGCTTGTTGAGAATGTCGGTAGCGTCAAAGCCGGCATTGTCGCACAGCTGGCGGGGGATAACCTCAAGCGCCTTGGCGAAGGCCTTGATGATGGTTTGTTGCTTGTGTGTGATGTTCTTGTCTGCGTAACGGTGAAGGTATGCCGAGATCTCCATCTCGACGGCACCACCGCCACCGACGATGGTATGGTTCTTGATGGCACGCTTCACGATCATGATGGCGTCGTGGAGGGATCGCTCCACCTCGGCAATAAACTGCTCAGCGCCACCGCGGAGGACCAGAGTGCACGTCTTGGCCTCGGGGCAGTCCTCGAAGAAGTTGAAACGCTCGCCACCAATCTGTCGCTCCTCGAACGTGCCGCAGGTACCCAGATGTTCAGGGAGAATATCAGAGCATGTTGACTGAATGACGGCACCGGTGGCCTGAACGACACGCTCCATATCTTCGCCAGCAACACGGCCAGCACAGAAAATGTCTCGGTCCGCAAAGTACTGGGTAGCCAAGTCACCGATGGGCAGCTTGCTGAGCACCACCTTGGCGCCAGTCTCGTGAATAGCCTCGAGCTTCTTGAAAATGATCTGCCATTCGGCATCGACGATGGCCTGGTACTCGGAGACCTGCTCAACACGGACCTCGGCGTTGTCCTTCTCGGCCTTCAACTCCAACTCGACGTTTAGGCACACGATCTTGGGCTTCTCGAAGTTCTTTGGTTGCTGTTCGAAGCCGGCGTAGGAGAAAGTCTTCTTGAAGGCGACGCCGTTGATGAAGAGGGATTCGGTCAGCGAACCACCGGGGATCTTCTTGATGCCGATCAATTTCTCGTCGAGGTCGTCCTGGTCGAGTGACAATACAGCATCGACCACCACTATCTCGGCGTTAGCTTTATGCCGACGTGCCAGGGTCACCATACGTACTCTTGGTGAAGAAGCCAGTATTGCGCTTGATCAGCTTGCTAGTCATAGCCGTAGAAGCCAGCTTAGTGAGAGTATCGCGTCGGTCAGCATCGTCGGTGCGAACGGCAATCTCCTTGATCTTGTTGACGGCCAGCTGAGAGGCTCTCCTGAGGCCCTTGATGATGATCTGGGAGCTGACGCCCTGCTCGACGTACTCCTTGACCTCCTTGAGGATCTCGCCGGCCAGGACAACGACTGAGGTGGTTCCATCACCGACTTCGGCATCTTGCGATCGGGCGATATCGACGAGGATTCGAGCGGCGGGGTGGACGATGTCGAGGAGCTGTGCTGGTCAGCCTAGAACGACGCGGTGGGCCTCAGCCTCGAGACGGCGGCGAGCCACGGGCTGGAGGGCGAACCTTCATGACGGTAGCGCCGTCGTTGGTAATGGTCTGTCTTCCATTCTCGTCCACCATCAACAGGTCGCCACCGTAGGGACCAAGAGTCGACTTGATGGTGGCCTGGACGGCGAGACAGGCGTTGATGTTGGAGACGATCTGGCCCTTGCCCTGGGAAGTGTCGGTGCCTGTAGGAGAGATGGCATTGTGTCAGCAGCGGGCGTGGTGGCTTTCCCTCTGGAAACGGGAACGGGAGATATCTCGAGGTCATGTTGGATTTCCCCTGGATTCATCACCCACCAGGCGGGAGGGCGGGCGGTGGGGTAAAACGGACCTTCCTTGAGGACGATGATCGTCGGCGTTTGGCCTCCGAAGGACATGTTGGCGGTGTTTGACGGGGATCCGACAGCTGCTCTTCTCTCTCGGTCGGCGGAGTTGCTTCGACGCTGGGGTGAGGTTGTGTCGTAATTTTTTTCGGTGGAGGGGTGAAATCGTCGAGTGGGAGAGCTGCGTCGAAGCTTCCAAAAAAATCCATGTGGCAGCCTTCCATCCTCATGGCGCACGGGCCACTTGCAGGTTGCCTGTGGCTTCTTGAGCGGTAAGGAGTTATGCCTGGCCATGGGTGCTCTGGTCCAATTATCTATTTTTAAGTGAATGATATTCTCCTTTTTAATTAAGGAAAGTATAAGTTATAGACTCATTCTTTCGTGTCTTATTTATATTGTCATTCTTTTAATATTGTTTGTACAGGAGGCAGAACGCGAGTCGAGGTTCTGACGAGGGCACTAACAGATCGGGAACGAGGCACGAAACGGACATACAAGTGCAAATCATAAGGTACCTACCTACCTACTAGTAGATAGTACGAGAAAATGTCAACTTCCTCAACTATGAAGAAGATTAATAAGTTCAAGGAAATAATGACCAATTAATGCCGCTTCATTCACTTAGCAAGTACTGCTCATATGTTAGTACGTAGTGGCTTCCCCTTTCCCCTCCCAAGAGCATTACCGTGGAGCCTTCTCCTATCCAGTTCCCTCGATAGGTACCAACAAAAAGGAGGGATGTGCTAGGCAGTCAGAAATAGCATTCATGATGACTTTAATGAAGGAGCATTTAATAAAAATGGGCAGCGATAAGCAATTCACAAATGATATCAATTTAATCTGCCAGATAAAAGACTCCAACTGCACCAAATACTACTCGCCGTGTTGTTCGTCCAAGAGTCCACCTCCGCTCTCGTGCCAAGGAAAGAGAAAAGAGATTGAAAAGTACAGAGTCCTTCACGTAAGAAATTCCACTATGCGTTTCATCATGTGCAAACTGCTAAGTGGTGATAAAAGCACACTGCATCGCATCGCATCGCATCGCATCATGTCGTCCAACGTGCCGGCTGCTCGTTCGCGTGTGTGCGGCAAACGTCATAACTGCTCGACGACCACATTCTCAGCCAATCCTCGCAGGATACAAAAAAAAAAGAAGAAAAATCCATCTCTCGCCGACCTACCGAGAAGAGCCAAACCGCCATGTTTCACGACTTGTAATTCGTGGTTCCGTCGCCCTCGCCCGTGTCCGGCTCGTTGGGCACCGGAGGATCCGGCTTTGGCGTCTCGGGACGATGCGCGACGTGCGGCTCGTTGCAAGTGCCGTGCGCCATGTTCTCCTCGGCTTCTGGATATATATGTGTCGTTGATGGATGCTTTCCTCGTCTTTCCGCGGATAATCTTGATGGAAATGAATGCAAGAGAGGAAGAAACCTTCACCCCGCGGGGGAAAATATTCGCACCGTCGCAAAGCTTATAAGGAGTCGAGGATCCCAAGGAGACCCCCGCCACCCTTACGTCAGGTCTGCCCTTCTTTGACTTTTGGGAGGATCACGGGTTGTGGGCGTGAGGTGTCCTTACATGTTGCAGCTCGACCATTCGGGCACATTGTCACCAATCAGGCCATGCTATTGCGAAGCCGTGGTCCAGCTCGTCCTGCCGCCATCAGGGTGTTTACTGCAAGCCCTAATGACTGCGTGGGATATCTTGATGCCCGAGGACGAGGGGAGCCAACAGACATGTTAGTAAGCAAGTCGAGAGCAATAGAGAAGGGAAATAAATGAGACGGCGGTCGACGCCGATATATGTCAATTTCTCTCGGATACCTTGACACATGATACATGTCCCGTTGTCGACGGTGACTGGTACGATAAAATCCCACCCCAACAGGGAAGATATGTGCCCGCTCCCCCACGATAGGCGTCAGATGTTTCATCTTGTCCAGAGGTGAGGTCACATCCAAGACGACGTGTCTCACGCGCGTTGGCCGATACGACACCACGGATAGTCCGTGGAGTCGGCAATGAGCCTGTCGAGGAATTGACGCGCTGAACCAAAGGGTTCGAGGACGACCAGAGCTTTGAACCCCCACTTTGGCGGTTGCTCGCTCACGGACCGATATCTTGCTTCTACTCAGTTCGAGGCGTAAATTGTTAGTCAGATCAAGTGAATTGCTGCCGCTGTGGGCTCACAGGCAGGCCCACGCCGACGCCTGGTGCTATACCTCGTTGAGGCCTCGGTTCGACGACCGACAGGGGTTGGATGCCGGCAGGTGAGGGACTCTCGGGGGTTTAAGAATAGAGAAAGTTGTCTTCTCTTGGGAGCTTTGGGCGCTGGCTGACGGCGATCCTCAACGGTCGCGGGTCGGCGCGGCTGTTAGACGAGAAGCATTTGGAGAGTTGATAATACCTACTTTCCAAGAAGAATAGCAGGCCAAGATAGCCACTTTGGTAGACCATTTTCTTAACCATTGGATCTTTCACGTACGTCACTGTCAATAGAGGGAGGGTGTGATTATTGATGTATGTGGGAGGCGTTGGAGGGGTCGAAGGTTTCATCATGATGAGGGGCGGAATAGACAGCAACCAACGAAGCATTGCCCATGTTTTTTCTGAACGGGAAAGTCGCAGATTACGAGCATGGTATTCACCCGAGGCGACCAGGGTTTGCTTTGAAAAACCCCTCTCGGCAGTATTGCAATGGCAACCAACGGTTGGCAAAGGGAGAGGGACGGATGTGGCGCCGTCGCAGGCGAGGTGGAATGGATAAGAACAACAACGACGCTCGGAAGAGGGGGAAGCGGAATTAGAAGCTAGTTGCAGATGCAGCGCTGCAGTTTGTCTTGGGCCTGGTCGATCGGCTGCTCCGGATAGATGTTGTTGCTGGTAGGTAAGGTTGAGTTGACCAGTCCGTTCTATCAGCTCTTTGACTCGGCGTCTTGTCCACACAGAAGAAGAGGGGGAGGGGTTCGTCGGATTGCGGCGGTTATTTCGTCACATTTGCGTTGTAATTAACTTCATTGCTGACCGCTCCGGAAACGAAGAGAGTGCCATTGATCCTTGGCGTCTGGCTTGGGTGAGTCCATTGGTGGTTTCCGAGGCGAAGAAGACTCGGGAGCTTCTATCAAAATATCAGAAGCTTTTGCGCGCCCCCTCGGTCAACTTGTTAGTCCACCTGGATACGTAGACCGGGTGAGGCTTCACTCGAGAACCGGAGGGGCGAACAGCTGCCTCACGGCGCGGACAGGACGTTGCAGTACCGGGCCGTATTGATGGTCCGAGACGAGCTTGTGAGCGGGTGGGATGGCATTGAATTGGCTCGCATCCAAGGTTGGGAAAACCGGCTTCAGGCTCTTGGGGACGGGAAAAGTATCATGACGCGCGCCCGCATGGTTTGGAGCATCAGATGTTGGGATCGCTGACGGCCGCCCGGGGCTTTGGGGTACCTGGGGAGGCTGGGGGACGGGGATACGTGGGTACCTGAGATGGAGCGAGATGTCTGCGGAGAGGCCGTGTACCTTGTTGACGGGGGTCCAAGTAACGCCGGCAATGGCGGCCGGCAATCCGCACACGGGTATCCACCTGCTCATTCCACTGGAGCGGCCTTCCTGCACCGAGTGGCGGCCGGCCACGACCGCACCTGCCTGCCCTGTTGCTGGTTGCGTCCGCCGCCGAGAAGGAGCTTCTGGCGTCTTCTCTGAAGCTGTAGGGCGCACCTGCCTCGAATAGCTAACCTGATGCTCGACGGCAGGTAGCACCTTCCGAGGGCACCGTGACTGCATAGGTCGCAGCTGGCATGGATTTGATTCCCTGCGGCAGGTACGAGTCAGGGATCATGACTTCACAGCAGACAATTTTTTCACCATTCTCCCTGAGAACATGCATAGAATCTGTCCATCTGCTCTGTCGATCAACCCATCAACCATAACCACGCCCTCGGCTTGCGACGGTACCGACGACACGGCTTGTCGTCTCTTGCCTCCATCTTATGGACGACGCCTGCGCGACCTTGTATTTCTCCGGCGAGCACCAGACTGCAGCGACCATAAGGCCCGACTAGACTACCTGGGCAACATGCCACCGAACAAGACACGATACCCGTCAACTGAAGCCTTCTCCTCGCATCCGCATCCGGGATACCAAGTATCTTTGGCGGCGTTGCCAGTGGGTCATTCCATGGGTGTCCCACCGTCATCCCGCATCCCGCATCTCAGAGGGACACATGAAATATCAGACCACCTTCTTCGTCGCCGCCACCACCCACTTCAATCGATCTTCCGGTTCTATTCGGCCCTCTGTGTCTTGGGTTGAATGACGGGGTGAATGACTTCGCCGCTAGGCAAATGTGACGACGACTTTTCGCGTGCCCTCCTCCCCACGCACACCACCTATCGCGCTGCGTACACCGAACCCGTCGACCTAGACTCACACCCTTAGCTGCGAGGAAGTAGGGCGTTTATGCCAGTCTAAACCCCTCTGCGAAGTTACCTGATTCTGGGCGCCCTCTTGCTGGACGCTCGTAAACCCGCTACACGGCATGGAGCTTGTCTCACCTGGTCCCCTGTTCTCTCTCTTCTCGCTTCTCGATGTAGCTTGATTCCGCTGCTGGGCTCGACCATATTCCGCGAGCTGCTCCGGACGGTATAATAAGGAGCTTCTGCGCCCGAGCGTTGCCCACCTCTTGTTTCTTTCCATCCCTCTTCTCTCCTCAACCACACTCATGGAGTTGAATCCTATTCAGGCTTTATCCCTTTCCCACAAGATGGCCGAAGATGCCGAAATCGAGTCCATTCAGCCCTTCGGCTTGGCCCGCTCTACCGTCAAGGGCCAGCCCCTCTCGGCAGACGAGATCAAGCAGTACAATGACTTCTTCAAGGCCAGCTGCTACCTGTCGTTGGGTATGATCTACCTCAAGAAGAATCCCCTTCTTCGCGAGCCACTCAAGAGTGACCACCTCAAGCTTCGACTGCTTGGCCACTTTGGCTCTGCTCCAGGCCAGATCTTCACCTACATGCACTTCAACCGCCTGATCAAGAAGTACGACCTCGACACCATCTTCATCTCCGGCCCCGGCCACGGTGCGCCTGCCGTCCTCTCTCAGTCGTATCTCGAGGGTGTCTACACCGAGGTCTACCCCGACAAGTCTCAAGACGTTGAGGGCATGCAAAAGTTCTTCAAGAGCTTCTCGTTCCCCGGCGGCATCGGCTCCCACGCCACCCCAGAAACCCCAGGGTCCCTGCACGAAGGTGGAGAGCTGGGCTACTCTATCTCGCATGCCTTTGGCACTGTGTATGACAACCCAGATCTGATTGCACTGACCATCGTCGGCGATGGCGAGGCTGAGACGGGTCCCCTTGCCACGGCCTGGCACAGCAACAAGTTCCTCAACCCCATCACGGATGGAGCTGTCTTGCCTGTCCTCCACTTGAACGGCTACAAGATCAACAACCCGACTATCCTTGCTCGAATCTCCCACAAAGAACTCGAGAACCTGTTCCTCGGCTATGGCTGGCAGCCGTACTTTGTCGAGGGTGACGACATTGAGACGATGCACCAGGCCATGGCAGCCACGCTCGAGCAGTGCGTCACTGACATCAGAGGCTATCAGAAAAAGGCTCGTGAGTCCGGCGAGGCATTCCGTCCCAAGTGGCCGATGATCGTTCTCCGAAGTCCCAAGGGATGGACCGCGCCTCGAAAGATTGACCAAAACTATCTCGAAGGATACTGGCGTGCCCACCAAGTCCCCATTACCGACCCTGCCACCAATCCTGCCCACCTGAAGATCCTCGAGGATTGGATGCGCAGCTACGAGCCTGAGCGCCTGTTCGACGAGGCCGGTAAGCCAATTGCCGCCCTCACTGAACTCTGCCCTACCGGCAATCGCCGGATGAGCGCCAACCCTGTGGCGAACGGCGGCTCGCTCAGGAAGCCCCTGAAGATGCCCGACTTTAGGGACTATGCTATCAAGGTCGAAAGCCCCGGGAACGTCATGAACGCCAGCATGACCAACATGGCCGTCTTCCTCAAGGACGTCATTGCTGCCAACCAGACCAACTTCCGACTGTTTGGACCCGATGAGACCGAGTCCAACAAGCTGGGCGGCGTGTATGCGGCCGGCAAGAAGGTCTGGATGGGCGAGTACTTTGAAGAGGACGAAAACGGCGGCAACCTCGCCAAGGCCGGCCGTGTCATGGAGATGCTTTCCGAACACACCTGCGAGGGCTGGCTCGAGGGCTACATCCTCAGTGGCCGTCACGGACTGCTCAACAGCTACGAGCCCTTTATCCACGTCATCGACTCCATGGTCAACCAGCACTGCAAGTGGATCGAAAAGTGCCTCGAAGTCGAGTGGCGTAGCAAGGTTGCTTCGCTCAACATTCTGCTGACGGCTGTCGTCTGGCGACAGGACCACAACGGCTTCACTCACCAGGATCCCGGATTCCTCGATGTGGTCGCCAACAAGAGCCCCGAAGTTGTGCGCATCTATCTTCCCCCCGATGGAAACTGTTTGCTCTCCGGTAAGCCAGCCTGATCTCTTGCGTTGTAACCGACTAACAGTGAGCAGTCATGGACCATTGCCTACGCTCCGTCAACTACGTCAATGTAGTCGTTTCAGACAAGCAAGAGCACCTTCAGTACCTCTCCATGGACGCGGCCATCGAGCACTGCACCAAGGGTATTGGCATCTGGCCTCAGTTCAGCACCGATGCCGGGCTGGATCCCGATCTGGTCATGGCCTCTTGCGGCGACATCAGCACCCACGAATCGCTTGCTGCCATTGACCTGCTGCTCGAACACTTCCCCGAACTCAAGATCCGCTGTGTCAACTGCGTGGACTTGTTCAAGCTGATTCACCCATCGGACCACCCCCACGGCCTGACGGACCAGGAGTGGGCCAGCCTGTTCACGACGGACACTCCCGTCATCTTCAACTTCCACAGCTACCCCTGGATGGTGCACCGCTTGACGTACAAGCGCCCCGGGAGCAAGAACCTGCACGTCCGGGGATACAAGGAGAAGGGCAACATTGACACGCCCCTCGAGCTGGCCATTCGCAACCAGACGGACCGCTTCAGCTTGGCCATGGACGCCATTGACCGGATGCCCCAGTTGCACAACCGCGGCTCGGCGGCCCGAGAGGCGCTGCTCAACGCGCAGATCGAGGCTCGCAACCTGGCATTCGAGACGGGCATGGACCCCCCGTTCCTCAAGGACTGGACGTGGAAGCGAAACGGCATGTGGAGGAAGACCAAGGAAAGCTCGCGATAGAGGACTGGGATGGGCTCCACTACCTGGTTAGAGATGTAATGGGTTGTTAGATGGCCGGGTAGAAGAGGCGAAGAATTGGGCGTTGCTGACGACAGCTGGATGCGATGTTTGAACGGTCTAGTCATGTGTTTTGTTTCCTAGGCTCGTCTCGTCGATATATATTGAATCATGTGCGAACGATTTCCTACGTAAAGCATTGTCCTAGAGCAATCTAGTTCAGAAGCGGCTGTTGACGACTTACACCACCACCACCCACTCCCATCAGCCCGACTTGGCCTTTGGCTGCCTAACCATGTGGTACATTTCCGACTCGAGGTCCTCAAAATACGTCTGGTCGACCGTCTCGAAGCCGAAGCTTTCGTACAGCGGCTTGCCCTCCTCACTCGCATTCAAGAAGCTCACCCAGCCCTCGGCGTCGGCCCTATCGCACCCCCAGCGCATCAGCGCGGCGCCCAGGCCCCGGCGCTGCATGTCGGGCCGCGTGACAATCATGCTGAGGAACCAGTGGTCGCGGCCGGCCACGACGCGGCGGCGCGCGGCGTGGGCGGCCTGGAAGTAGCGGGCGGCCACGGCGCCGTCGCCCGAGGACGGGTACACGGCCGGGTCGAAGACGGTCGGCGGGCCGGAGAGCTCGGCGGCGGGCACGCGGACCCAGCGGGCCCAGGCGAGCGGCGGGGAGGACGGGGAGCGGTCGGGCGGCAGGCGGGCGACGAGCATGTGCGTGTCGGCCACGTTGATCTTGCCGTGGATCCAGTCGGCCCAGTGGGCGGCGGCCTGGGGGTCGTTGTGTGGGAACGAGGCGCGGGAGAGGGCCGAGGGGGCGAAGGCGTCCATGTGGATTTGCGTGAGGAGGGGGACGTCGTCGAGGGTGGCGGGGCGGAGGGTGATTTGGGAGGATGACATGGTGGCGACGAGGTTGGGGGTGTCGTCTGGTGGTGAAGTCGTGGTGATGGCGGTGGTGGTGTAGCAGTTGTGATGGTGGTGGTGGTGGTGTAGTAGTTGCGATAGCGGTGTTGTTGTTGTAGTCAGTCAATCTCGGTCCGTCACTGCACAAGGCACGCAGACGCAACAAGGCTCTACAACGACGGGCGCACGCCAGGGATGGACAACGAGGAATCAAGACTCCCAAGTGAAAACAGCAAAGGCTGTGATCTTGCAAGAAGATGGAGTGGTGTCTTGCCCTGCGGGGTCCAGACAGATAAATATGCACGTTGACTCCAGGCTGCAACATTCGACCTCATGCAGGAGTCTTGTCAAGTGTATCGGCATTCTCCGCCATGTGGCTGCATGGCCTCTGATCCAGCTATGAATTCCCATATGCTCCCAAACGCCCAAACCCATCCCTTAACAGCTTCTCACAATGCCTTGACCGATTGGAAAAACGGATTGGCCAGCAACTCCGAGTTGGCGCCGACCAGGGCCTTGAGCGCCGCCACCTTTTCCTCCTGGCTCATGTCGTCGTTGACGCCGGCCTTCCACTCGAGCAGCACCTGCTTCAGCATGGCGCTCCCCTGCTCGACGTCGTCCTTGCCGTAGCTCAGGCCCAGGTCCCCCTCGTGCTTGGTGGTAAAGTCCTCGAGCTCGTCGGCCTTGCGCTTGGCCATGCGCACCACCTTGTCCGGGAACCGCACCAGCTCCGCCACGTGGATGCCGAAGCTCTGGTCGCACACGCCCGGCGCCACCTTGTAGAGGAGCGTCACCTCGCGCTTCTTCTGCTCGTCGTCGTCGCCCGCGCCGCCAATGTGCGCCGTGACGTGCAGGTTCTGCACCTGCGGGAACTGCTCGGCCAGGGCCGTGAGCTCGTGGAAGTGCGTCGCGAACATGGCGAAGCACCCGACCTCCTTGACGATGTGCTCGGATATGGCCCAGGCCAGCCCGAAGCCGTCGTACGTCGACGTGCCGCGGCCGAGCTCGTCGATGATGATGAGCGACTCTGACGTGGCCGACTTGAGAATGTTCGCCGTCTCCAGCATCTCCGCCATAAAGGTGGAAACGCCCTTGAGCTGGGAGTCGCTGGCGCCGACGCGGGCGAGGATGGAGTCGAAGATGGTCAGTTCCGCCTCGGCACACGGCACGAAGCATCCTATCTGCGCCATGAGTGCCACGACGCCCGCCTGACGGATGTACGTCGACTTGCCGCCCATGTTGGGGCCCGTGATGATGAGGAACGACGACTTGTCACGCGTCAGCTCCACATCGTTGGTAATGAATTGAACGTCATCCTGCAGCTCCATGCACGGGTGGCGCGTCTCCTTGAGCACCGTCTTGCCCTCACCGCGCGGGTGCATCTTGGGCCGAACATAGGGCTCCGGAGCGTGCACCGAGGCGTGCGCGAGAGACACGATGACGTCGAGGTGGGCGATGACGCCCGCAAGTCGCTCGAGCACCGGGCAGTATGAAGATGCCACCTGCACGACTTCGTGCACGAGGCTGCTCTGGGTGCGGTTGTAGTTTTGCGAGAGCTGGTCGTGCTCGCGACGGTAGGCCTGCAGCTTCTTCGTGGTAAAGTAGACGCCGTTCTTCTGCGTCGAGCATTCCTGGTAGCGCGAGTTGTTGCGAATGCAGCCGGCCTCTTGCCGCGTCAGACGCATGCACACGCCGTGCACCTTGTGGCTGGTCTCGAGGAAGATCTTCTTGTCGGGCTCTTGTCCGAGGTCCTCGGCAGCCGTGATGAACTCGTTGCGAATGTCCGAGTCGAGTTGGTCGAGCTTCTTGCGGATGATGCGCAGGCCCTTGTCAAAGTCGGCCTTGATGATGTACTCGTGGCGGTCAAGCGCGTCCAGGTCGACTGTTTGCTCGACCATGTCCTGTAGCCTGCCGAGGCTGTCCGACAGATCGCGTAGCTTTGTCGTGTAAGCCTCGTCGAGAGGATCCCGGTACGCCTCGTCCATGACGCCCTCGAACGTTCCGATGAATCCAGGGAGCCGGATGATTGCCTGGTAGGCTCGGACAACGTCTTCTAGATTGGCCTTGCCACGCTGGAATTTCTTGGACAGGCGATACAGGTCGGGGATCGAGCGGAGATGCTCTTCCTGCAGGGTTTGGCGGAGCTCGGTATCAACGAAGAAGGCTTCGACAAGCTGCTGTCGCTTCTCAATCTCCGACTTGCTCATGAGGGGCTGCTTCAGCCACTGTGCGAGCAGACGGCTGCCGATGGGCGTCTTGCAGTGGTTGAGAACGCCGTAGATGCTCATCGTCTTGGATCCATCGCGAGGGCCGGGCATGAGGTTCAGCGCTTTGAGGGCGGCAGCGTCGAGCTTCATGAACTGGGCGAGATCGTGCTGGTAGAGCTGGAACTGACCAAAATTGGAGGGATCCTGGAGGACGCCGAGGTACTTGATCAAGGAGGCAGCAGAGCCCATGGCGAGCTTGAGGTCTGTTTGGGGCAGAAGGGTCGCGGCGCGCTCGTCCTTGAGCAGGCGGGCGAGATCTTGCTCTATGTCGCGAGTTCCAAAGTCGCCCGCAGGTCGCTCGGCAATTGCCACACCGCAGTTGTCAATAATCTTCTTGAGCTTTGTCAGCTCGGGATCCTTGTCCTTGTCGCTCTTGTCGACCTGCACCAGGCACTCGCGAACGCCGAGCTGGATGAGGAGGGCCTCGAAGTTGGAGTACAGGTCATTGTCGAGGAACTCGCTGACGCCGAGCTCGCGAACACTCGCATCGGCGAAACAGACGCCAACGCTGCGGGCCTCGGAGGCCTTGGCGGATATCTTGACCGCCAGGATCATGGGAGCAGCGTCGACGTGGGTGCCGAGCTCGTCTTCGACATCCTGGAGGTTTCCCGGCGACGCCTGCTTCACGCACTTCCAGTTCATGCGACCCGAGGCGCTCTGCCATATCTGTATTCTCTTGCCCAGCTTGAGCAGGGCTTCTCGGAGGAACTGGCGAAAGACGGTCATGGTCATGGTTACGGAGGGGAGGCCGGTGTGGTCGTTTCTGCCGAGCTGTCGAACGACCGACGTCGTCTTGTAGACCTGGAGCGGGTGAGCAAAAGGCATTGGGTTGGCAGGAGAAGGCGTACGGTGTTTGCGATGAAGGTTGCATCTTGAGCATGAGCAGTGTACCAGTCGCCTCGGTCGAAGATGCGGATCGTGTCCTCGTCGACTTGCGGAAGGGATTTGAAGAAGCGAATGAAGCCGCCTTCGTCGTCGAGCTGCGAGAGGACCGTGTTAGCAGAGGTGATTATTGCGGGAACCAAGCACGGACCTTTAACTCTGGTCGTGAAGCCATGGCGAAGAGTTATTCGTATCGCTGCACGAGAATTGTCCGAGGGAGTCGAATGGAAGAAATGGAGATGAAAGGAGGCGACTCGGGCATATCGACGTCGACGTCAATGGGCGAACATGGTCGCGTCGACTGTGTCCACTTTTTGGCTGAGAGCGTGGGAGACGCGTTTTGTGGCGTCTCTCAATTAAAACCAGCCCGCGAGAAATGGTGACGGCGAGCGTGGCGGTGGAGGCTGAGGTGCAGTGGCTGTGCGCTAGGAGTGGACTTTCTAACAGGGCGGTCAGATGATGCAGTACATGTACCTCACTAACAGTAACCTTAAATGCACCTCTCACCTCTCCCGGGTCGCTCGAGGGATCTCCGTAACTTGCTCTTTCCAAGCTGATATCGGTGTCTTCTGCCGAGTTGTCGCATTCCAAGAGTGCACGGATTAGTAGTTTTCTTTATAAAACGATACACTCGCCCATGACCTCCTCCTTGACTTAGAGACTCGTACAGTCTATCCACTTCCAGCAGGTAGCCCTCCCACTCAGGAAAGCCTACGACGAAACTTGCCAAGTATACCACATTCCGCTTCGCCCAAATCAATCTGGTTTCTACCTATAGCCGCATTGTGTCGTACTTTCACATCTCAGACAAGGCAATTCATGGGCGGATCGAATCGGCAAAGCGGCTCGATGGCCTCTCACCTCGTCACTGTCACACGTCGGGGTACTTGTGACTTGTCACTCACCGCAGTCCATGTCAGAACCGCCCCGTTCACTGCGAGTCTTTCGATTGCCGCCGCGAGAGATGCTTGATCCACGGGTCTCCCAGGCCTGGCCCCAGCTCAGCCTCAGCTCAGCTAGAAGCAGACCCAGGAAGTCTTGGCGACAGCCCGAGGGCCCCATCATTCTCTGGGCCATCAAGGTGCTCGCCAAGCATGTACTCCGTGAATGACTGCGTACCGAGGGTGACTTATCTGCTGGGCCATCAGGGTTCTCACCTCAAAAGACCACCTGCAAGACTTCAAGACCCCCCATCTTCATCCCTCAACCCACCCCGTCTTGGCACCCACTACGCTGCAATGGGAGGCGCGGACGGAGAGCCTTTGCCAATCACATGTCTTGGAAAGAACCCATGCCTTGCGATTCTTCCCTCGAGTCTCTCTCTGGCCCGTCCTGCACCTGGATGGCCTCTCCGTAAATCTCTCTCCCCCTCCCCTCTCTCTTCGGATCTCACTGCCGAAACACCCACGAGCAGCCATCTCCTGCGTCTGAATCTTATGCTTAACTCTTAAGCTTAAGTTGTCTCCGCTACGGACACTTCCACGCTTATACCCCCCGCTTGTCTCAGCCTTTCAGTCGCCACGGGAACTTCCGTTACCGCTTGGAATACGGAAGCATGATCGCCGCAGGTTACATACCGTTGATCGCCTTGGGCGCGGCGACGGCCGCAACGGCTGTCAATCTTGCTCCACGAGAGACCACCGCAGCTGCTGCGACCTCGGTCGAGGAGCCCCAAGTCACGGCCGTCACCGACTGCCATCTCCATGAATCTAGCCTGTTCGTATTCCGAGGCGGCACGAGAGGATCCTCCTTGTACTGATCCGAGGCGCGTAGGTACTGCTTCGCCGGCGAGACCGAGTACCATGTCGACGTGACCATTACTGCCACCGGCGATGTCCCTGCACAGTACACCGACTGCCACACTCACGACTCGGAGATGTAGGTCCGGTATTGGGGTCATCGCGCCATGAATGAAACTAACTTGTCCTTCTCGAGGTTCTGCGTCGACTCGGACGGCGAAGACGTAGAAGTCCACGCCGAAGGTGTCGAGTCGGAAGACGAACATGACGGCCACGAAGACGGAGACGAAGAGGACCATGACCACGAGAGCGAAGAGGAAACCGAGAGCTCGACCGAGAACCAGCACTGCCACTTCCACGCGGGCGTAGAGTGAGTCTGCTCCCCCTACCGCGATGCTCAACTAACACCCTCCCCCAGACACTGCACCGGCGGAAGCGAAGGCGACTCCTCCGAGTCGGGTTCCTCGTGCGAAGCCCCCAACCGAGACTTTGACATTGGCCTTCGCGTCGGTCTCCTCTTTGTCATTCTCGCAACCAGCTCCATCGGTAAGACTCCCCGTCTCTCTCGCCCAAGTACTCACCGTCGACCATGTTGTTAACCTCTTTTTTGTAGGCGTCTTCGGCCCCATCCTGCTCCAGAAATGGATGCCCGCCAAGCTGAACCTGGTTCTCGTCGTCTTGAAGCAATTCGGCACCGGCATCATCCTCTCCACGGCCTTTGTTCACGTACGCATTCCCTGTTGTGGCCAATTTCTTTTTTTTTTCTTTCTTGGCAACAGAAGCTAACACTTTGGTCCAGCTGTACACACACGCCTCCCTCATGTTTGGAAACGAATGCATCGGCGAGCTCGAGTACGAAGCCACCACGTCGGCCATCCTCATGGCCGGCATCTTCCTATCCTTCCTCGTCGAATACATCGGTCAGCGAGTCGTCCTCTCCAAGGCCAAGTCGGACGCCGGACGGGGTCAAGGGGCGCTCGCCGGGTCCTTCTTGTCGACCGAAGTCGTCAGTGTCCTCGTCATGGAGGCGGGCATTCTCTTCCATTCGCTGCGTACGTCGTGTTCCTCTTTTGCACTCTTACACACATCTCTAACCCCCGTCGACAGTGATTGGCCTGACCCTGGTCGTGTCTGGAGATGAGTACTTCCTCACTCTATTCGTCGTCATCCTCTTCCACCAGATGTTCGAGGGCCTCGCGCTGGGAAGCCGCATCGCCACGATTGGCAACTCCGCCGGCAGAGTCGCCGAGACCAACCCGAGCTCATCCTCCCCCGGCTCCGGAAAGGCCGTCTCCCCGACCGACTCCTCGTCCAGCGACCTCGGCGTCCCCGCGCCGCCGACGCTCACCACCAAGAAGAAGCTCGGCCTCGCGGCGCTCTTCGCCTTTGTCACGCCCGTCGGCATGGCCATTGGCATCGGCGTCCTGCAGCAGTTCAACGGCAACAACCGCGCCACTATCGTCGCCATCGGCACCCTCGACGCGCTGTCGGCCGGCATCCTCGTCTGGGTCGGCCTGGTCGAGATGTGGGCGGCCGACTGGATGGTCGGCGCGCACGGGAAGAGGGCCGAGCTCGCCGACGCCGACGCCGTCACGGTTGCGTGTGCTGGCTTTGGCCTTGTCAGTGGCCTGGTGCTGATGAGTGTCCTGGGGAAATGGGCTTGAGGACGCTATGGGATAGGGGGCCTCATATCTCAATGATCATACATGATAGAGAGACCTACAAGGAGTCATTGTAGAGGGGCGGATATAATGCAACACGATGGCTTCATCTGCTCGGTACAAAGTCCTCCAAGGGGATGGAGGCCGGTTAGGAAGAATGAGATCAGATACCCAATATGCGAAAGCACGTCCACGGAATCAAAGCACCGGGAACAATAATCAAGCAAGACGGAGAATCCCATTAGTAGACATCAAAGCATGCTCTCTAAGCCCCCCTCATTTCCCAGCACCCTCATCCTCCATCACCGCCATGCCCAATTAAATCTCCCCTCCTAACCCCCGAGTCTACCCAACCTTGCATTCTCACTCGGACAGCAGGTTTTTGGACGGCTGGCGGGGCCGGTTGTAGGTACGGCTCGAGTTGGACGCGGCGGCGGTGGCGTTGACGGGGAGGATCTGGATGTTCTGCTGCTGGTTGTACATGATGTCCCAGTGGCTGGAGATGTTGGGGTTGCCGTAGGGGCGCAGGGCGGCGAAGCGGAGTCTGGAGAAGGGTCAGTCAATGTGTCGTCGTATTCACCGGAGTACATCGTCATCTCATGGGAGTGCATCGTCGGAGCAGAGAGTGTAACTCACGTGTAGTTGCCAGGGGCAATCTGCGTGCCGTTTGCGAGCTTGCCGAACCACCAGAACAGGCGATATCCGCGCGGGACGCGGCGCAGGGGAAAGGGGATCGTGTCGTCCCGGTCGTTGACGGCCGGGTTGAAGAACCAGTACTCGTCTGAGTCGCGGTACGTCGTGGCGGAGCCGACGAAGCCGCGCATGCCGACCTCAGGCGGGAAGTGCCAGAGACTCTCGGTCCAACTCTCTTCGAAGATCTGCCAGAGTCAGCTCAGCCATGCCTTTCCATGGATGGAGAAGGAAGAAACGTACATCCCACCGCAGATGCGTGCAGGCATAGGAGAGCCTAGCTCCGATTTCGAGAAAGTCGTTGGGGTCTTTGTTGGTGTCGAAGGACCATCTGGGAAACGTCAGACGCGCTCGAGCGTGTGCTTGGGACCACGTACGACCAGTCACCGTCAATATCAGTCACCAAGGGCTCCGAGATGAACATGTCGTCAAAGGCCTTTTCCGTGTCGTAGGCAGCGCCTATATCTGTGGTGAGTCATCGAGACCACGAGGCAAGATCGGAATCAACATACCTCCGTATGGGATGGCGAGCCTCTCGCCATGCGTTGAGATGACCCAAAGCTTACCGCCGTACAGCGGAAGATGGTCTTCGTCGACGTCGGGAAGCTGGAACGTCACCCTGCAATCCACGTGTCAGCATCAAACCTCGCTTCCCATCCAGGACAATCACACTCACTCAACCTCCCTCGTCTTGCCAGGCCGAACCTCGACGGGATCCGGAAGCGTGACGTTGGGGACGATGTGCATGGGCGTCAGCTCGTACAGCGGCGAGACTCCGTAGTAGCTGTCCAAGATGTTTACTCCGGCCTGGGGCTCGAGTTCAAACGTGTACCGGCACTTCTTGTCGCCCGTGTTGGTGATGTTGAAGGTCCACGTCGGCTTGAACAGCTCCGTGTCCAGCAAGGCAAAGGGCTCGTACTCGAGCTGCGTGTTGTAGTTGAGCACCTTCCAGGCATTCACCAAGCCAGTGCCCACGTGGAACGGTGGCGCGGTGAAGTTGCGCCACAGGCGGTTGGATATCCAGGGAAGGCTGCTTCCGCTCGAGACGATGCGATCGTGCAGCATCTTGGCGAAGCCGGCGCCGTGGTACTCGCGCCCTCCGTTGGCTCCGATGAACAAGGCGGCCACGCCGGCAATGTAAGGCGCAGACATGGAGGTGCCGCTGAGCTCGTCGTAGCTCTGGTTCAGCACCGTGCTCAGAATGTGGAAGCCAGGCGCCGCAATGTCAGGCTTGAGGAGGAGCTCGTTCGAGGGTCCCCACGAGGTGAAGTAGGCAGGCATGGGGGTGACGCTCTCATCCGACATCTTGTAGCGCGGGTTGGTAGAGACGTTGGCGGCAGCCACTGCGAGAACCCCGTGGCCCATGGCTCCCATGCTGGCGTAGAAGGGGCCGCTTTCGCCTTCGTTCCCGGCCGACGTGATGACTACCACGCCCTTATCCACGAGCCGTTTCCCGAGGAGTGCCCATGGATTATCGGAGAAGCCGTTGGGTTGCCCGATGCTCGTGGTAATGACATCCGCCTAACAACATTAGAACTTGCTTGTGAGGGGGGGCCAGAAACAAACCCCGGCATGGTAAGCGTCGCATAGGGCTTGCATGATGGTTTCTTCGTCAGTCTCCCAGGGATCCTACATGTAGTCAGCATAGCTATCTCTGGGTAGAAAAAGTAGCCTCGTACGTCGGAGAATACTTTGTAAATGAGCAACTCTGCGTCGGGAGCAACTCCAGTAAGCCTAGATACATTAGCTTCTGAAACTCATAACCACGACACCACCTCGTGAGGTTCGTACCAGTTGTTGTCGGCTCCAATTATGCCTGCAACGTGAGTTCCGTGGCCGTGATGATCCATGGGGTCTTCATCGGGCCGCTTTGGGTGGCGTCTTTCGTTTTCCGAGTCCCCTATACGGCATGAATTGAGCTCCAGCATTGAACAAGGACAAGATGACTCACAGTCGGCACCGACCAGATCGTATCCTCCAGAAATCTTGCACCCCGGGCCAAAGCAGCCGCCGAGCTGAGTCATGGTCAGCCAAGTTCCTCACAAGAAACAGGGAGCAGTACAGCATGGTGGTTGTAGTCGATTCCCGTGTCAATGATGGCCACGGTTGCACCTTTGCCGCGTATCCCTCTGGCATGCAGCCTGTCAACTCCGGTCCATCGGTGAACCGAGTAGTTGCGCGCGGCTGTGGCGGATGAGAAGTCTGGCGATTTCTCGAGACGCGGCGTCGGGATGGTGTTTACCGGCCAGACATTGAGCACTCCCTCCATTTGGAGCAGCGAGTCCTCGTTTTCCGACTCGGCCTCGACCACCAGTCCAGAGAAGACATCGCTGCAGTCAAACTCCTTGTACTTGCCCCCTTTTTTGTTTGGCGTGGAGAGGAGTTGGTGGGCGATGTATCCAGGTCCTCGTTCCTAAAGACGTGAGTGTCAAATCTGAAGCGAAATGGCTGGGTAGGTATCTACCTGTTCGACCTCGACGATGAACTTTCGGGTTCCCTTGGAACGGGCACGATTCTCCGAGGCAAGGTCCGGTCCCGAGAAGGGTCTCTGGTCCTTGGCTGACGCGAATGTAGCTCCCAGAAGGGCTGGCAGCAGGAAAGAGAACTTCATTGTGTTCACAGAGCCCACCCTTTTTGCAATGAGCAGACAGATGAGAACGGACAAGCAACGAGGCGTCACCGCATTATATAAGTGCTCGTCTAACCTGGCTCGACCTGCCGCGTCTTCACGGGTGTACCTTCGGAAGATTGATCAAGATTTGCATGTCTCGGCACGACACGTCCTTCATGTTGTCATCCGTGTGTATCCTACAACACGGCAGAATGGAGCGAGCGACTTATTTGCTGGCCGATACTGCCGTATCCGTTGGGAAGGCCGTCAAGTCGGCTCGTGTTGACGCCGATGATGTACCACACCAGTCGCTCAGGGGAATAACAGGAGCCGTGCATGGTCTGACGATGCGCTCCGTTTGCCATCTAGGCCCCCATCCGAGATTGGTCCCTCTGAGGGTGTCGCGGTGCGATGCAAACGGGGTTGGCGACGGCACACAGGCCGAGGCGGGAGGGACAGCATCGGTCCTCGAGACGACGACGGGCTGTGCCACGGCCGTCGGAGCGTCGTAGCGAGAGTCCCAAAGGGCAGCTTTGTTCGCAATGGGGATGCGTCCGGCCGAGAGTAGGGATCGAGCAAGCTTACAAACTGGGCACTTGTCTTCGGTCTGTGGCACGGTTGTACACGCTTGTGTTTGTGAGGGCATTCGCGGCACTTTCTTGTGAGCTTTGAGAAATAAGGGGCGAGGCGAGAGGTGGTTTGAAGAGGTTGGTTATCTCCGTCGGTCTGGATGAGGTGTTCATGGTAGGTACGTAGCTACGTAGATGCGATTCACGTGGGTGTTGAGAGAGGTAATCATCGTGATGGGAAAGAGCTGTTCTTAGCCTCAGGCTCAAACAATTGAGCCTGGACCTTGAGGGGGGACGGATATCCAGGTGCCCGTTGAATTTGTTTAATAAGGAGGCGTCACAAGTTATCAGTTAATTACCTCGCATACAGCACGAACGTATCATGCTTGTTGGTGATTAAGTAATTGCCCAGCATCAAGCATCCGCCAGTGACGATTATGTGCTGTTTAATCAGCGGGCACCTCGAGGCTGTGATAGTTCTAGGGCTATCATCTTGACGCCTTTCCCATGCTCCAACTCGAACGAAAAAAGTCAAAGAACCGGTCAATCGAAGCCACCTTGCGGCACACAGATGACACACGGGTGTCCACGGCTACGTCGCGACACTTTCCCTTGACTCTTGGTGCAAAGCGATAGTCCAGAGAGCTACTCCAGTAGTCGGCTGCCCCTTGGCCCGAAGCAGAACAAGTTCCAGCCTTCCACGAGCCGGGTCGAGAGGCGGTGCCTGGCGATCTGGCACGGTCCCTGACTCGGTTTCCCCCAGCGAGAAGGTCTTGGGGAGAGCTCGGTTAAGCTTACGAGCAGTTCAGAGGGTTGGTCGAGCTGGATTCGCGCAGAGGAGCTAAACCGATTAGTCGACGAGGCGACTGTGACTGACTGAAGTCTCTCTCTCCTGCGAGCAACCCCTCACATCGGTGCGTATTCGGATAGATGCCTCGGTCAGATTGGTCGGCGGGGACGGGACCGTTTCATCGAGAGCTCCCGGGCTGCAGAAGGGGCGGAAAAAGGGAGCGACAAAGGAACGAAAAGGTGGGCGAGGCCGCACGTGGAGGCTGGGATGGCGCCATGGAGGGCTCGCTGGGCCGTTGGGAGCGGCCGAGCTTGGCCAGATGGAGCATGTGGGATGAACCATGCATGGCATGAGATGGATGGTGAGATCCGCTGGTGAAGAGACAAAGGCGAGAGGGACCAAGAGGCAAACGACGTTGGTCGACTGGAGGCATTCTGGCCCGCTGCCGAGATGGTGCACGTCGGCCGATGCTGAGATGGGTGACGGGCATTGCAGTGCATCCGTCTGCTGCACTCAACTGACTCGTCAGGCATGCGTCCATGGTTCCCATGTCAGTGTCAGTGTCGCCGTCTTCAGGCCATGAGAAGCCCCCTGCGTCGAACCCACCCAAACCGCTCGACACGGATTCCGTCAGTAGCGCTTCCGGCGTCGACAAGGGATGAGAGGGAGAAGCCCATGCCCCCGCAGGAAATCTGGGTTGAGTGTGGCAAGAGCAGCTGGGAAAAGTGCGAATGGAAAGACGTGGGAGGGTCTCGTATCAATTTATCCGAACTCGAAAACTCCAGCTTCGAAGCGGCAGTAATCACCCGCGCTACTGCACCAAGCAAGTCCGTCCCGGCAGCGCCACACCATCAGAGGCGCCCCCGGCAGACGAACGCCCATTTGCACATTCTGGCATTCATTCCCTCTCGACTTCCCGAAATTCTGCACCTTCCACCACGGGCGGATTGGCCAAAGGCAGCTTGGCTCTGGTGGGTTACGGTGGCAACAGACGGGCCATGCATCGTCCACACGGCCCACACACCACGAGAAGAAGCAGCCATTTCCTCCAGATGGATCCGTCACCCATGCCTCCTCCACCTTCCGGGCCTCCCCAGTTGGTCCGCCTTGGAAAAACCTGGCCCGAGTGCTGAAAAGGCCGCCCGTCCATGATTCATTCAGGTCGGACCAGGCCCGTTCCCCCAAAGGACCCCCAGGCCTCGCCCGCTAAAAGACACAGGCCTTGCCCGCTAAAGGACCCCCAGCCCGCACTCCCAGGTCCCCCCCCCCCAGGCCCAAACTCAGGCCTATCAGCGCCCTAACCAAACAGGGGCCGTTTCCTGGCCTTCCATCTCATTAGCCCAGCCATCCATTTCGCCTTCATCCCCAACTCTCTTCCTTCTTCTACCCCCAGTCTCCCACCCTCGTTCCCTCACTCGTTTGAATCCCCCTTCTCGGACCATCAAGATTGGAATTCCAGGTGATTCCCCTCTGTGAATAGACGTCCAGTCCTCTCCTTTTACAATCCCCAGCCTCCAAATACATCCAGACGAGGTCAATAAACCGCCCCAAGTCGCCTTCCTCCAACCAACCATCCGAGACACCCGACCCGAGACATCGAGACGATCCGCATTGACTGCAGCATCTCAATCAGCACTCTAATCACCCTCCTCACAACTTGGACGTCCGTCAAGCTCGAATTACACCACCTACGACGCAGTTGGCAACCCGAAACTCCAACGCCTTCAACACGCCACATTTGAAAGAATAAAAACCGGGCCAATCAACCGCAATCATGGGCAAGAGTCTTATGGACCGAATCCAGGCCAAGCTGGAGCTCTTCCGCCTGGAGCAGCGCTACACGCGCCGCCGTCATCGTCGCTCTACCTTTGTCTCCAATGCCGTGTACGTAGACGGCGAGTACGTCTACCAGACGCCCAACAGCACGGGAGGATCTTCGACGGGCTCGTCCAACATGAATGCGCTCCACGGCGAGAAGGCGGTGGTGACGACCACGGCCGTCATGCCCGGCCCTCTCCCCGAGCCCGTCGAGGAGTCTCCGGCTCCCGTCGAACAGCGCAGTGCCGACCGCGAACGCAAGAGGTTGAACCGCTTCAGCTCGATCCCACACTTTGGCGGCAACTACAACAACGGCAGCGAGATGCCCTCAATCAAGGAGCGAAGGTCCAGCATGATCCGATAAGCGGGCTACGGAAGCAGAGATCAAAAAAGATGCAAAGCACAAACAAAGCACAGTCCCGCTTCGATGCAGGATGCGGCACGTGGACGATTGACGGACTCGGCGACGGCCTAGGCGTACAGTAGGCGCAGGCGTATAGCATACATGAGCTGTACGGACGGATGGGTTTGTTTGATGGATGGACGGATCCCATCCGGGCGCATTGATGACGAAGTCTCTCCCCCAGACCACACGAGGATATGTTGGCAGGGGGCGGCTTTTGACGAATTCTTCCCTTCTTGGTTACACTTGTTTCCGTCCCAGTCTCTTACCCCGGCAGTTGGATATGCAGAGGGTTTTTTTTTTTAAGAGCATTGGACGCGTCGTCGGTCGACCACCGACAAGACTAATTTTCTTGACGGCGTCAATTTCCCTACGTGTTTTCTCGTCTCCACGACGATCTAGGTACCTATCTTTTAGAGCTGGCTGGCGGGCGACTGTGGCTGCTCCTGTACATATGAAATGCAGGCGGTTCGAACATATGACCAAATAAAGCGAATATTTCGTACATACATGCGTTGACGAGTGCAATGAACTAGTCAAGCTGACATGCATGATGCATCTGGGGCTGAGCCTCTGTCGGGGCATTTCTGCCTTGCGTCTGCCTAGCGATAGGACGCTTTCTTGTTTAGTTTGCTTCATCGTGGCCGAAGGATGCGGTGAGGGGCCGATGATGGTATAAAGAGGGCGGGTGCCCAGGCAGCGGGGGATTGTGTTTTGTGTGTGCGACATTGTGAGAGGCATTTAGAAGCATCTGTATTGTGCAATGTCGAGCCAGCAAGCAGTCGACGCCGAAGAGGCGGTGGCATCGCTGCCACCTTTGGGTCTGTAGACTGTATCCATCCGCTGGTCTATGCATGTCAACTGACAATCGCGCCAGCCGCTGACCAAGAGGCGTCCATCTCGGACATTCGCGACGAGGAAGATGATGTTGGCGGCGGCTCTCCCCGCGGACCAGCGCCGACAACCTCGGGCGCGCAGCCCGGAACTGACGCTCCTCGGGCCCAACAACAACAACAACAACAACAACAACAACAACAACAACAACAACAACAACATCAACATCAACAACAACCCATCTGCAGCTTCCGCCCCCGCAACCGCCTCGGTCGCGTCGCCGAAGAACCGCCCGCCCCGCGGCTCCTCGACCTCACACCCGCCTTCTACCCCCTCGGCAAGCAGCTCGACCAGTACGGCAGCTTCCGCCACGACGACGCCCTGCGCCAGGGCCGCTTCCGCTCCGAGGTCGACGCCCGGAACCTGTTGCGCGTGGCGTACGGCGTGGCGTCGGGGGAGGCGGGGGCGAGGGCGAGGGCGAGGGACGGAGACGCGGGCGGCCCCCTGCAGGAGATGCCCGAGGGGGGAAGGGTTTGGGCCGTCCGCATCGACTCGGAGCCGTTTAGTGTGTTTCTGGAGCGGCTGGTGGGCGTGAGGGTGCATTCGAGGAACGTGGTCGAGGTGTTTGCGCCGTTCCGCGTGCTGATCCAGAACCACGCCGCCATAAGGGAGCATCTCGAGCTGCTGGAGAAGAAGCACGGGGCTTCTTCCCCGGAGGACCGGCCGTCTCCGTCTCCGTCGGCCGCCGCCCCCGAGGCCGTCTTCGAAGGCAAGCCCGCCCTCGCGCACTTCCGCCTCATCGTCGCCTTCCTCGACACGCACCTCGCGGAGCCCCTGGCCACCTACGAGCGCGCCCAGCGCGGCGAGGCCAAAAAGGTGGCCTTCCCGGACCTCTGGATGCTCTTCCAGCCGGGCGACGTCGTCTACAGCGACCAGACGCGGCGCCGCGCCAAGCACGACGGTCCCGGCTTCGACCCGTGGCAGACGTACAAGCGCGCCAGCCGCGTGCTCGCGGCCGTGGGCGGCGTGCCGCTGCGCTCCGGGCTGGCGAGGCAGGTCGGCGGCGGGGCCAAGGCGGCGGCGGCGGCGGCGGGAGCGGGAGCGGGAGCGGGAGCGGGAGCGGCGGCGGCGGGAGCGGGAGCGGGAGCGGGAGCGGGAGCGGCGGGAGGACCTCCGGGCCAAGACCGGCGCGGGCCGGGCGAGAACGACGCCGTGGGCGAGAGGTACAGCCCGCTGCACGTCTCGTGCTACACGGTCGAGTGGAACGCCGAGGGCTGGCACGCGTGTCCCGTCGTCTTCAACTTTGCGCCCTTCGAGGGCGAGCGGGACGTCGGTTCGCTGGTGGCGTATCCGGTGCGGAGGGGGGACGCGCTGTGGGAGCGGCTGAGGGAGCGCGGGGAGAAGTTTGTGCGCATGACGGAGGTGTCGCACTGGGAATACGAGGGCATGAACATGGGCAACGGCGAGGGCAGCAACATAGTAGGCCCCCTATTCCCCCTCCCCTCCCCAGACCATCTCGCTGACAACTCCCAGTTCCAAATAAACAGCCAAGTCGTCGTCGACGTCAAAATGGCCGTCCAGCGCGGCCACGCGCACTTCCTCGACTTCCCCCTCGAGTTCGACCTGCTGTCGCGCTCGTGGTGGCGCACAAAGGGCAACCAGGTCCTGGAGATGTACCGCGCCGGCTACACGCGCCTCTACGCCGACGAGTACGGCGGCGAGCTGCGCCTGCCGCAGGACGTCTACGGGGACGTGCAGGAGAGGGCCTACGCGCTGGGGATGCGCCGGATCAACGTGTTCCTGGACGACATGCAGAGGGTTTGTAAAGGGGACGGGGGCGTGGACGCGGTGGCGGCGAGGCTGAGGAGGGACGACGACGTGTTGCTGCTGCCGGGGACGGTCACGGCGTATGCGCTGAGGCATCGGCTATGGGGTGAGTGTGCCGTCTCTCTCCTTTGTCGAAAGCGCACTTGCTAACAACCCGCGCAGCCAAGCTCGACGTCGAGCTCCTCGAGCCCATGGCGCAGACGGCGGCGTGGGACGACGTGGTCCTGCCCGACGGCCACCGGCATCTCGTCGAGGCGCTCGTCGAGGCCCATCCCAAGCAAGACGCGGCTCTGTTCGACGTCGGCGGCCGACGGGACGAGAGGAAGAAGAGGAACAAGGTCGGCCGCGGAGGAGGCGTGGCGGGCAAGAAGGGTGCGTCTCCCCCCCCCTTCAGGGGTAACAACGGACTGCTAATCGTGCAACAGGCAAAGGCTGCGTGGTGCTCCTCCACGGGCCGCCCGGGCTGGGCAAGACGTCGACGGCAGGTAAGCAAGGCTCGATGGCTTCGCCTCCCAACCTTCAGTCCACAGCAGCTCACTCGGTTTCTCTCTGCAGAGTGCGTCGCCGCGTCGACCAAGCGGCCCCTATTCCACATTACCGCAGGTCAAGTCCCCCGAGTCTCTCTTCACAACTTGTTCACTCAAACTCACGCAACACCAGGCGAACTCGGCGACAGCATTCTTGACGTCGACCGCACCCTCGAGGACCTCTTCGACCTCGCGCACAAATGGGGCTGCGTGCTGCTCCTCGAGGAAGCCGACGTGTTTCTCCAAAAGCGAACCGTTCGTCCCCTTGCTGATCCCCTGACCATTATCGTCTCTTCTCACGCTCAACAGGACAACTCCCTCGACCGCAACGCCCTCGTCTCAGGTGCGTCCCCCCTTTTCCCCTCCCAACTCTCACCTCCCAACTAACACCCCCCCCAGTCTTCCTCCGCGTCCTCGAACACTACTCGGGCATCCTCTTCGTAACCACCGCCACCACCACCGCCATCGACCCCGCCTTCCGCTCCCGCTTCAACCTCGCCCTGCCCTTCCCGCCGTTGACAGCCGCCCAGTCCGCCCGCGTCTGGACCCTCAACCTCGACCGCCTCGAGAGGCAGGAGCAGGAGCAGGGCGAGGACGAGGACGAGGACGACGAGGAGGACGAAGAAGAGAAGTCCGCGGCGCCGTCGACCAACCCGCCGCCGCTGCCCCTCGTCGTCCGTCGTGACGAAGTGCTCGCCTACGCCGCCGAGTCGTACGAGGCGACGCGCTGGAACGGCCGTCAGATCCGCAACGCCTTCCAGACGGCGCGGGCGCTGGCGGTGGCCGAGGCGCGGCGGGAGGGGGCTGATGAGGTTGTTGTTGGTGCCCGCCAGTTCCGTGCCGTTGCTGCTTCGTTGGCGGCGTTTGATGCCTACTTTGGGCAGACCGAGGATGCTCAGGAGGGAAGCAAAGAGTCTTAGTCTGAGTGAAGAGTCCTGACCTCAGTTGGATGCAGTCCCAGTCGTGCTCAGACGTACATGGATGGACCAGTCCCGGAATGTAAACATCAATGAATTACATCGTCATAGAATCTACACGCACCATACAGTCCAAGTTGAATCTTTAATGCATTGCCATAACGCCGCCCATGCAGCCAACCCTATAACCCCATGAAAACCCAACCCGCTCCCAAACGCCTTTTCCAAACAATCCGCCATTACCGGGTATCACCTACTGCACCACCAGTCCGCCATACGCCCTCTCGACCGTCCGGCTCCCCATGCCGGGCAGGCTACACAGCTGCGCGAGGCTATCGATGCTACCGCCGTCGTCGGCCCTCACCAGCTCGAGGTACTCGACGAGATCGCGAGCCTTCTTCGCCCCGAACCCAACCAGTCCGCGGATCTGCTCGAGGTCGCGCGAGTTGACAATGTCGAGGAGCCGCTGCGCGCGCGGCGAAGGGGGGGCCTCGTCCTCTGGGAGATCGAGGGGCTTGATCTTGAGCTTCCTTGACTTGGTCTTGGGCGCCGGCAGCGAATACGTCTCCTCGTCGACGTCGGCCTCGCCTTCTTCGTGGTCGCCGTCGTCGTGGTACACGGCTCGGTGCTTCTTCTTCCTCTTCTCAGACGGAGAAGCTGCCGCTCGAGGACCTGATCCATCCAAGCGAGCCCTCAGTCTCTCAATCTTGCCCAGCAGCTTGGCCTGGTTGGGAAAGTACGGCAGGGCCATCTCGTACAGGCCGAGTGCGCCCGCATCGTCGCCTCGCTCCTTGTGTTGTCGAGCAGCCAGCAGCAACCTCAGACCGTCCGACTTGGCGTCGTCTCGCCACTCGTCGCTCTCGATGCGCCTCTCGAGGGCCTCGAGCCGCCGTTGCATGGCCTCGCTGGCGTCTGGTCGGGCCTCTGTCGGTGGTTGAGAGGCCTTCTCGGCCGCCATGCGCGCTGCCAGGACCTCGCTGACCTTCTTCTCGACCATGGCTTCGATCTGAGCCGCGGAAACCGTGACAGATGCTGTCGTGGGCCTCGATATCTTGCTCGGCCTCACCAGATGAGACTCGTTTTCCGAGGGTCGCTTGTTCGAGGTCGTGTTCGAGGCCGTGTTCGAAGTCGCGTTCGAGGTCGACCGCCGAGTCAGCCCCGAGTTGGCAATGGGACGAGTGGCGAGCGTCGGCTTCGGCTTGCTGTCGGGAAAGACGCTAAAGGCCTTGACGGGCTTGTTCGCGTCGGCAGCCTTGGCCGCCGCATTGCCGCTATGCACGTTGTGGGCGTTCTCGACGTTGGCAATGGGACGGAGCGGCTGGCGGACGGCCTTGGAAGAGAGGTTCGAGTTCGCCCGCGGAACCTGCTTGAAGACGACCTCGTTTTCAATCTCGCGCACCTCGATGCGCTTGGCGCGGGAGCTCACGTTGAGGCTGCTGAGCGTGTCGAGGTGGTAGCTGCGGAGAGGAGCCAGGTTCAGGATCATGACGGTGATCCCTTTGTTCTGTCCCAGCGACAGGATGCGCGTCATCTTGGACTCGCGGTAGGGGATCCTCTTGTCGCCGCGCGAGATGGCGTCGATGCACTGGCTGAGCACGAAGAGGCTCTTGTTGATGGCGGCGGACTCCACCAGCCTCTCCTTGCCGTTGTCGGTGCGTCGGTTGTCCTCGGATCCCGCAAGATCAATGGCGGACGCCGTGCTCTCCTTGACCGCGTCGCCCACAGTCTGCGTCAGCTTCACCCGCAGGATGGCGTGGCTTCGGCTGCTGTGGGCGTTGAGCTTGGTGGCCGCCGTGACGCGGTTGTTGTTGGCCTCAATGTACAGCTTCTCAAAGTCCTTGAGGTCCTCGCACGACCGCTCCGACAGGCCGACGACGACGGTCTTTCCGTTGCCCTCGGCGCGCAGCGGCAGACCGCTGGGCGTTCGCTTCTCGGGGGGCTCGAGGAGGTCGAAGACCTTGTCGTTGTAGATCTCGTAGTAGGACAGGGCGACCTCCACCGTCGCCTCGCCCTTGGACTCCCTCATCATCTTCTTGCCTCGGCGGAAGACGCCGCTCAGCAGTCGAGGGATCACGCCGCGGTCCGCCAGCTTCAGTCCGCCTCGCATCGTGTGCGTCTTGCCGGTTCCGGTGACGCCATAGGCGAAGAGGGTAACGTCGATTCCTTGGAAGAGAGACTTGAGATACGGGGCCACTGCTCATTGAGATTAACACACGACACGAGATTTGCCAAAGCAGTTCCGATCCCAAACGCTCGCACCTTCTGAAGTAAACAATTGCTCCTGCGTGGTGGTCTGGTCGTAGACACCGTTGAAGGCAAAGGAGAACTCTTCAGCCTCATTCTTGGGGTTTGGGATCTTGACAATGGTGCTTGGTTTGTCTTCGTCGACACCGTCGGCGCGGACAATGACATCCTTGTCGAGCTCCTTCTCGAGGAGCGGTCGTATTCTTGCGACGACGCGGACGGACATGCTGGTATAAGTGGCGGGGGGGAGGAGGATGGAGAGAGATGGTGTGGCAAGGAGTCGGAGGGTGTGAAGTAATCAAGATGTCTCAGCCTACCAATTTCGCCGCATAGCAAAGTTGGAGTTAGTTCAGTCACAGAGAGTCGACTATAGCCATGGGTTGTGGTCGGAGATGAGCCAAACACACCGACCACAAAGCACGAGGTTGACCCGGCAACAGCACGTGACTCCGCAACAGCACGTGACCCCAAGCTCCCCTGGCACTCAGGTCAGGCATTCACGGCCCTCCGGTACGTACCTCCGACAGGGTGACGTCGGGAACACGGCGGCACGGGAAAAGCCGTGGGCCCGTTTCCATCAGCGGCTTTCGCTCAAACTTGGATTTTCTGGCGCATCCCATTCGAAACTCCCCTCGGAAGCTCGACCCAGACACACGATGCGAGGCCAATCGCCGCTGCTGACGACGGCGCGACGTCTGCGGCCGCGCCAATCCTACGTCTGCCGCCAATGCAGAGCCATCCAGATCAGCGCCGCCCCCGCCACCGACGCTCCCACGGGCGGCCGAGACGGTGATGCCTTTGGAGCTCCGGCCGACGCGAGGGACCCGGCCGGTACGTTTTCCTGGCCGCAGCTGCTTGATGGATGCACCGCGGGACTGACACCAATTCGTTTGCAGACGCGAGGTTCGAGGTGCTCGGCGCCCCCTACTCCCTCCTATCCGTCACCCTCTCGGCGTCGCAGAAGCTCTACACCAGACGGGGCACCTTGGTCGCCGTGGCTGGCAAGCCCGAGAATGTAGGCCCATTGGGACCCTTTTACCACGAACGAAAAGCTCTAACCGTTCGACTGCAGACCCAATCGACCCTCTCCGTCCTCAACCCCGCGACTCGAGCCCTCCTCGGAGTCCCCTTCCTCTACCAGCGCATCACGGCCACGTCGCCCGTCACGGCCCTCATCTCGACCAAGTCGCCGGTGACGTCCTTTTCGGTGCTGCACCTCGACGGCACGACGGACTGGATCGTCTCGCAGCGCAACGCCCTGCTCGCGTGGACCGGGCACACGCTCTCGCCGTCGGCAAAGGTGCAGTCGCGCCTGTCGCTCGCGCACTGGGGCACCACGCACCTCACCGGCCGGGGCCTCGCCGCCCTCGCCGCGCCCGGCCAGGTCTACAAGCTCACGCTCAAGGACGGCGAGGAGCTGGTGGCGCACCCGGGCAGCGTCGTGGCCTACGCCGTGTCGCGCCACGCGCCGCAGCCGTTCCGCTTCAAGAGCGCCAGCCTCCGCCTGCAGCTGCCGTCGCTGCCGGCCGCCTGGGCGCCCAAGTGGGCGTGGCTGGACGCGGTCCGCGGGTCCGAGGCCTACAGGTTCCTGGGCCGCGTCCTCTACGGCCTGCGCACCATCTCGCGGCGGACCATCTGGGGCGACCGCCTGTTCCTGCAGTTCCGCGGGCCCGGCACGCTCCTCATGTCGAGCCGGGGCGTGCGCGTCTCGGACGTGCTGACCAAGGAGCAGGTCAACGAGATTGCAGACGCACCCGCCGGCGCGCTCAGGGAGGCTCTGGGGCCAAAGGAGCCAAAGGAGCTGAAGGAGCCCGAGGCTCTGGAGGCCGGTGAGACGGTCAAGACGGAGGCGCCCGTCAGCGGCATCCAGGTGGCAGAGGTGCAGCAGGACGGCAAGGTGACGTTTGAGGATTCCAAGAGCTTGAAGGAGGTCATCAGGTGATGCGAGGAAGCATTTGAGCCGCAAAAGGCCCACGGGGTGCTCGGAGCCATGTCATTATTATAGAGGAACCGCATCATGTACCAGTAGCTTTCGTTGTCTGTCATGCACGCTCTGCGGGTGTGTTGCACGAGGTAGCCATCGTAGGTGATGAGCTCGCCGTATAATGTAACCCACCTTATCAGGTCATGTTCGTATGTCTTTGGTTGGCCTACATGTTGGAGGCGGTCGAGGAGTGAAGCAAAGGGCGAGCTCCAGAGCCACTCCGAGCGGGCTTTTGGCCGGACAATTGGCAATTGACAATGGCGTCTTTTTGGAGCCGTCGCAAGGTCAGGTTGGGCAGATGGCTTATCTTGATTGGCCTCGAAGGGAATGAGTGTGTATGCAGCTGAGCTGGCACAGTGCGTCATACAGTGTTGTCTCCCATCTTCCACCCCCGTGTCTCTTCCTATTCGCACGGTGCAAATGCTGTGGATCGTCGATCCCCCAGGTTGGGGTCTCGCGTCTCGGCCTTTGGCCTTAACTCCAGGAGCCGAGATGATATGGGGAAGGGGTTATCCGTACTTCGTACATCGTACTCCGTACGTAGCCCTACGGACGGGACCGGGGGAGGAATGATGAGTCGAAGTGAACCTCAACTGGGACATGAGGCGTGCAAGTGCCATCAAGCAGTGAGAGAAACCGTGGCGTATTGGCAACTGGTCAAGTGGCAATAGAGTCTATATGCCAATTCCCCGTTCCTCCAGCCATCACGAGGGCCCATCCGCATCGTCACTCTGCTGCAACGATTCCCCCCTGCCCACATCCCCTGCAGACAAAACGAGGCTCGGCTTTGCAAGCGAACAAAAATGCCTGTAAACGCCGATGCAATCTCACATCTGCATTTCGCTCCCATTTTCAGATCCATCCATCGCGCATCTTGCCCGCACCAACATCCAAAGGCCGAAGCCGAGGTGGACCACCAAACAAAACCCCGGCGAGTTCGAGTCAAGGTCTAGCTTCGAAATGCTTGCATCGAGTCTAGTTCCCATGTAGAAGGGGGGGAAAGCAGCGAGATTTGAGGGCGAGCCGAAAGAGTCCGGGGCCTGCCTTGCCTGTTCGTCCCAGGACGTGATAAATATCTCGACAGCTTCTCGTCAATCCCCCCCTTCTTCGCCTCACTTGCGACAGCACTCTCTACTAACTATTCGTATTCCGACTATTCGTCGTGGTTTCCGACTTGAAAGAGAAGCAATAATCAATCGCTTCTCCTCTTCCCGTTTACCAATTAGCAGCCCGCCGTCGACAACAAAAGGCCGCCGGCTTGGCGTTGCGAAAAGAGCGGCCCCGGACCGGACCTTTTTGGGCACGCGTCGTTTCGTGTTGGATCCCGTCGGATCTTGGAACGGGATCTTGATTGTTCTTGTCCCGCCGGGAATTGTTGTCGGTAGAGAGACGGTGTCGTCGCTGTCTGAGGAGGGTATATAGAAGAGAGTCGCCCTCACTCGCCCTCACTCGCTCCTCCGCCTACACTCACACATATACGCACCCATACACACACTCACTCTCACACCCACCTCACATCGAGATGCCTCGCTCAACAGGCTCCTCGTCCTCAGAGACAATCAACGAAAAGGCCCTCCCCCCGCCGGCCACCACCATCGAAGACGTGGACGAGAAGCAGCAGCAGCCCTCGGCCTCGCACCACCACAAGCAAGCCGACACAACCGCCATCTACCCTCACGATGCCTCGGCCGACGTCGAACGCGGCAGCCTCGCCCCCTCCAAGCCCGACGACGACGACGACGACGACGACGCCCTTCCGTCCTCCGATGTCTCCCCTCCGTCCAAAGACTCCCCTCCTCCTCCTCCTCCCCCCGGCCCTCCCCCCGGCATGGCCCCCTCCGACTTCCCCGACGGCGGCACGCAGGCCTGGCTCGTCGTGCTGGGCGGCTGGTGCGCCCTCTTCTGCACCTTTGGCCTGGTCAACTGCGTCGGCGTCTTCCAGGCCTACTACGTGCGCGGGCCGCTGCGCGACTACGACAGCTCGACCGTCAGCTGGATCATGTCCGTGCAGGTCTTCGTCATGATCTTTAGCGGTGCCATAGTCAGTTGCCCCCCTCCCCTCGTGCAGTCTGTATATTGACCCTCCAGTTCGGCCGCATCTTTGACAACCACGGCCCGCGCCGCCTCCTCTACGGCGGCACCCTCGCCTACGTCTTCGGCCTGATGATGGTGTCCCTCTCCTCCCGCTACTACCAGTTCTTCCTCGCGCAGGCCGTCGTCGCGTCCGTCGGCTCCAGCGCCGTCTTCAACGCGTGCATGTCGTCGCTGGTGACGTGGTTCTTCAAGCGGCGCGCCACCGCCTTTGGCATCATGGTGTCCGGGTCGTCGCTCGGCGGCGTGGTGCTGCCCATCATGATGGACAAGATGATATCCGGCGTCGGCTTCCCCTGGATGATGCGCACCATGGCCTTCCTCTTCCTGGCCCTCCTCGCCGTCGCCTGCCTCACCGTCAAGTCCCGGCTGCCGCCCCGGCCGCGGCCCTTCGTCCTCATGGAGTACCTCGTCGGCCTCGGGGACCCGCGCATGGCCGTCACCGTCGCCGGCTTCTTCCTCTTCATGTGGGGCATGTTCCTCCCCTTCAACTATGTCATCCTGCAGGCCGAGGCCGCCGGCGTCTCGTCCGCCCTGGTCCCGTACCTGCTGCCCATCCTCAACGCCGTCAGCATCTTCGGCCGCATCGTCCCGGGCCTCGTGGCCGACCGCCTGGGCCGCTACAACGTCATGATCTTCATCATGTTCGTCTCCGCCCTCTTCTGCCTGGCCGTCTGGATCCCCGTCCAGTCCACCGCCGGCATCCTCGTCTTCGCCATCATCTTCGGCTTCTCGTCCGGCGGTTACATCAGCCTGGCCCCGACCCTCGTCGCCCAAATCTCCGACATTCGCCAGATCGGCACCCGCGTCGGCACCGCCTTTGCCATCCAGTCGTTTGGCGCCCTCACCGGGAGCCCCATCGGCGGCGCCCTCGTCAAGAGGCAGCACGGCGACTACCTCGGCCTTCAGCTGTTCTGCGGCTGCACCATGATGGCCGGCGTCTTGGTCATTCTCCTGGCCCGGTACATTCAGGTTGGATTCAAGCTAGTCAAGATTTGAGCGTCAGCGTCAGAGTTATGGTTGGCATATAAGGGATAATATCAGCATGGATACACGGGAAAACAGGATAATACATGGGTGTTGTTGGAAAAACAATCGAGGCTGATAGATACCATTTCATTAAAGGATAGACGAATTCAACCATTGTTGGAAGGAATCATTGTCGAGTATGCTTAAGAATCTAATATGCAAACGGAGGAATATCTTCAATACCAAGCTACCTACTGTGAGGTAAGGGAACACGTCATGTCAGTGACCCTCTCCTGTCTCGGCGATGCAGCCAATTACATCTCTCAATCTGAGACAAGAGGTGCATGTCTTGGCAATAGCACTTGGCATGCAAGTAATCAGAGACGTTTTTCACTCAACATCGACTGAATTTCAACTTCGTTCTGCATCCAAGACTACTCGTGCTGTAGATGCGTATTAGCCAGGGCTCAGCAGACAACTTGTCCAAAGCAAAGAATAGCAAAAGTGTTCTCAGATAAAAATGTAGATTGATAGATAGAATTGGTGAGCGTCGAATCATGGAGATCATAAACAGCCTCTGCTCAAATCATCACAGAACGGGGTCGAGGAAACAAAGACCAGGCACATACCTCGTATTCAACAAAAATCGAAAGTCATCATAAAGGAACGAGACAGAAACCATTACGTATTTGGTCAGCACCCTCTCTCGCAAATGGATTCCAGGCAGAAAGCGAAGATTGGGGTATTCTCAGAAAGTAAATGTAGATAGATAGAAATTGGTGAGCGTTGAATCATGAAGATCATAAACAGCCTCTGCTCAAATCATCATGGAAGTAGGTTGGGGATGACAACGGAAAAGGTGAAGCCAAGGTCAGAGAACTAAGAACATACCTCATAGTGAATAAGAAACCAATGTCATTATCGTAAGGCCAGATAGAAACTATACTTTATTCGAGTCAGCACCTATTCGCCAACGATCCAATACAGTGAATAAAGAGGGTGGGCATTCTCAGAGGGTAAATGTAGATAGATAGAAATGGTGAGCGTTGAATCATGGAGATCATAAACAGCCTCTGCTCTCGATCATCATAGAATGGGGGGGTGGTTAGGCGGGTGAATGGAAGACAGCACATACCTTTGACAGCTGCATCGCCTGTCCAAGCTGGGCTGGCACAAGGTCAAGAGCTCACATGAAAACAAAACTCCAATTGTCTAGTGTAACATCTCTTCCCCGCCCGGAAGAGTTATGTACAATGGATCGATTCCCGTTCGCCCGTCCTCATGCTGCTTATTGGCTACCCTCAATCGTGGCAACGACGGGGTTAATCTCGACGCCGTACTTCTCCTTGAGCCTCTCGGCTCGTCGCTCGTCGTATCCGGGGGGTCTGATGCCTGTGTCCGTGTTAGAAAGCTGCCAATTGAAAGTCCATGCCATGCGCGACTTACCTCGGCCCTCGCCAATTTCCGAGACGGTCTGCTCAATCGGCACTCGGGTCGTCCTTCGGATCGTCTCCTTGCGCGCAAACTCGTCCTTCTCTTTCCTAAAGGTGTCGTATCGACCTCCGAGGTAGTAAAACATACCCTGGAAAGCACCGATGCCAGAACCAAGGCCCACCACGACGGGCATTCGCCTCGCTGATTGCAGAGTTAGAATTCAGGCGTCCATGGGAGTGCGGCTTGTAGGGATCGTACATGGCAGACCGAGGACGGCGCCCATCATGAAACCGCCAAAGGCGGCGGCCCAGGCGTCGTCCTTTTCGCGCAGGTTCATGGCGCTCCGCGAGAAGAATACGTAGGCGGTGGGAGCGGCGGCTACACGGACCAATTAGCACCGCGACACGTCAATTGGCTTTCCGGGGCGAGGCGTCGTACTGGCAAGGCCGATGATGGGGGCTCCGCGGGTAAAGACGCTCAGGACGCCGAGGTTCTGCTTGGCCAGGGCATTCCGGATCGAGGCGATGAAGAGACCAGAGGCCGCACCGACGATGCCGGCCTTGGCGGCGTCGTTGAGGGTGTTGTAGGGCTGGTAGGCATTGTCGTCTTGCGGGTGAGCCTCGTGGCTCTCAGCGGGCGTGCCGGGCTGCATGGCGTCTGGCGGGAGAGGGGGACGGAGCTGCTTGGTTCTTCCGATGCTGAAGTTGAAGCCGAAGCTCTGGACGACGAGGATTGGAGGGAGAGAGCATCCACTGAAACACGTGACAATGGTCATTCAATTGCGCCGCGTTGATTGGTCCGTGAGTCCGAGTGAATTTTCGGCCCTTGCCGGTACGTACCCGTCGTCGACGATGTCCCACTTTTACCCACTAACAAAAAAAGAGGAAATACAAACTCACCGTCAGAGGCTGTCGACTTGAATGAACAAGTCTATCAAGGTCTATACCGAGGTTGCTTCATCGACGACTTGAAGTCTGATTTCTAGGGATATTTTCCTCCTCATTTCTCTTTCTATAACCTGGTTTGTTGCCTCTTCACATTGTTCAGGCCGAGCACACTCCTTAACACCAGGTACATGACACTTCTTCATGAGGCCGTGTTAGTCAACTCACTTGACAATATCACACATTCGAGACCCAAGGCATCATAACGACATCCCGGCACAGCATAAGGAAACATAATTCCACCCGTCATCCAAGTCTCACTCCTTGACCAAGTCATCGCAATGGCCTCCGTCCAACCCGACGAGGTTCCCGAACCCACGCCCATGGAAGGCCTCGAAGGAGCCACGTCTTCCACTCAACCAGACAACACTCCCTCAGAAGCCCCCGGCCACGGCGACGCCGCCGCCGCCCAGAGCACCCCCGCGGCATCCGACGTGCCAGCCCCCGCGCCGCCCCTGTCCAAAAACGCGCTGAAGCGCATGCGCAAGCAGCAAGAGTGGGAGGACGGCAAGGACGCCCGGCGCAAGCTGCGCAAGGAGAAGCGGCAGGCCTCGCGCGTCCGCAAGCGCGAGGAGAGGGCGGCGCTCGTGGCCCGGGGCCTGGACCCTCACGCCCTCGCGCCGCGCAAGCCCGCGCCCGTCAACGTGCCCGTGTCCATCGTCTTCGACTGCGACTTTGAGCGGTGCATGGCCAGCAAGGAGCTCGTCTCGCTGGGCAGCCAAATCACCCGGTCCTACTCGGAGAACCGGACGGCGCGGTACCGCACCCAGCTGTGGGTGTCCAACTGGAACGGAAAGCTGGCCGAGCGCTTCCGCGACGTGCTCCAGGACAAGCACAAGAACTGGCGGGGCATCGAGTTCCTCGAGGGCGACTTTGTCGAGTGCGCTGAGAGGGCCCGCGAGCACATGAGGACCGCCGGGGCCAGCGTGAGCGAGGTCCTGCAGAGGAGCCTCGACGAGAAGGTGCCCTGGGTGCGCGACGAGACGGACCCCCTGCCCCTGCCCGGCCCCGAGCCGGATCCTCGGGAAGAGTACAGGGACATTGTGTACCTGTCGTCCGACTCCCCCTACACGCTGGACCGGCTCGAGCCCAACACGAGCTACATCATCGGCGGGCTCGTCGACAAGAACCGGGAAAAGGGCATCTGCTACAAGCGCGCCCGGGAGCGCGGCATCCGGACCGCCCGGTTGCCCATCGGTCAGTACATGGTGATGCAGAGCCGCCAGGTCCTGGCCACGAACCACGTCGTCGAGATCATGCTCAAGTGGCTCGAGTGCGAGAGCTGGGGGGAGGCCTTTCTCAGCGTCATCCCCAAGCGGAAGGGGGGTCACCTGCGGAAACAAGAGGGCGAGGATGATGACGACGACGACGAAGAGGATAAAGAGGGCGTGCCAGAGGGCGCGCCAGAGGACGACACTGGCGTTGCAAAGCCGGATGCTTCCGAAGGCGGTGAGACAGCCTCAAAGCCAACCACTGAAGACCAAGTTGGAAAGTCATAAAACCTGTGCTACCATAGTACGCCAGCCGAATATCCAGATACCAAAAGTCATGACATGTGTCTTAAAAATCCATAGAATCTTCGTCCCTCTCCCTCTTGACCCGCACATCCCGCTCATCCTTGATCAAGCCGTTTACGAACAGCCGGAACTGGTCAATGTACGGCTTCAGGCTGGTCTTCTCCCAGTCCGCAACGCGCTTTGCGCCCTCTCCCTCCTCCTCCTTCCACGCGTCGATCTCGGCCAGGAGGGATTGCACCGTGGGAACGCCAAGCGGGTCAAACTCTTCAAGCTTCTTGGTGTTGATGGGCACACACACTCGCCCGGTGCCAGGATGCACGACAAAGGGACTCTTGAGCAAATGGTTGAGCTTCTTGCTGACTTCGATATCCAGCCGCGGATAGGTGTACTCGAGCACGATGTCTTGTTTGGCCTCCAAGAGGGCCTTGGCGTCGAGATTCTTGCTGGCGCCCGTCTTGGCCAAGGCATCGATATCGGCCCATTTCGATGCAGAGGCGCGTCCGGGGGCTGCGTCCCATTTCTTACGGAGGGACTCGTTGAGGTTGCGGTCTGGCAGGAGCTGGAGAAGCTTCTCTGCCTGCTCACAACTGGCCCAGGGGTCTTGGACCGCGAGAACGTCGTCCGAAAAGTGGTTCTTGAGGATTTCGAGGCTTCGGCTGTGAGGAGTCAGCGTATCTGTTCAGTCACTTTACCGAGGTCATCACCTACACAAGATGGGGATGCAGCGGTCTCCTCAGGTTGACCTTTTTGCCGCTCTGGGCACCACCCTTGACCACTTCCAAATAACCTGCAATGGACCTCCTCTTCTGGTCGTCCATGCTCCGGACCTTCTTGTCGCACACCCAGGCGTGAGCGCCTCGTCTACCCGAGTACACCCACATGATGTGCTTGAATCCAAAGTCCTCTCGCAAGGAAGCGTCGACAACCTTGATTGCCATTGTCATAAACTGCCAGCACTTGATGCAGATGTTTGCCATGTCGCAGCACGTACGAACGTCATCGTAATCCGTCAAATCGATATCGAAGCAGAGTTCCTTGGCGAGGGGCTTGATCTTGACGGTTTTGCGATCGCGGGGGTTGACCGAGTACACAGGGCCGATTTCGAAACGAGACGGCATCAGGCGAAGGACATCTTTTCGGAGGCTATATGGTGTGAGCGAGTGAATTGTTCCGACTGTTTGATGAGTACGTACAGGTCGGCGGTTGTAAAAGATTGATATCGAAGGTAGGCATCGTTCTGGAGGGTAAAGGCGAATTCTCGGTTGGCAAAGTCGTTGGTCGGGGTCGGGCTGTGGTTGAGCCATTGGAAGAGGAATCGCCAGGGAAATAGACGCTGGTAGAAACTTCGCATGACTTCTGGGTCCGAGGCCGTCAGGGCTGTAGCATCGCTATTGGAGGGGTTAGTAGACGAACGGCGCATGAGAAGCAGAGACGGCTCACGTTGGCGACGCCGGAGCGACCTGAGAGCTGGGTTGGACAGGGGCAGAGCTGGGAAACTCGTCGTCCGAGTCGACGTCATCAAACAGATCCTCCAGTTTCTTGACGTCCTGCTTGGTATCCTTGCTCTCGTCCATGTCGACATCGGTCGTAGGCGCAGGGGCTGGAGCTGCCTCGGGGATGCCAGCTTCCTCCATGGGCTCGTCCTTGACGGGTGCTGGGGATGACATGGCTTCCGGTGTGATTGAATGAGGCATTGCGCCTTGGTGGTAGTGCTGGGGGTTCTGAAGGCGAAGAATCACCACTTCACACGGCGGCGGCTTGTCTGGCGGTTGTCGCAGTGATGGCTCGAGGATTGGGAGGTTCAAAGTGGTGGGACTCGTCGCGTCAAGACGCGTCTTTCGCGTAAAGCGAATAAATTAGGGGCCATCGGGTACGTACCAGCTCAACTACCCACCAAGTCACGTGGCCTGGCCAACTGTAACCCATCTCCTCAGGTCGGTGGCATTTACGGACCAGCACTCGCGACATGATCTAGCGACTCTCAAATACCATCACTGCCCGCTGCAACTCGTGGTTCAACCTTCTCGGATCAACAGCTTCACTCCGCGTTTCCACAACTCCCCGGTGTACGGGCTTAGCAAGGTCACAGGGGGTCAGCCACACAGAACAACTAGCTTCATGGTAAGACCTTTGGCATACCCGTGTGACTGGGAATGGGACATTGGCGTCCTAGCCGACAAGAGGAAAGACGGTGTTCGCATTTAAAGGAGAACGACAACTATAAGGCTGCTCCGGGCTGTCCTCCACTGTTTCAGTTGTGCCAGCATTTACGCCCGACTTTCAATCCCAACCTGGGAGCAGAATATCGATCTCAACAATCTGCAGGGGCAAGGAGCAGAGTTCTATAAAGTCCAGAATCCATATTTTGAGCCAGTATCAGACCGGTCTCGATTTGCTCCTGCCAGTGGCTTACCTCTCGAGACTATCCAGTCAGCACGGGCTTGGCATGGAAGATTCCTCTTCACAGACTCACAACTCACGACGTATGAGAGATACCTCGCCATTTCTATCGACCAAATTCACCCAAAACAGCAAATGCAGATTCTTCCATGTCACGAGAAAAAATCACTCTCACAGCCAAAAGACGACCCACGCTTCGAGTTGCCAACTCACCACATCAGACCGTCGACGCCCAAAAAAAAAAAAAAAATTTGTCCCACAATGTAACGGTGGATGCCAATCGTCATGTTATACTGGGCGTCCTGTTGAGGTTCCCATCTGGAAGAGCATCGCCGTCACAGGTTACACGGCCGCGGAATGACGAGACGGTCCGGGATTGCCTGTGCGAGAAAGTGAAATGGGTTGGAATGGGTTTGTCTCAAAAGACTGAAGCAGGCTACGACGGCCAACGGTAAAGATCAAGGCCGCATCTCGAATCTCGATTATGTAGTTCCAGCGTGGGACATCCTTGCAATCACCCAAGCCGCAGAGTGAGTACCGGTACGTATACCTCGACAATCCAATCATTCATCCGTCCCAAGCGAGGTTTGCTCTCCCGCGTCAAGCGTGCAACCGTCCCGTAACCTAATAAGTGTTCTAGCCCGGTCCCCAACCTCGACCATCGGCCCCTGTTGAGCCAAGGCGGGGAATAAGAAGCCCATTGGAAAAAAGGTGAGGTGCAGAAATCCTTCTGGTCCCTAAAATCTCCACCACAGCCCGACCCCACCGTTGTAACGGTCCAGAACTCCATCGACCTGCACCTCCTGTGCCACACCCTGGGATGTCCAAACGCCTGCCTGCCTATATCTGGCGACCCTTTCCCGCTGTTCCCGTTGTTGGTCTTCCCTCTCTGCTCTCTCTTTTTTTCTCGGCCGAACCCTTTCTTCGTTGGAGCCTTCAACCCTCGCAACCCTCGGACGACTCTCCCGCTCAACCGTCACTCTTTCATCAAGGTTGCCTCCGAGGCCAACACACACGCAAAAGGACCAATTATGCCTCGTTCCAGTTCTTGGGCCTTCACGTCGCCCGTTCGACCAATGATATTATGCTCAGGTATCAAACAGTTTCGTCAAGTATCCCCAAAATCAAATCCAACGCGCCACCCCGTCTCGCCAGCCAGGACCTCTCCCAGCCGTGTCCCTATATCCTTCATTCAATAGATCCGTCATGAATCAAACTGAGGCACCCTCCTCTCCCGAACCCTTTACAAAACAGACCGAAACTCTCGCTAGCCCAACGAATTGGCAGCCCCGTGCCGTCCCCGCCATCAAACGCCACACTCCAAGACAGTAGTCAACAGTGTAAAACAACAGACATTAGACGTTGCGACCGTTGCCCTCGCTCAAGCATACGTGCGTTGCCGTTTCTCCGGAGGACTCTGGCCGTCGATCCGCCCACTGCTCAACTGCGGTTGGGAAATCCCCCCAGGAAACGTGGCTCGAGTTGCGCTGCTGGGGGCCATGGCATACTGGTTGGCCCCGTTGACGAGGCCGTAGCTCTGGTCCATTCCGTTCATCGGTGAGGCCTGTGGCATCTGTCCTGGCGACCAGGCAGGCCCCGTGGCCGGAGGCGTGGGAGTCGTCTCAAACTTCAGGTTGACCGGCGTGCCCGTACCCAAAGAACCAGGTGGGTTGATGTAGCCCCCGCCACCCACCACGTATCCCGATCCGGACTCGTGCGCCGCTGGGTCATAGTTCTTGAGGAGGTATCCGAGGTGGTTCTCCACGATCTTCTGCATACCGCTCTTGGTGAATGGCTTGGCCAGGACACCATTCATGCCTGCTTGAAGTCAGCATCTGTCAAGATGGAAGTCCTATTGGGCGGCTCACCATGCTCAAAGTAGCAATGGACCTCATCCGACCGGATGTTGGATGTCATGGCAACAATGGGGATCGAGGGGTATTCTTGGCGGATGTACATGGTGGTAGAGACACCATCCAGCCTCGGCATGATGATGTCCATGAAGATCATGTCAAAAGACTCTTTGCCCGTCTCCGACATTCGTTGGTAGGCTTCCGCTCCGTTGTTCTATGGCAGGGTAAGCTGCAAGTCGTGGAGCAACCACCTACGGAACCACTTACCGCTTGCTCCACTTCACATCCCATTGACTTGAGAAACTTCAGTCCAATTTTGGAGCAGGTAGGGTCGTCCTCGACCAAGAAAATCCTCGGCTTCTTCGGTCCCCAGAGGAGAGCTCCGTTGTTGGGGTCCGAGTTTTGAGGCGTCGAGGCACCGATGTTGATGGGCTGAGGAACAGGAGCTCCCTGCAAAGCGGGAGCACCGGTGGTGGTGGTGGCAGCAGTGGCCGCGGCCGCGGCGTTCGCGTCACCTGGCATGGCGTAGGGAATCTTGTGAATATGATCCGAGTGGAAGGGGTCGATGCCGACGGTCTGGCCCACGGGGTACACGGGGTATCGATTGATGTCGGTCATGGGGTCGTGCAAGACGTGCATCTGGGTTTGCTGCATGACGATAGCCGAGTCGGCGGGCGAGCCGTAGACACCCTGGAGGCGTTCAAGCTCTCTGTCGGCAATGGAATCAAATGTGATGTTGTTCAGGTGCTCGCGGGCCCGTCGAAGCTCGGGGGCGGCGTCTTCTCCGTCCAACGACGTCGGTGTTAGATGCATCTGCTGGGGCGGCGGGCGATTTCTGTCCGTGGAGAGGAAGTTGAGCATCTCGAATTGAGATTGCTTCTGCGCGTTTGCCATCTTTTGGAGGGCGAAAACCTCATTGACGAGGAGCCGGTTCGTCTGCGAGATTTCAGTGTACAGCTCCTGAAGCTGTTGCACCTGCTGCTGGGTTGCCGTGAGCTGGTCTGTCAAAACGCTGATGTGGTGCGTCGTGGTGAAATCCTCGGTAGCCTGGGCTCTCCTAGGCGCTGGCGCTTTCCGGCGGATATTGTCCAAGTCATCTTTGCTGCCGACTCTGAAGCTGGGGTGCTTGAATTCAAGAGTCTAATCACCAGGGTTAACCGTTGCCACTTCCATGCATCATATGTTGGTAGCACTCACGTTTGCACCGTTTACGGTTGTACTCGCGTCGTTTGACTGCCTCACTTTGTGGAAGTCGTACTTGTTCAGTTGACGAACAAAACTAGCCATGTTGCTGTGTTTGAAGTGTTTGGGTAGAATTGATCGGGTGAATTTCTCGTTCTTGATTCTCCATTAGACCTCGGTTGAGATTGGACGGGTAAAGGAGATATCGTACCTCGACCACGACAAACGTGTCGCCGTCTTTTCCCCAGCGGGCGACATCTTGGTGTGCCGGATCCTCGAGCATTCTACAAACGGTCAGCGAAACGGGTTTCGGGGTCGGCTTCGGAATTTGCGGAAGTTTGCGCACCGATACAACTTGCGAACCTAGAAAGGGGGATGGATGTCAACGGGCTGCCCTACTCATCATCAAGACAGAGAATTTCTGCACGCCACTTACGAATTCGCTGGCATTGCTGCCACCTGTCGGGGTGGCCTCGCCTCCAGACATGGCGAGGGTGTGATGTGTGTGTGTACTCTCGAAGGCGGCGTCGAGTTTGAAGGCTTGGGCGGATTTGACAAGAATGTCGACAATGGCGTTGAAGCAGGTAGCCGTTTATGGAGCCGTTCAGCCGAAACGAGTATGTGACGTGTGTTATCCGTTCGGGAAAGACGAATGGGTAGAGGCAGCGGGCGCCGACGGTCCAACAGAAGAGCGAAGGGGGTTGACGGAACGCGGAGGTCGGGAGACGATGGGCGGCGACGCAGAGGTAGGACAGCAATCGGGGGTCGGACGCGCTGATCGGAGACCAAGGCGCAGCCGGTAAAGGGGCGGCAGCGCTGGGCAGAGGGCTTGCTGAGGTGGCGGCTCCGAGGCAGGAAGGTCGCGAGAGAAGGATACTGGCGATGAGGAAAGACGGTCGCAATTGGAGGGACAGGGACGGGGAACGGGGGACGACGGGAGACGGAGAACGGGGAACGGGGAACGGGGACAGGGCCAGAGTTGTATCTCAGGATCGAGGGTTGGGCGTGCGAGCGCGAGTGGAACACAAGCCCGTCCTGTGCTCGTGCTTGGGTGGACGGCACTGCAGCTGGGCTGTACCGTATGTACAGTGCCTACAGACCCAAGACGGCACAAGTCAAGACAAGACAAGACAAGCTTGGCTGGCGGCAGCCTCTGACAGGGCAGGGGAGCCGGGAACGGGGGACCCAGCAGCTCTCTCGTCCAACAAGGAAAACGCTTGAGCCCTCGGCCATGGAGGGGGGTCCTTCCAGGGGAGGACTAGTCTGCTGAACGATCGCGGTGGGAATGGAGGCCCACTACGCAAAGAAGTTTGGCGGCCGTGGGGGGGTCGCCGCGAGGGGGCTTCTATTGACCAGAGCTCCGCCCATCAGCTCTGGTTGGTTGGTCAGTCCAAGATCGCCCCGGACTCAACTGTGTGGCGTGGGACCATCGCGCACCGTAAGCACCCAGTTGGGCATGGGTCAAGCAAGGTAATTACGAAGTCCCAGTCGCGGGCGGTGGACGAGATGGGATGGGACGTGGCTGCAGCTTGACATGGGTTTGTGCCCGTCAGACTCCAAGTCACCTCGTCCCCTCTCCCGAACGTTTTCGGCCTCATGCGAATGATTCCCCTGTCCGGGCCGGCCGCTATCGCCTCGCTCGGTGCCGGAAGAAGCTTCTTTCCAGCGTCGTCGCAAACTCGGTCGGTACATATCCGGACTCCGTTTCGAATTCATCCCAAGTCGATGAAGATGACGGCGCTTTGGTGTGTCCGCATGAGTTGCCTTCATCCGTATCAGCTGGTCCCGCTCGTACTTCCCACTCGACTTTCGTCACGTACCGAGTAGATTATGCAAATGAAGCCGTGCCTTGAATACCTTACATGGCTTGCTGAGCACATGCAGGGAGGGGGTGATGCAGGCAGCCCCAACCGGGGCAAAACACTCCCCAATACTTGGGCCGTTCAATGCAAAGGTGGTCAAGGCGGAAGCAATGGCTTGCTCGTGGGCTGGCGGAGCCGCGTTCCTGAAGGAAACCCAATCACTCCGAGGAATGTGGCCAATTTCCCCTGCCTCAAGCAGGCCATGCACAACAACAAGAGTTTGCATCCCTCGCGAGCGCCAGCCAGACCCAGCGGTTTGGGCGCGCCGACTCCCTTGTCCCTGGAGCTTGGTGCCTCGTTTCCTGCTGCACCTCAGCCGGCAAGTTACTAGATCCAATACCATCCGTCAGACTTGAGTCGGCAGTTAGATAGTGTGCATCTGTTCAGGGTGTCATTGACGTCCGGAGCTGAGTATCAACCCCTAATCCCTGCGGCACGCTATCACGAAATTTTCGCTCAGCCGTCAGATGATTTGTCTCTCGCAGTCGAGCAGACGAAATGGCAGTGACCCTTTTGCTTTTTAATCGAACCACGAAGAGTGTTGGGGTGTATGCAAGGTTCGGGAGACCCCCTTTGCGATGTGACAAGTGACGGCGTATCGAGTCGAATCAAGCGTCTGCTTCGCGAATGCGGCTTCCGGCTTGCGGCTTGCTGCCTCCGAAGCTGGATTGTGCCACATTGTTCACGGCTAAGAGAACCTGGGAGACGAGGCGTCGACGATGCCCTGCGCTATAGGGGTGTTTGGCGTTAGCACGGAGAAGGGGGCCAGGGAAGAAAATCGAAAGAAAGAGACAAACTAGCACACCCAACAAGCCTTGATGAAGCAACACAGTCCAGGTGGCTTTGGATCAGAGTTTGGGCCGGCACTAGTTGAATTGGGGTGGCCATTCCGAACGGGAAAACGCTGGTGCCGTCAATTGATCGTGTCGCAAGAAAGCTCCCGAGTCCACTGCGCATGTATTGATTGGAGTCCATGGTCGGCGTGAACGGAGAGGACTGCACCCACCGTCATGAATCTGTTTTCGATCCTCCGTTCGTCCCGGGTGGGATGCCACAACAGCATCCAGAAGTTGGGATTCGGATCTCATCCCACGGATCTAGCCGGCCGGAGGTGTGATCGCCCATGTTGAGGCGAGCAGCAGTGATGGATCATGGCGCTGACAAGGGTGCGCCATCCTTAGCTCAGAGCTACGGTCAAAACCTGCTCCTCGCATGCCGCTGGCGGCCCGGAGCTGGTACGTAGGCTACAGGATGCCGCCTGCAGCCATCTTGGCTTCGCTGTGGCCTCTGCTGGTTTCCCTGGACGTCAGTCGATTCCAACGTCTGTGGGTTGTCTCCTGAAGCGGCGGGTGCGCGCATGGCCACGTAGGGTCGCGTAGGGCGAAATGCCACGTCAAGGCGGGAGATCAACTGGAGAAGTGTTGTTGACTGGGGTTTTGCTTCGCGTCGTCTGTGGGTTGTGGTTGAGAGACGTAGACCGCGGGGAAAGAGGAAAGATGGAGCGCAGACGCAGGTATCCAGTGCTCCAACCCGTCAATTTGTTGCGATTTGGAAAAGCGCGTCGCCTTTAGGGTAGGTCGACTGGGAAGCGTCTTGCAATTTTGGGCCCTGGTTGGCGTCCATTCTCAACAAGTCATCTTCCGAGACACTTCAATTTCCGCGGAGCGAATACCCCGTCCTCGATGAAACAGTGAACAGTAGCTCCAACGACTTTAGACATTGTCTCGACCTTCATTCCGCAAGCACGCAATACCCGGCTGCGGTCTCTCTGTCACATCTCTGACCCAAAGCACTGAGCAGTTACCAAGTCGTTCTCCAAGACAACCGTCTCGGAGTCGTGCCACTGTCGGGGGGTCGGACTCTGCTCCTAAACATACCAGACATTGCCAGCCCATTATCCTGTTTCCGATCCTCTCTCGACTCGTGGTTGGTCCTGGAATCCTCTTCACCAAATTTTACCATAAGTTTCCAAGGTACCAAAAGGTGTCGAGCACCAGAAACAACGAATCGTGATTCCAATTGATTCCAAAGTGCCAAGGGCAAGGGCATGGTCATCCCAAGCCCGGCTGCCCTGCTTCCTCGTCGGATATTGAGCTTCCGACACTGGCTGCAGCCTTGGTGGTGTCTATCACGCTGGGCTCTGGAGTACGGATTATCGCTTCGCGCACGCATGCGGCTAGGGTGGACCGTGGCTGTTGAGCACTGTGTCGAAGGACAATTCTCCCAGTCGGCATATCACGAATATGAAATCCCGCGAGCCACGAGATCCATTTTCAACTTAGCTGCCTCCACGTCAGCGCCGGATTTGTCGATCACTCCACTAACGAAGGCGCCTGACAACCTATCGATTCGATTATCTCCTCGAGCTCGCAAGGCTTTGAAATCAGCCAGGCACATCAGGAATGCTGCGCGAAGTTAGTTGGTCTGAAGAAATAATTGAGACCGTAATTACCGATCTGGCTTACCGAGATGTCTAGGGTAAGCGTCTCGCGAATGGAGTCGCAAGCCCGCCTCCGGAGCCCAGTTAGATAAAACAGCTTAGTCATCAGATACCCCGCCATACACCGAGACTCACCTTGCTTCACCGAGACGAGAAATTTCCCGTGCAGTGTTGCGATTGAGTCACCGGCCCATGACTCCGACCCAACTTTGTCCGAGCCACTCACCCGCAAACCCACCGTCTGGCCTGCCTCAACGCACCACCTCCCACTCCTAGGAAATGTCGCACAAAGGGAACAGCAAGGGAAAGAAGCACTCCAAGGGGGGCGCTGAGAGCAAGAGTGAGGATGTTCTGCAGGCCGTGGTAGGTGCCACCGCGGGGTATGGAGAGCTGGCGCAAGCTCACTAACCGCCCCAGGTCCTCGCCGATTCATTCCAAGACAGATACAGGCCCTTTACGGGAGAGAAACCAAGAGTGAAGCCCTCTACCCAACTATTGCCGCGTGCGAATCAATGCTGACACCGTGGCGCAGTGTCTTCTGCCCCTCGCCAACACCCCTCTTATCGAGTATACCCTCGAGTTCCTTGCCATGAATGGCGTCAACGAAGTTTACATATACTGCGGAGCCCAGACAGACCAAGTCGAAGACTACATTAACCGCTCGCGATGGTCCATTGCATCGCGAACATGCCCGTTTTCCGTCCTACAGTTCGTCAGAGTATCCGACGCGCGATCCGTCGGCGATGTCCTCCGCGACATGGACAAGCGATCACTTGTCGACGGAGACTTCATCCTCGTCCACGGCGACCTCGTATCCAACATGAAACTCGACGGCGCATTGGCGGCGCACCGCAAGAGGCGAGAAACCAGCGCCGCCAACATCATGACGATGATCTTGCGGAGCGGAGGCCAGGAGGATCACCGTACCAAGACGAACGGAATCACGCCCACCTTTGTGGTGGACAGCAAAACCAAGCGATGCCTACACTACGACGAGATGAGCCCGGTCAGCAGCGACCGTTACGTGTCGTTGGACCCTACAATCGTGGACGAGCTCTCGACCGACTTTGAGATCCGATCCGACCTGATCGATGCACAGATCGACATCTGCACGCCCGAGGTTCTGGCGCTCTGGTCAGAAAGCTTCGACTATGAGCTTCCCCGAAGGAACTTCCTCCACGGCGTGCTCAAGGACTGGGAGCTCAATGGCAAGATGATCTACGCCGAGATCTTTGACGAGGGGTATGCTGCTCGAGCCAGCAACCTCCAGCTGTACGACGCCATCAGCCGGGATGTGCTGAGTCGCTGGACATACCCCTTCATCCCCGAGAGCAACCTCATGCCGAGCCAGACATATCAGCGCCAGATCAACGGCGTGGTGGTGGAAAACGGCGCCTTCCATGCCAACGACGCCAAGATCTCAAACTCCATCATCGGACAGGACAGCACCATTGGCTCAGGAAGCAAGGTCGTGAACAGCATCATTGGGAGAGACTGCAAGATTGGTGCCAACGTCACCCTGGAGGACTGCTACATTTGGAACGACGTCACAATCGACGACGGAATACGGATATCTCGTTCCATTGTAGCCGATTCCGCCATCATTGGCAAGAACAGCACCCTCCCCGACGGCACCCTTCTCTCGTTTGGCGTCAAGATTAGCGAAGGGACTTCACTTCCCAACAACGCCGTGATTTCCACCAAGAGCGTCCACGGCGCCTCCGTGTCTCCCGACACCACCTTGCTCGGCGGTGATACTAATGCTGCACCTTTCGACGACGCCCAGGACGACGATTACGATGAAGAGGACCCATCGCTACTTCAGAAGAGCTTGATCTACTCCCTCGCCCACCTCAGCCTCTCCAGCTCATCCGTCTCGACGCTCTCCTCGGAGGTGTCGGAGGACTCGTTCGCCGGAGAAGCCCTCTCGACCGACGCCGACGCCTCGACGCGCTCGCGGCTCTCGTCCTTTGCTTCGGACGAGGCCGGCGACAGGATGTCGTTCCACCACGACGCCGTCCACGGGCTCCTCGACGCCCTCCGCGCCGAGACGGGCGACTTCGACTCGGCCAAGCTCGAGTTCATGGGCCTGCGCCTCGCCAACGACGCGTCCGACGCCATGATGCGCCGCGCCGTCGCCACGTCGTTTGCCCGCCGCGCCGCCGAGCTCCTCACCCCCGAGTACGGGCCCCTCGAGCCCGCAAAGGCGGCCGAGAAGGCCCTCGTCGCGCGCAAGGGCGCCGCAAAGTTCATCGACGAGGTCGGCGTCGGCGGCGGCGTGCCCGAGCAGGTCGACTTCGTCATGGCCCTGCAAAAGGCCCTCGCGCATACCCGTGGTGGCAGCAGCGAGCAGTCCCGCGTCGGTACCCTGCTCGCCGCCCTGCTGCAGCAGCTGTACGCCCTCGACATCCTCGAGGAGGAGGGCATCCTGGGCTGGTGGGGCGACGAGCGCGCCGCCGAGGGCGAGGGCATGGCGGCGCTCAAGGACAAGTGTCGCGTGCTGGTTGATTGGCTCGAGAACGCCTCGGAAGAGGACGACGACGACGAGGATGACAGCGACGACGAATAAACGGGGCTTCAATGGTACTCGTGAAGGGTTTTTTTCTTCGTTTCTTTTGGTAATTCGGGACCATAGGTAGACAAGGGAGTTTAAAATGACAGATTCAATCTACCAAAGAGAAGCCCCCGAATCAACAATCTGTGAGCATCCTCTCATACCAAGCCAAGACGACGCCCATCGTACAAAGCGTTTTTTTCATTATATTCCATGTAGGTATCATTTTCGAATCCCTCCCGACCGGACGCCTTCACCCGAATACTGCTAGGTGACGTTTTTCAGTTAATAGTATGAACCCCCCCCTCTCAAAAGTACAAATAGCCCCTGATGTTGCACCACGCTCCTGTAGTCATGTGATGAATCTTAACGTGTGACAGCAAGTCTCCAAGCCTCGCGTTGCCTGGCGAAAAAGCAAGACTGTGTAGGTAGAGCTCTACCATGGTCTGCTCTTGGGAGGTTTCCCGAGGACCGGATACTCTCTCTAATAGTAATGCTGCAGGTCCGAGCCGTTGCCGCCCCCATAGCCGCCCATCGGCCTCCCGTGCGACCCCGCGGCCGGTCCCCTAGGAGGCTGCGCGGTCCACCCGGCGCTGGGGCCGGTGGGCGCCGACGGGGGAGCCTGGGACTGGCCGGACGGCGGGTGGGCGTCGTCGTAGTCGACCTGGCCGCCGTACCCGCCCTGCTGGTTCCGCGGCTCGACGTCGTCCAGAGACCGGTAGTTGAAGCCGCCTCGCCCGCGTCCCCTGCCCCCTCCCCGAGCGGCGCCACGGTAGCCGCGGCCGGCGTTGCCCCCGCGGCCGCGCCCCGAGCCGCCGCGACCGCCCGTGTGGTAGCCCCGGGACTCGTTGCGGCCGCTGTAGTGAGGCTGCGACGTCTTCTGGGGCCATTCGTCTTCGGGAGCGTGCTTCCTCTTAGAAGTCTTGTTGGCGAAGAGGCTTTCGTAGGCATCCTCTCGAGGATCCTCGGCCTCGATGCGCAGGATTACCTTTTCGTTCACCACCGACTCGAACACAAAGCCCTTTTCCGGCGGCACGGGCTGCCAGTTCTGAATCTTACCGGCGTCGATGGGACGGGCGCCCTTCCGCAAGGCCAGGACGACAAAGGGGCTCGGGTTGTCCGTGTGGAACTTTGCCGTGGCGGGGATCGGGCGCAGACAGGCGGCCCAGATGCTGTTCTCGAAGCACGCGGTGCCCGTCACCTCCCACTTCATCTTGCTGCCCATGCCGCCGACCTTTTCCAGAATGCTGGCCGGGCAGGGCCGGGGGCAGATGAGGATGTTGTTCCCGTGGTACTTGAGCTCGTTGTGAGGCATGTTTGCGGGTATCTGGGCGAGCTGTATCAACCTCTTGGTATCCGCGGCGCCGATCATGTACCCGGTGAAGAAGACGGTCTTCTTAATCCTGAGCTCCTTCTGTCGGGTGTGGGGTGGCAGCTTGGACACCATGCTGTTGTGGATGTTCATCATGTGCTGCACTTCGGCAACCTCGACGATGGGATCCAGCGTCGCCGAGGTGTCGACTACTTGGATTACGTCGGCGGCAATGGGCCCGCGGGTGGGCGCCACGTTCTGCCTCCGGTTCCATTCGGCGAAGAAGTCACGGAAGCCCTTTGTGTGCTTGGGGCGGTCCTCGTACACGCGGATCTCCGAGGCCTTGCTGTACGTCTCCATGAGGGCGTTGAGGAACAGCTGCTTGAAGTGCATGGTGCTGTCGAAGCGTTGGTTGGTGGGACTGACCTTGGGCTTGAGGCCGATCATGTCAAAGTCGAGCTCCTTGGACGCGGCCATTTTGCGAATCAGGGGGGCGAAGCCTTGCTCGGAGCGGCCGGTCAAGAGGACGCAGAGGGCGTCCTTCTGGCGCATGCTCAGCCTGACGAGCTCGACAATCTTGTCGTTCCACCAGCCTTCCCACGCGCGCGGCTCTTCCTTGTCGACGCCTTCGCCCGTGGCCGCGAGGATGCGATTGTCGTGCCACCAGCCGCCATTGACGAAGACCTGCTGGTTCGACAGCTGTCCGATGGACGGTCCGGTCCAGAGCAACGGGTTCGGGAGGGGTGTTTTGAAGACTGTAGACGAAGAGATTAGCTTTGCATAGATTTCGCGACGACGCAAACGCGAACTGCGCCCTACTCACGGGTATTGTCAAAGTCGTAGACGTGCAGCACCTTGATGTCGTCGACGGCGGGCAAGGGCTTGTTCAGGACGGACCAGCGACCCAGGGCCGTGGTGGTGAAGCCCGAGGCGGGCGAAGCCTGAGGAGCGGCGACGGCGGCGGCATTCGCGGAAGCATTCGCGGGAGCATTCGCAGCGGCGGCGGCGGCGCTGTGGTACGCGCTGTACGCCGAAACCATGGCGCTCGACACGAGGCAGCGTCTGCGAGTGCGAGGGACGGCTGCGAGCACACGGCAGCAGGGCGGCGGCGGCGGCGGCTGCCGGAGGGGCGAGAGGATCGATGCGGAGGCGGCGGGGGTGCCTGCGATTGCGCGACTCGTCTCCGCGTCCGTCTCGGTCGATGATGGTCGTCGTTGGCGGTGTTGACGATGGGTGACGGCCACTGGCAGCCTTCTCTTCCGCTGCTGGTGATGGAGTCTCGGGCGGTGGGGCACGGCCGTGAACCCGCCGGGGCCAGCAGCGCCGACGCGCCCGGCTGGAGCCCTGTAGCAGAGGCCGCTGGCCTGAGGTTTCAGCGCGTTTACAGGCGACAGACGCCGCACCGTCCAGTGGCTCATGGCGTCCGCGCGGATGTGGTCGAGACCTATGGTTCCGGGTGTGAAGGATCAAACTTGTCACTGACGTCCCGTCTCCCCAGATGTTCTCGCTGGCAGCTGCGTCCGTTCTCTCGCCAAAAGCCAAAACCAAAAAGAAAGTCGGAAGGGACGCTCGACGGCCAATTAAGTTGCCCGCTTCTCCGGACAACGGGATGCAATGCTCATCCAAAAGGGATCTACCCCTCACGAATTGACATTCCGCCTGACTTCCCAGACGACTCGACTCAACGTCACCAGCCTTCCCCAATGGCGTCCCCTAGCGCAGCCGCCATCCGCTTCGTCACCGGCACCAAAAAGTCACCTCTCGGCTCTCTCCATCTCAAGCTTCACGTCAAGCCGGGCGCGAGCAAGAACCGCGAGGGCGTCGTCGCCGTCACCGACGAGGCCATCGAGCTCTGCGTGGCCGCCCAGGCCCGCGAGGGCGAGGCCAACAAGGCCGTCGTCCAGGTCCTCAGCTCCGCCCTGGGCGTGCCCAAGTCCCGCCTGCAGCTCACCCACGGCTTCAAGTCACGCGACAAGACGGTCGTCCTGGGGGATGTCAAGGGTGACGGCGAGGAGTATGCGAAAACGATTCGGGACATGCTGGACGGGGCCGTCGAATGAACAGTCGTCCTGGCCTCCATAGGCGCATCTTTTCCATAAGCAGCTCCTCGGAATCTATATTGAGATGCGATGCTACTGCAGTATCATTGAGCTGCGACAATAAAGGCGCATCCAATCATGTTCATTAGTTCAACGGCCGTGCGCAATTGAGCTTGTGTTTGCGATTTGTGCTTCCCCTCACTTCTAACCGTACCTCAACTACCATAAGTTACTTAGTATCTGTTTATGACGCTGAAATCACATATCATAACTTCAAACCCATTTGATAGATATCTGTCTTGGCAAGGAAGTCGCATCCGTGCCACATACATGTATGCAATTAGGAGACTCGGGTTCAAGAACAAAGCCCCGTTGGCTAAGTGGTATAGCGTGTCACTAGTAATGACAAGATCACTGGTTCGATTCCAGTACGGGGCATAAGAACGTCTATAGACTTTTCTTTTTGACAATCGTTAATAGTGTGTGTGTGGTTGGTTTCTTTCTTTTGCTTCTTATTATTTTCATTTGTTTGTGCTTCCTTCTTTCCTATCTTGTCCGCTTCTATGTATCCGTACGACGCGGAGCTGGCGCGGAGCTGGGTTCATTAGCAACGGCGAATATACCTTTTGGACAATCTTATCTACTACTTACTATCTATCCATCAATCTATATATAATCTCTTTAGTCTCTATTGAACTGACTTGCTGTAGACATGCCCTGTGCTATATGTATGTGGTTAAAGTTGGCAGCTGGGTAGAATCTGTCTAACTCACTCCTGCATGCAATAAATACATGATCCTTTAACTCTTGGCTCGTCAATCGTATCCCCTTCGATTTATTGTGCAACATGACGCGAAAATGCTTGAGATAGGGAACTTATGAAACTGCACAGACAGTGCTTGCTTGCTCTTCGAGCTCATCATTAATCCTTCTGGCATGGCACGTCTACTTGGTAGTTTCCTGCATTAGTAGCCAAGTCCCTCCCCCCTATCCATTAATGGCATCATGATACATAAAACAAAAGAAAATAGTCACAAGGTAATTAAATGCCAAAACCAACGGATGCCGTGTTTGCCGCTGTCGGAAACTCACTGAACTGAATGACTGCATCCGTCCGTCCCTTCCCTCATCAAACTGTGCAGATCCCTCCCATCCCTAGAAGAACGCGGCCATACTAGGTAGTTATGCCGCCCGCCCATTAGAGTCTCCCTCCATTCATCAATCTCCCAACGTTGTCGAAAGTCTTAGTAGCAATTGTCGTCTCCCGAAAGCGATCCTCGAATATGCGAGGCCACTCGGCCAAACGTTCGCAAAAGACGGGTATCTCGACCTGTCTTCATCGCTGCTGCTGCTGCTGCTGCCAACTTTCCTGAACAGGAAGCCTGTTGGTCGAACCGGCCATGGCCATTGGCTGTTGTCGGAAGGTTGCTCTGCATAAGGGCGAAAACTGCTCAAACGTCGGCCACGCAAGATGCCGTCTTTTTGCATCATAGCAGTTGTGCCACGAAAAAGGGCGACGCGCTCGAGGGGGGAAGAATGAGTCCCTCCCTGCGTTCACTCGACAAAAGTAGAATTTGCTCTCTCTCCCCGTTTGCGATTGACTTCTCGCACAGGGGGGAAACACTCGTCCGTCGTGGCCCTGTGCGAATCTTCCCAATCCATACCAACACCCCCCGACGTCTTGAGGATGCTTTTCATGCGTCCAATAAAGATGCCGGTTCCCGACGCCGATGGAAAGTGACTTGTGGCTCAACACTCTGTCGATCCCCCTCCACGACCACATTGACTCAACAGACACGCCCACCCTCGGTTCTTTCGATTCCAGTCCGTCCTGCAAAGGATTATCAAACGTTCGAGACAGTTCTCGACCCCGCGTCGAATCGCCACACGTCCTCTGCCCCCCCCCCCCACCAACGCTCCTGTGGCTCATGTGCACTTTCTTCCTCCCCAGATCAGCAACCCCTCTCTCTACGCCACACGGCAACACAACGTAGCTTTTGCATGTACGCCGTCCGGGAAGCCAGGAACAATACTGTGGCATCATTCGCATCCATGTCCAGCTGAGGGTAGCGGCCTCGGCCCGGCCTTCGTTCGACCATCCCGATGACCCTTGCAAACTTGGGACGGTGGGAGGCACAAAACTCAGATGTGGCTGGTGATGCTGGATTGACATAACCAAAGAACAGCGCAATCGGGGGGGAACCTGAGAAGAAAAGGACGAACGTGCCAATTTGGAGACGAAGTTGCCGAGAAGGTTTTTTTTCCCTGGCTGGTGAAACAAGGGAGGCAGCCCAACCCGAGATGAGCGGGCGCCCAACGAGGCGAATACTGACTGGCCTTTGTGAGACTTCAACGAGGACTGTAGATGGCAAAGCCAGAGGTTTTCCCTGCCCATCTGGTGTGTAACTGTCAAGCGAATCCCCTCAGCCACAATGCATCCCTACCTACCTGACCCGTTGACAACATTCGTAAGGCTGTTTGCAGGAGGGACGGGATCGCGCTTTGACGGGGGAGAAGCCGTGCGGCCCAAGCTCCGAGAGATGGAGGAGGGGAGACACAACAACGCGGAATGCCCTTTTGTCGATCCTGTTCTCGCCCCCCCCAAAAAAAGCCCTGGGAGTTCTCTCTCCTGGTGCAGCCTCGCCACAGAACCGGCGCCTTCGTCCCCCCCTGCTTCGGTACCAAAGCCAACTGCCGGAAGCGTGAAGATCAACCCATCACGGGATGCAATGTCGCTCGTCCGGCCTTGCCTATCCCTATCTAGAGGACGGCCTCCCATGAGATTTGCGTGCAACTACTCCGTAATTATTCCGTCGATGCCCACGTTTGATAACATGCAGCCATGTGCAGAACGCGCAAGCCACCTCGCCACAGTTTTCCCTGGGAGTGTGGCTTGCCCTCTCTGTGGCGAGTGCGTCCCGTCTTTTCGCCCCCCCCCCTTAGTAGATTCACACCCCCCCGCCCTCTCCCCGCAACAATCCACCTTACAGCCGCGAGCAGGAGACCCTGGCCCTGTCTGTGCAGAAGGAGGACAGCAAAAGAAAACCGAAAAATCACACGCAAATAAGCGTATTTTTGAAACCTGTCCGGAGCAAAATCTCCGCCCATCGACGATGCTTCAAAAGCCGTCTGACAACGCACGACATTCTGCCCAGGGAAGAAACGGCAACCGTCTGGCCTTTGCGGGCGCTTTTTAGGGGGGACTTCGGAAAACCTCCCCCAAGCATATTGCAGGGTCCAGAGAATTGGCTCTCAGTACATTGTAACTTAGGTACTACGTCATTTCATCTTTACTGACCAAGTACCTAGTGCTTTAGGGGTTTATATGGCATTTAGTTGTACAACCACCATCACATTAACAATACCGTACACCATCAGTACGTAGTAGTTGGAAGCCTGCGACATGCCACCACTTTTGAATCCCCGTCCTTCTCTTTCAGATGCTTTCAGTTCAGTCCCTCGCCAATGCGGCATCATCGTCTTGCTCCCCTCACGCCATGCTCACATGAACGAGATATTAAGGGAATTAAGTAAAGTAGTAGGTAAATAAATACATAAGTACATACATAGTACATACATTGTCGACAGATCGTGCCTGTTAGCATTACTTCGTCACCCCAGTTGTCGTGTGCCTTGGGGCTGTTATATCCTATAAAGTGCATCGTCATAAGTCCAACAAAACCATCCCTCGTTGCATAGACAAAAAAGAAAAAAAAAATCATAAACGGGGTAGAAAACAAAAGGGAATCCAACTGGCGACCGCTTGTCCATCGTTACTGAAAGGGAATCCAAATCACTCCATGATTGCTCGTATACTCTCTCATCATAACCCATTCAACCCATCTCAGCGCAATAACCGTCTCCAGGACTTATTCCGCCGCAGAGGCCAAGTAGATCCCCAAAGATACCGTGTTGTGAGCAAAGAAAGAAAGGAAAAATATGAAAACCGACGCGTCATTCCCTTGGGTATTGAAGCGAAGCAGCAGAACCGAAAATAAAGAAATCGTGCCAAAGATCATCGCCGCCACATTCCCTCGATGAGAACTGTGATACCTTTTTTTTTTCTGAAAGCATAGTCGTCAAACGCCCACAAACACCCCCATCCTTTGCGTGTGCCTTCGTGAACTCGACCTGGTGAGAGGTCGGGGAGCCAGCGTAACCAATACATGTCCCAGTCTAGACCCTGGCGCTCGTCCGCCGCCAGCTCAACACCTCCCCGAGAAACGCCGTGAAAGGAATCAGAAAGTGAGACGCAGGATGAACCCGCCCGCCACCTTGTCAGACGCTTCTGTGCTGGGAGATCCGTCACTGTCGACAGCCATCTCCCATTCTTGCTTCAGCCCTGAAGACTGCTGGATTTCCTCGATATCCAGCATCATGTCTTGGCCTTCCCTGAGTTCTCTGACCACGTCGTCGTCCAGTTCGACCTCCAGCCCATTTTGAGTGGCGTGAATCGCTCGTGTGACCTGAGAGGGATCGATCCCCCATTTGGCAGCAATGCGATGTGTCAACTCTTTCAACGAACGTTGCATCAGGTATATTGCCCGATGGTATTCTTTCTGCCCAGTTTCTTGCTGGTTGCGACGGACAACGTAGAAGCAAGCCACAGGTTTGGGTCCTTGTTCCAGCGGAGGCCGATACGAAGGGTCGACGCCGAGAGCCTCGATCCATCCGCTTAGATTTCCGTCATCGTCCGCTTTGCTAACCTTTGTCCGCTGGTCTGAGCCCTTGCGCGACATTTCGCCGGCTGCAATGGAATCGAAGTTCTGCCATTGACCTCCGGGACCGAGTCCAGAAGCCTGTGATGCCAGTGACAACGAGCTTGGGGATGGCGAAATCATTGACCCGGCCATTGAGTTGCGTCCGCTTCTGGCCTGCCAGTTGGGGCCGTCACGGCCCTCGATTGTTGTGTGCGGTGAGACGTTTCCGGGTAGCGAGACAGGATGCAGGTCAGGATCGTCAGATTCTTCTCCGCGGAGGAAGAGGATGCTAACGGGCCGAGTGCTTGTGAACATATCCTGAAGCGTCTGAAGTTTGAAGTGCAAGTCTTCTTCAAGGGTAACCCGTGCTCCGCCGCCGCCGGCCGAGCTGGCAGAAGACATAGACCAGGTCCGTTTGTGCTTGATGACCTTTCCGGGCCGATGGATATCTCCCGTCTTCGACCCTGCGTTGGACCTCTTTCGCTTGCCAAAGTCTTTCATGCCGCTCTCGGCCTGGGAAATTTGCTGCTTCAGCTTGTCGATTGACTTCTTGACGTGAGCAACATCATTGGAGAGCTTTCGTTCAGCTCCGTGGTCTCGGAAGAGCTTGACCTTGCAGAAACATACTTCAGCGTCTGAGGAGGAAGGCGAGGAGTCGGACAACACTGGGCTCGTCTTGGCGCAGAGCCTCACAGGAATGCCCTTGACGCCCTTGGAGTGGCTGAAGTCGGTGGAGAGAAAGTTGAACCGGACTGCAATGTTGACTTCGGGAATTCCAATAGTCCCAGGCGTCCAAACAACGGAGAAACCATCGAAGGAATACGATTCGAGCTCGACACGAGATTTCTTATCGTCTCCCTCAGCTTGCCCAGCTTCAACAAATTCGACGGCCTGGAGCTTTCCGCCTCTTTGATGTGCTTCGTTGGTTCCTCTGCCCTCTTTCCACAGGCCCCAGCAAACGCCGGGGCGTTGTCTCTGCTGTTCATCCTCAAACGAAATTCGTACAAACGTGCGGTATTTGGTGCTTGAGATGATAGGAAGTGGTGCGTTGGTGTCGGCAATGGACAAGGAGTACGCCTGGCCCTTATTGAGATAGGTGATTGGAATCTCATCGGCTTGTTTGATCATGGCGGTTGGCGCGTTCAGAGTCGCGTGAAACCGGAACTTTTCGGCAGTGGCTGGTAGTGGTTGAGGTACTTGTGTTGGAGAGAATTGGTGATTCTGAACTCCGCCAAGGGAAGCCGGGTTCTGGAAGGCGGAATCCATAGAGACCATTGGGCCGTCGGGGCCCTCCGACTCCATCTGAGCGCCGTCCTGATCCATGGTCTCGTAACCTGTGTCCTGGTGGACAAAAGACGAGGGCGCGAAAGCTGGCTGGGGAGGAGGCGGCGCTTGAATGAACGGGTTGAAGTGGTGGAACTGATGAGGCTGGAGTGTCTGGAATCCAGGCATGTCCATGACTCCGGGGCCGACGTGCATTCCCCCTCCCGATGTTGGCATTGATAGCGGAGTTCCCAACCCCATTCCTAGACCAAGCGTGGGCGTGTGCAGGTCGCCAGCTTGAGGGTGGAACAAAGTATTGGTACCGCCCGGAGTGGGCGTGTAATATCCAGGAGGCGCATTGGCGAAGTTGGCGAAGGAGAGCGAGTTCGGATCCAAGAGCGATGGTGTAAACCTCCACTGGTCGTTCGTGGCCCGAGGCGTTGGATCTTGATCTCGGAAGGCTTCATGCCCGACAGCATGGGATCTGTATGGGAGTCCAGTCAGCCATCTTGTCTCGAGGCAAAGCAATCAGGTACGCTGCGAATGAGCCGCGCGCGACGGGAATCGATCTCGAGGAGAATCATGATACGCGATCGGTGGGGGGGTACAAAACATACCTCTCAGGATGTGGCGGCGCGTGGATGGCGGTATTATCGGCAGATGCGGTTTGCGATATCGCGGGGGCCGTCGTCGCGGAGGTTACAGTAGAGACTTCAGGAAACTGCTGTCGAAAGTTGGCCAGCAGCTCGTCCCCAGGCTTCGCCGAACTTGTCCTATAGCAATGTTAGCGCTGCGGTGAATGGCGTTATAGATGAGTTCCTCTTTCTGGGTGTGTGTTTTATGCGACTGCGACTGCGATTCACGGCAAAGCACAAGGTCTTACCTTTGTCGGAACATGGCAATCTCTGTGAAGCGAGGCAGCTGAAAGCGGGCGCTTCGCTTCGCGTTTCTCAGACAGTAGGCGGAAGAATATCGGCCAAGTCTGATGTCCAAAGGTAGGTCTTGCAGTCCTGCGACGGTAAAGATGACGCGCGGGTGTCCTAAGAGTCGGTCTCGAGACTTGCGCAGTCGGTGTTCATGGATCAGGGAGAAACAAGAAGATTTTCGGAAAGGGCGCGGAGACTGGGCGCGTCGCAAGAGGGGTAAGGGGGGTGGGACGAGACGAAGCGCTTCCCGCGGGATGTTGGTGATTTGTCGTGTAAGTGCGATGGGAAGTGAGTCCTCTTCAAGGCGAGTCGTGTAAAAGCGAGCGACGAGACAGGCCGGGAATTTGAGGAAACAGAGGCAGTTGAAAACCAAATAAATAAAAAGAAAGGTCGAGGTAGCTAAGGCTAGGGATGAGCAGCAAAAGATACCGAAGGTGGTGTAGGTCACACAGACAGAGCGCAAGGTGAGGTAAGGTATGGATGGGTACCTATGTAGAAGAGGAGTGGTGGGGAATGTCTTTCGTCAGGCTGGAGACGGCGGAGTGTATGGAGCAACTGGAGCAGTCTAGCGGATGTGGCCCAAGTCGGGGGTGTGCGTGGAGGCGGTGTCGTGGATCGAGCTCTTGGTGTGTGAGATGGGGAGGCGAAGGGAAGTGGGCAACGTGAGAATGTCGTGTCCGGGGGGTGTCAAGCGCTCAAGGATCTTGTGTCGTCGTTGTGTGGGTGCATCGATGCGAAGTTGCGGCATCTTCCGCATGGGTTCGAGGTCGATTGACTTTCCACCGATAGGCAGCTGCTTGTTTCTAGGTTCTCGGGATTCCTTTGGGTCTGCTGACGGCCGTCAAGGGAAGCCGTACGAAGTGCCCAGGTATGGAACGTTTGAATTTGGCCGACTGCCATGGGGCCCTTGTTGATGGGGAGGGAGGGAACGGGTGACGGGTAGGCCACAGTCCACCGTGCGTGGGTGTTGTGCAGTAGCTGTGAGGTCTGGGAGGGACGGTCGGTGCCGGTGCTGGGTGGGAGAGCTGCTCTGCGAGTCCGCCGAAGCAGAGAGGAGGGTTTCTGTCGACCGGAGGGGCGGCTGGAATGGGGGGTGTGAGTAACGGACGATAATGGCTCAGACTGGTGTAGTGTGTAGCCAGAGGTTGGGGATGCCATCGCGTACCCGAGCTTTCTCACAACGGACGAAACGGCTTGAGATGGTAAGGCTCTCTCTTGCCCGGCTACCCGTGGTTATATTGCACCATCGGTATAGGGCCAATGGAGGAGAGGGGCAAGTGGCATATGGCGACCCGAGGGTATCAAGGCCGAGATGCCATTGATGCCACCTTGATCCGCCGTTTTCCCAAGCCGGCCATTCATATCTGCTTGGGGGCCATGCAAGCGACTCCTGGGATGTGCTGTTCGCTCATGTGAAAAACGGTAGAATGAGATGCAGCGCCGCCAGCTTGCTCCGGTGGACTGGCAAGTGAAAGCCTGGGCGGGACTGGACGTGACTGACACTGGACGGATCGCCTCGCAGGGGACCCTGACCATGTCCAGCGCGGCGTCTTTTCGAGGGGGGCCGTTCCATGTCAACCTGAAGTTGTTCAGTGACGACTTCGACCAGACTCGTCCGTGTCTTCGATGGAAATTGTTAGTGCGGGACAAGTCCTAGCGCAGAGGCCCCAGTCGTTCGCCTCCAGCGGTTACAATGACCCCCCCTCACCTTCCCTTTCTTCTGCTGGCGCCCGTGCTCTTGCTCTTTCCCAAGCCACAAATGTCCCCAGACAGGTGCCTCCTGTACCAGGCGGGGTGCATCGCACCTACCAAAATTGATGAACGAGGACAGCGGGGAGATGTTCGCGGAAGTAACTGAAGTTGCGACGATGGAGAGTAAACCTCTACCTTGACTGCCGTCATACTCTGCAGGTGCTGAAGGATGCCAATATGCTGCACGTCAAAGGCACATTGCAAGCCGGAGCTCATCATGCATCATTCGGGACACCCATCGCCCGTCGCGTCCACGGGTGATTTACATGGCAGCGGGCGGCGCTTCTCGTTGGTGAAGGCATCAATGCCTCGAGTCCCCACTGAGCTGCCGCCCCGAGGAAACACCACTCGCCAGATTTCCACTCTCGGCCCCTTCCTACCCTCATCAGTGGCCTGCCCAGCCGAAAACCTTTCTCCTCAGCAGACGTGCCAGGACATCCCTAGCTGTCCATCGCTATCGGACAGCGGTCACCCTTACGCAGGAACGCTGTCTATCCTTCAACGTCGTGGAGAGTGGAGGTGAAGCCCACTGTGATTTCAAGCCGGATCGGATCTTTCCCGCGTCATCGGTTCTCCAGCCCAACATCGAGTCTGCCGCCATCGGGCGTCCATTGACCATCGGCTGACCCATTTCTCCTTGCTAATGCTCGCGGCTCCGTTGTTATTTTCTCCCTCACGCCGTCCCTCGGGCCTTCAAGAGGGCGACGGTTCGAATGTGCTAGCCACGACTCATCTCTCCCGAGAAAACGGAACCACAATACCCATCGTCAAGACCAGTGAGAGAACCAGTCCTTTGGATGAACACGGTACCAATCGCCATGGCTAATTGCAACGGCGCGACGCTTGTCAGCCACTTCCCACTGGTTTCTTCGGCTCGTTTCCTTCCCGCCACAATGGGACTCTGGCATGCCCTTCCGCCTATTGGCCCTGTCTGGATGAAGGCGGATTGCTGGTAATTTCGAAGTCCAATACTCTGGCTGGCGGAGGTTCTGGAGGTGACACTGCAGCACGGAGCAACCAGGAGCTTTCCCTCCAAGCCTTCCGTTTTGGGACCAGCCACTTGACCGGGATGCCTTTCACGCCAGCCGATGGCGAGACTTTAGCCGCCCGAGGTCTTGGGCCTCTTGAACAGAGTTCTCTCACAATGCCACAGGGACGGAACAACCGCCACCCGCCCGGCCTCAACCCGGAGTCTTGAGAGAAGAACCGGCTCGAAAGTCCGGAAAATGGAAAGGGGCCGTATCAGGATCGACATGATGTCCCTGTGGCTGTGCAAATCATAAACTCCCCGGAACTGCCAGTATCCACGACTATCTGCGATACTTTGTGCAACCATTTTTACAAGCTGGATAAGCACCTCAGAGTTGCCCAACAGGCCTCCAACAATAACATATCGAGGCCGTCACAATCAGACCATTCTTGCACGGCTTTCCCTCATCCAGTCTGGTTCGATTCCTTTGCACACAAACATAGCAAAAACCACAAAGCCCACCCGGCCCCTAAACGGCCCATGTCCAACTGGACGCCACACCATCCAACCACCGCCGCACCTTAGCTCCAGCATGGGTCTTGGATGAATTGTTTTCTGTTTGTGATCTTCGTCTTTCTGTACCAAACTGGGGGGGGCCACGTGCTGATTCGCATATTCTCAGTTATGCCGGATACATCACTAATTAGCACCCAGCAGGCCTCGCAGGCAGCGGTGCTTTGAAAGAGGAGGTTTTTGAGGGGGCGATTGATTGACGAAGCCACACCTGATACCTCATTACAAACTACGTCGGGGATCTCAACAGCCACGCCCAGCGCAATGCGCCCGTTGTCGATCCTTTCCTGATCGACGCTCCTCACTTATTTTTATCAAGCGCATCTTTAGGGCCACATATCCATCGCAGTAACAGGCGATAACTAGGTTCACCGGCAACGATTGTTAGTGCGTGGCTTGCTTGGCTCTGTCTCGCAACGCAATCTGCCTAGATTTCCCTATGCGGGGTTTCCGTGGTCAACGTCGCCATTGTCGACCAGATCGAGTCCACGACACAACGGAGGTTTTACCGGTCAATGGAACCCCATTCGGGCACCAGGCCGTCCTTAAGGACCAGGAGCATATGCCCCAGAGGCACAGACTATCACAGAGCGCCCAACCACGACCGGCACCATTCCGGAGAGGCGAACTCGAGAAGTCTAGTTGTCTCGATATTGACAACTACCCATCCATGACGAAAGCCTTTGGCTCGTCAAGCCGGGGCAGAATGCAATTCGATAACAATGCGATGGCGAATGGCAGAATGTGGGCGATGGCCCCTCTTCGCCGAGCGTCATAGGTGTCGGTGGGCGGGTTGACGAGATGCATCATTTCCCCCTCCACGGGACCGTTTTGTCGAGATGGCGACAATTACGTCATGTCGTCGAGTTCACAGCCGAACCCCCACAACAAGCGCGAAGAAGAAATCAAAATTTTAAGGCGCCCCGGTCAGTGACGGGTCCCCACCGCGCCGCGCAAAGGGGAATTGACGTCGTCCGAGCTACCTACAGTACGTACTATTCAAGGGTCCCCGACTCCACGATGGGCAAATGTGACGACAGTGGTGAAGCCTTGGCGCGAGTGACAACGAGGCCCAATGTGCATACAGCAAATCCCCGGAGTGACGACGACGCGAACCAGCCCTCGAGGGAGCGGTCAACGAGGCATCAGCCACTGATGGCATTCGGATCCCAAGAGGGCATCCCCGGACGGCGGCGCCATGCAGCAAGCGGCATGCAGGACTGCAGCTCTGCAAATGCATCGACACGCAACCCATCATTTGAAGTCTGCATCCCATGCCGTCAGAGGAGCGGAGTCGCAGCCACAAAGGGACGCCTGTGACGTCACTGCTGCTCTCATCCCGTCGTCCCCTCCGTCCCCTCCATTCGTCCCCTCCATCGCCTCCACCATCGCCTCCACCATCCCCTCCATCTCGTCCATCCACGTCCATTTTTTCGCGAGGCTGAAACCTCCAGGGAACCACCTTTCCCTTTGGCGAAACACCCCACATAGTGACAGGTCCTCGGGGGCGACAAGAGAACCAACATGAGGGCGACCCAAGGCTTCCCGTTCGAGATAGCCTCGGACCGTCGTCTGGGGAGCAGGGAACATATCACGAAGAGAACTGTTGAGCGTCGACGTGGCATGCTCTGGTCAGAGCACTGCGGCATCTTGAAACAATTGCATCTGGGTGCCCAAGCCTCCGACAGTGGCGCCGTTCTGAAACCAAAGGTCGTCATTCTGCCCGTCGATCATGACTACTCCCCTCGACTCGAGGTGGTGGGTGACTCAAAAGCAGACATCTCGAAAGGCATTCACGTCATGGCAAGGTCTTTATTGATACTGGCCACCCTCAGCTGGTCGAGATGATGAGGAAACCTTTTCGCTAAGCTGAGGGGCAGCGTTACTTGGCAAGGCACAATGCGATAAACACCAGTCTCGAATTCTCACTCACACACACCAGTCGGGCTGTCGACCATGGCCTCCAGTAGCGGGCGATGATTCTCTCGTTCCCCGACCGTTGCATTGCGGATGCCAGATACGAAGATTCTTCAGCGGCTAGACATGGCCCCTGGAAGCTAAGAAGGCTGTTTCTATTTTTTTCCTTTTTTTTCTTCTTCCTCTTCGCAGAAACCTTGTCGAGCTGTGAGGAACTGGAAAAGAATAGCTTCAGTTGTTGATCTATCATACGGAAAATCGCCCATATTTCGCTATTGCTACTGCTCTGCGGGCAGCCGCTGCAACCCCACCACGAAACGACGCCTCCAGCAACCGGCCGGTTAAGATACCTATGTCGGCGCCGGGGATAGCGTTGCAGGCAGGCCAACGAAAACACCCAAGGCTGGTTTCGCCACCAGAGAAGGATTGCGAACAGGCGAGTTGAAGCTTGGGCATGTCGGGCTGCAACCTCCAAGGCGTGCGGCATTGAATCGCCTTCTGGTGAGGGTGCAGCGTTGCCGCATCATGACGGCCGCCACCGTCACGCCAACGGCCGCCCCCTCGAGGGCTTCCGGGTTCACGACGCATCTCGTATCAAGGAAGAAGACCCCCTGGTGTTGAGGCTGTGCTGGATGCATGCTTTAGGGGTCCTTCAGGGTCTACCGGCTTTCCAGAAGCCTCGACAGGCCAGCGCAATCAGCCTCAAGCCCAAGACGGTATCTGTGGCGGACGATCGCCGGCCTTACATCATCGGGCATGTCGGCAATGTCACACGAGGCGCGCCAAATGACGTGAATGTGGCAGACGCGCCCATCTTTTCCCTTGCGCGTCTGTCATCCCACTGTTTTCCTTTTTCCGCCCTAGCGGCCGTCATGGCACTTTAACGACAGGGCGAACGGCAGACGCCTCGGGGTATCTGATGAAGAGGATGCATTAAAAAGAAATGAAAAAAGATTGGTTGACGATATTTTTGGAAACGGATCATCATTGATGTTTTGGACAGTGTGAGGCGGCTTCGGTGGAGATGAGGACGGTGAGTCGGGCCTTGTCGCCAAGATAGGGCTTTGATCGACACTTTTCCACTCGTCTTTTATTTTCGATCCCTTTTTTTTTGGGGGGGGGAGGAGGGACCGGGTGTGAATGCGACTCTGACGATGGCTACAGACGAGGTTTCTCTGTTAAGGGGTGTTTGGCTGAACATGTCGGACTTTTGCCTGGACGGTTCGCCGTGGGAAGAAGCAACTTGGACGACTGCATTTTGTGGTGGCTTCGTATTGACAAACTGGCCGACTCGGTCATGGGCCGTCTGCATGGATCCAATGTCGAGAGACTATTCGATTGATTGATTGATTGATTGATTGATTCTATCCCGGCAACCGGACAGGCTGCTTCCCGTTGCTACGACTTGTTCGACGAGCCAGCTGCCAACCCGACTTGGACCTCATTTGGACAGGACCACCAGGGGAACTGCGTGTTCCAGGCTAATGAAGTTTACAAGGCATATTCGGACCGTGTTGTATTGATTAATAGTCCATATCAACCGCCTCTACCGAGGAGGAATAATGTCTCTCGGTCAAGACTGCACCGGCAGTGACAAGTCGAGACACGTCGCCTGGCAGGGAGCCTCACGCCGTGATGTTGGACCTCGCCGGCGGTGTGTCTGATGGCTTGTCAACTGAACTGTCGGAACGCTTCAGGCGACACCTCGCGCCACGGTCAAGGCAGGCTGCGACTACACTCCCCGCGCGTGTGCATCGACTTTGAGGAAGTGTTGCAGCTTTTTGGATACCGAAGCAGCAGCCCGCGGCGAGACTGCTGCCATTGCCGCGTCTCTGATCCATGCCCATGCTGGGGGGGAAGGATATCGGCGGTTTGTTTTTTTAGGAAGGGATCGCGATGGGCTTTCACCCTATCATGGCCCAGGTCCAATGGCAACGCCGGCGCTTGTCGTGATGGGGGCTGTCGACGCGGGTTGGCGATTGCTGGCCTCGATGCACGCCGTGAGAGCTTTGCTGGGTGGTTGTGACTCGCGCTGGCGATGGGGATGGCTTCAGTGGCGGCGGGCTGGGATGAGGCGGGCTTTCTTCCAACAATTATGAGGAGACGTGCAGGTGAAGTCTGTCGAGCTGGGTTACATGCCACGTCCTAGGCTCTGCTGTCATCATCTTTAGACTATAGAGTAGTGTCTAAAAAGGTTCAATTCAGAGTGAGTCGACGACGGTGTTCTTGGCTGTAGTTGCATGATGGCGAAACTGTGTGAGAGCTGGTTCCAACTTCCCAATGGAAACACGTCTATTGGGCTTTGTGGCATTCGATACGAAACGCCTGGCCGAGAATGTCCTCACCTTTGGCGTTGCGAGACTCTTTCCTCCCACGTCATCTGGAGATCATATGGAGTGCCGACTCATCACCCTCGGCAACACTCCCAGCCATTTACATGCAGTACCACTTATTGTCGATGTTTCTCTACGCAACGTGACATGAGTCTGATGGAGTGGATTGGAGTGTGAGATGGGAAAGCATGCAGTCAAGAAGATGACATGGCCAGCCAAGGGCCGCAGTTGAGAAGCCTCGTGCTTTATACATTGGCAGCGCCCAAGAACACTTGTCAGCCAAGCCACATACGAGGGCTTTCAGAAGCCAACAAGGAGAGCGGTCCCGAGTATCGAGAAGCACAGACAAGACCAGCGGCCAATTGGGTACAAGTCAGAGACGAAGAAGCCCAGCAAGTCCTCCACTAGTCACTCCTCTTCCTCGACAACGAAGAGTTCGCCTTTCTTTCCCTCAACAACGACACTGCCCCCGACCGAGGGAGCACACAAGCGAAACTCACAACTCGGCATCCAAGCCCATCCAGCCACCCCAAACAAAAAAGAAAGACGCAGCAAAAAGGAAAGCAGCCTATGAAGGCCGCCACAGCATTGCGTGATCTGGGAATCGAACCCAGGGCTCCCCGACGCTGCTCGGATGGCAACGGAGAATTTTACCACTAAACCAATCACGCTTTGTTTTTGATGGGGCGAGGCTGCGTTATTTTGTAATATGCGGTGTTTCTGGCGGGTTTGTCTTCTGAAGTGGGAGTTTTGGTGGGTGAGGAGGAGAGAATTTGTCCCGTTTGGGGATGGCGTTGGAATGGTGGGGCCGGGTGGTTGTGGGGATGGCGGGCGGGAGGATGTACGTACGTACTTTATGTGCTGGAAGAGGCTGTTGGACGATGCGCAAAAGTCCAATCAACTTGTGTTGCATATTTATTGATATTGTGCCTTCTCTCTTCGCTGGACAGACATTAACCCTCGCGTCACTCGCCAACGCAATCGGCGAGCCATCGACACCTCCATCTCAGAGCCCCCGCATCTCCTCGGCCGAAAGTGGGGCCGCACCGGACCCGGGCGAGACCGCCCCGTGTGGTACGTACTCGGCTTCCAGCATTTTACATACATCGACGTCGCATCAGCGAGGATTACCACGAGTCCAGGACGATGATCCAGGGTGCGATACTCGTCGAGCTCAAATACAGCCCGGGCTTGTCCCGTCGGGCGCCTCGTGAGTGACCAGTACGCAGATTAAAAACCAGATGCAAAATCGTTCCCCCATCACCGAGTCATGGAGCAGATTATGCATGCGGACCAACAGAGTCATGGAGGGAATTACGCAAAGGAAAAGGGCACTAGAAACATTCAGCCGCGAACACCCACTTGGGGCCGTCACATGGTTTCCCGGCCGAAAAACGGACTTCGGCACCGCCTTCGGCGGGTTTTTTTGTGATTATTTTAATTCCCTTAATTCCCCTTATCTGGTGGTGCTTGGAATCGGGCAACTGGAGTGAGAATGATAAGGGGCTGGGGGGGGGGGGGTTAAGTTCTCTGCCTTCGGAGCCGTGATTGAGCCCATGCGAGGGAGATTGAGTTGACCTGATTGAATCGACCACACCAGAAGGGAACATGGACGAGTTCCACTCTGCCTCATATGTCCGACGCTTGTTCCCGCGTCTTGCCGCCTCTCTTTGCCTTCTCTCTCATGTCGCCATCGGTGCCGCATCGGTCGTGGGATGGGGGGGGGGGGGGAAGACTCGGCTGGACCTGGAGATGGGCCTGATGGGGTCGAGTGACCAGGGTTTTCCGGCAAAGGACTTCTTTCGTGGTTTTTTTTTCAGCTGTTGGGTCGTCGTTGTTGTCGCCGTCGTCGTGATTCTCATACATCGCTTCGTCTCATCTTCTGGTGTTGAGCTTCCCTCTTCTGCTTCTCTCGAGTGTTGACGAAGCAGCCTTGACTCCCTCCCATGGCGTCCCAACCCCTTGTTTGAACCGTGTACTTCATTGACGCCATGACGGACCATCTGGAAAAGCCGTCGACGTCGGCCCGCGCAGCCACGCGCTCGTCGGCCTCGTCCCTGACTAACACGGCCACCGCCTCGTCGGGCAACAACTCCCCCGTGCTGGAACCCATCAAGACGACGGGCTCCTCGCACCGCGCCGCCCGCGACGCCTCGTCCTCCTCCCGCCACGACGACATCTTCGCGGCGCTCGAGCACGCCCTCACGCCCGACGTCGAGACGGACGCCGAGCGGTCGGCGCGCGAGCCCATTGCCTACACGCGCTCGGGGACCAGCGTCGCCAGCGCCGCGTCGCGCCCCCCCGAGTTCGAGGTGTTCTTTGTCGAAGGGGACGAGGAGAACCCGCGCAACTGGCCGCTGTGGTACCGCGCCTGCATCACCGTCGCCGTGTCCTACTCGACCTGGGTCGTGGTGCTGTACAGCACGAGCTACACGTCGAGCATCCCGGGCCTGATGGGCGAGTTCGGCTCGTCGACGACCATGACCACGCTGGGGCTGACGACGTACCTGCTGGGCCTGGCCGCGGGGAGCCTCGTCGTGGCCCCCATGAGCGAGCTGTACGGCCGCCGCCCCGTGTACCTCGTGTGCCTGGCCCTCTGGCTGGTGCTCATCGTCCCGTGCGCGCTGGCCACGTCGCTGACGGAGATTCTGGTGGTGCGCTTCCTGGGCGCCCTCTTCGGCGCCGCCCTCGTCTCCAACAGCCCCGGCACCATCGTCGACATTGCCAACCCCGAGTACCTCGCCCTCGCCATGTCCCTGTGGTCCATCGCCCCGCTCAACGGCCCCTCGCTGGGGCCCATCATCGGCGGCTTCGTCTACCAGTACCTCGGCTGGCGCTGGGACAACTGGATCGTGCTGATCCTCGGCGGCGTCGGTATTGTCGCCATGGCCACGGCCAAGGAGACGTACCACCCGGCCATCCTCAAGCGCAAGGCCGCCCGCATGCGGAACGAGGAAGACGACCCGCGCTACTGGTGCCAGTACGACCAGAGGGTGTCGTCGCTGCACCTGCTCAAGGTGAATCTGAGCCGGCCCTTTATCCTGTTCGCCACGGAGCCGATCCTGTGGTTCCTAAACATCTGGTGAGTCCTGGTCAGCCTAGCCCAGCACATACCCTAACACACCCCCAGGATCTCCCTCATCTACGGCATCCTCTACCTCTGCTTCGTCGCCTACCCCATCGTCTTCTCGCAGCACCGCGGCTGGAGCCCCGGCATGTCGGGGCTGGCCTTTGTCGGCATCGGCGTCGGCACCATGCTAGCCATTGTCAGCGAGCCGCTTCTCCGCAAGATGATCAACTCGCAGCCGCGCGACCCGGACACGGGCCGCGTGCAGCCCGAGGCCACGGCCCTCGTCATGGCCCTCGGCGCCGTCCTCGCGCCCCTCGGCCAGCTCGTCTTCGCGTGGACCTGCCTCCCGGCCTCGATCCACTGGGCCGTCCCCATCGCCTTTGGCGTCCCCTTTGGCTGCGGCAACACGCTCTGCTTCATCTACGGCTCCAACTACCTCGCCGGCACCTACTCCATCTACGCCGCCAGCGCCCTGGCCGGCAACGCCGTCATCCGCAGCGTCTTCGGCGCCGTGCTGCCGCTCGCCGGCCCCCGCATGTACGCCGCCCTGACGCCGCAGTGGGCGGGAACCCTGCTGGGCCTGCTCGAGGTCGCCATGATCCCCATCCCCTTCGTCTTCTGGCGCTACGGCGCCCGCATCCGCGCAAAGAGTCCCGCCGTCCGCCAGCTGCGCGAGGACCAGGACCGCATGGACGCCAAGAGGGCAAAGTACGCCCGCCGGCTCGAGAGGGAGGCGGAGAAGGGCGTCTTGGAGGAGTCGGCGCGCGTCGAGGGGCAGCACCACGGGACTGCGACAGAAGTCTGAGGGGGTGGAAAGGCGGAGGATAATGGGGGAGAACGGAAAAGTGTCTTGTCCACGTTAAATCATGATACCACAAATGATGGAAAGGAAAATTGTGACCTGATCTCGGAATTTCCGTCCCCTGTTCGCCGTTGCTGTTACTGAGACCTCGGAACTCGGAAATCTTGATCTTGTCGTCAGGGTTTCTCCAACAACGATACGTATCCTGTCATGCGTATTGCCACGTGAGCATGACGTTTTGAGGGGTAAGTGGTGGAACATCTGGGGTAGTCGTCTCCAAGAAGTCATGTGAAACATTTGAAACATCCAGGGTACATCACCAACTCATTCAAAACACTCTACACCATCAGGCACCATCAAAGGCTGTCAATTTATAGCTGGTCTCGTCATATCGCTATTCCCAGCACACGGCCACGAGACTCCGTCGTAAAGGAATCCGCTATTCCCCAGCCGTAATCGTCCCGGATCCTGACCTAGGCCAGGTCTTTATGTGAACGCCAGCCTATTCACACCTTGTAGCTTGTCCAACGAATACACCTAAAGAGTACGCGGCCCCGTGCCGGTCATTCCAATCCTTTCTCTTCCTAGATCCCAACACGCCTCTCTGCCTGATTCTCGAGGAACACTAAATTCGTCCTGCTTCGAACCATGCAGACACCCTTCTCCCCTTATTCCCTCTCCAGCTGCTCGAGCTCCTTAAACACGGCAGACTTGGTGTTGATCTTCTTGAGTTGCGTGTCCTCCAGCTTCTCGCCTCCGGCCAGACGCATCTCGAGGTCCTCAATCGCGCGAACCTTCTTCTGGAGGCTGCGAATCTTCTTAGCATTGGGGTTCTGCGAAGGATCGCCCGAGGGACCCGTGGGCACGTTGTTGGGGGCAGCGTTGTTTCCGTTCCCGTTCCCGTTTCCGCGCTGCGTGTTGCTACGGCTGCGACCTCCGTTGTTACGGGAGTGGCTCCGATGATGGTTGTTACCTCGTCGCTCGGGGCTGCGGCCCTCGCTGCCGGATCCGGCTCCGAACTCTCGCGGGGGAGGGGCGAGGCTGGCTCCGCCGTTGGGTTCGCCCTGTCGACCTTGACCCTGACCCTGACCCTCGCCCTGGTTAGGCTTCTTACTGCGCTTCTTCTTGTTCTTTGCCCTGGACGAGTTTTCATCGCCAACGGGCTCGGCGCCCGGAACAGTTCTCACCGCAGGCGCCGAGTCGGCAAAGTCGGCTCCGGGTACAGCGCGGCGCTGCCGGCCAAAGCCGTTGGGCCCGATGTTGGGCGTGCCATTGCTTACAACGTGGGCCGCGCCACCCTCGTCCTCGCGCTTGAAGTGCAGCGGCGTGGCCAGACCGCGTGCACCGGGAGGGCGATAGGCGCCGGCAGGCTTGCTGGGCGTCTTCACGGTGCCCAAGTAGGTCGTCGCCGAGGCGTGAGGAGCCGGGATGGGGGAGAGCGGGTCGCCGCCGGCAATCGTCTCCACGGGCTGAGGGCGCCAGTTGACCTGGTACAGCTCGAGCATGTCCTCGTGGTACATGATGCCGCCGCTGACGTGCCACAGCTTGACGCCATTGTCCACACGCAGACGCGGGGACGTGGTCGCAGTCATGATGTAGCGACTGTCGGGGCTCCACTCGCAGACGCTGGGGTTGCCGCTCTCAATCGTGGTGATCTTGCGGTAGTCCCTCTCGAGGTCGTAGATATCGATTTGGCCAGCAAGGTTGCCAAAGCCGGCCACCAGCACGAATCGACCCGTGGGCGAAAAGGTAATGGTATTGCGCGGCGCAATGGGGAACGAGTGCTGCGCAACGGCCCGGTGGTTGAAGATTGTGGCCTTGGCCGGCATGAAACCGTACACGACACCAAACTCTTTCGAGTTTGGAGACCACGAAACGTCGTGAATCGGCCCCTCCTTGTCCAGCGTGACGCGGGCGTCGAACTGACCCGAGGTGCTGAGCAGATACAGCGTCGTCTCGCCGTAGTAGCTCTTACCGGATCGGTCGACGTCGGTCTGCGCCAGCACCAAGATGCTGGTTCCCGACTTGTTCCACTTCAGCTGCACCTTGTCGCCCTTGAAGAAGGTCTTCTGAGAGATGGGGTTGTTGAACAGAGGCACGTTGAAGACCTTCACGGCGGCGGGTTGGCCCTGAATACAGCTTGTTAGCACGGTTGCACCGAAAGAAGAAGAGATGCACTCACCTTGCGCTCAGGAACAAAAACGGCCACGGCATGGTTCTGTAAACCGGGTGCCAGGGCGTAGTTAGCGGCCCCCTCGACTCGGAGCTTGTTCCACACCTTGAAAAGATCGTGGCTCTCGTAGAACTGAACCTCGTTGGTCACGAGGCGAGCGCAGTACTTCTCGTCGGCCGTGTACTGGAGGTTCCAGCCTCCCTGCTGCTTCTGGACGAAGCAGCCCACGGGCAGCTTGTCGGCGGCGGCAACACCCTCCTCGACGACGCGCCAGATCTTGAGGTTCTTGGTCGCATCGCCGTTCTCGTCCTTGGCCGGGCGCTCCCAGGTGATGACGTAGGTGCCGCGGGGAGAGAAGCCAATCTCGTAGACATTGGGGATGGGCAGGGAGAGGAGACTGCCGCCGGCCGAGGTGTCGACGACGTTGACGGCGTCGGGGGTGGACCAGCCAAAGAAGCGGCCACAGGGAGAGTAGGCACAGCACCGGAGGTTGCCCTCTGGCTTGGCGAACCCAGCGAGAGGCTCGTAGACGGGCGCGGCGTCAAAGACGCCGATGGTCTTCTGGGTTCGGTAGGCAAACTGCAGCGGAGACGCCATGGCTAGTGAAAGTCACAGTATCTCGTGTCTTGCGAAGTCTTGTCTTGTCGGGGGTCAAATGTTCTTGGGAGGGAAATGTTCTGTGATTGCGTCCAGGTATCGGCTGGGCCGAAGTTGACAGGGAGGCGAAAGCTGACGGGGCAAAAGGCAAGGGAGGCCTCGGGACTGCGCAGCGACGAGGGAGGAAATGCGGTCGTCGATGAAAGAATTTACCGTCGTCGAAGAGCGACAGACTGTGTTTGAACAGCGTCACCGGGCAACAAGGACGTTGGTTGTGTGGGCAGAAGCGGCAGCGCAAAGGCGGCAACGTTTTCTAGACGGTTCACAAGCGAACAGTTTGCGGCTGGCGGCGGGGGGGATCGAGTTGGTGTTGCGAGCGCGAAGCCGGAGCCTAGACGTTGCAGAAAGGAGAAGAACGGGAAGAACAGATGCCGGAAAAAAGATGAAGGAAGACGGCAAGCACCCAGAAGGGGGGGAGGGGGAATTGGCGCGGCAGTGCCGTGATGCTGTGTGCTGGAGATGATCAAGAGGAGTAAGAGGAGGAGGAGGGAGGAGGAAGAAGCGTGGCGGCTCCTTTTTGGAGGGGGGGGTCTCTCTCGTCTATGTTTTTTCTCCCCTAGTTCTTAATTTTTTTTTTTTCGCCCACAGCAACTGCTTTGCTTTGACTTTTAGTGCACGCGCCACAATTGCCGGGCAATGACTGTCCCGTCAACCCAGTGTCAGAACGGAAACGACAGGTAACAAAAACTCAGAGTCTGGACCGGCAAGTAGGAATTGGGTGTTGTCCGGTGGCCTATTCTGCAGGCGCATCTCATCTCTGACCTTGATGAAGATGATATTAGGTAGTAGCTTGCTTTGGCGTCGTCTTCCTGTCGTCTTTTTCTAGGTAGAGCACCAAAGCCATCATGTCCATGCTCACAAAGACATCTCCATGAAGTTCAAAGAACACCCAACAAAGTAGCAGTCGCGGACGGTCTGGAAGCAACAGATGGCCGCAAGAAGCCAATCACATCCGCACAGAACCATCCTCGCTGCCGGTTCGCGCCTGGAAAGTTGCCGAAGGGCAGCAGAGTTGAATTCGATGCCTGACCCCCCGACTAAGCCTCTTCAAGCGGCAGGCCGCAGTCGCATGGGGCAGCCCTGCTTTTGCTCTGATCTCGATATGCCAAGATGCCCTTGGAGCCAGGGGAGACTTGTCTCAGTCCGCCTCGTAATCATCTTACGCACAATTGCTCTCCCTTGCACCAGGACTTTCAACAGCCCAATGGATCCTTATCTTGCCAGACCGGCCGCATAACCTTGCGAACCACATCCTCGTCGAGGGCTTGTTACTGTTACGCTCACACCAACAACACGGCGCCCGCTGCAGGGAGCGGTCAGCCATGGCCGTCCAGTGCGTTTGCATCTTCGCAAAAGGTCATCTGACACGGAATATTTACAACCGAGCACTCCGCGACTGGGAATTCTCGACCTGACATTCTGACCTCTTCGTGACTAGTTTGCGGGGGATTGGCCACTAAACACTCGCAAGAAGTCATCATGAGATATGGCGGCTTCGTTGCTCTGCATCCTTGACTCCGATTGGGCTGCCATTTGACAAAAAAAAAAAAGGATGTCACTCGCCACCTTTCAATCCCAAGCCGCTCTTCTAAATTCTGTTCGGATTCTTGTACCATTTTGATACGTGGCACGATGTACGCCACCCATTGAACTTGAAGAGTCCGTCCGCTTGCATCTAGCTACACCGACCCGACTGCACTCAGCTCAGCTCAGCTCAACCAACAGCGCCACCACGCACGCCTTGAAGGGAGGATGGGCCTGTGTCGCAGTCAGGGTCCGGATGCCTCTCGTCACGCGCGTGTGGCTAGCCCTTGCCGAGGGCTTCCACGGCATGCTGACAGCGTCGCGATTCTGTGCATTGCTCGGTGGCCTCTGGCCCGCAGCCATTCGACCAGTCCGTAAATACTGACGATCCTCGCCTGCTTGTGGACGAACACCCCTCACCGTCCCTTAAACTTCTCCTTCCAACCCCCCTTTTCGAACAGCCAAAGGGCTTCAGTTGCATATGCACGACTGCCTCGATGTCCGCCCTCGCCCAACGCAGCCTCCGTTAGGCTATCAAGGACCCGCCCCTTCTTGACCGAACTCCAGATACCCATGGCGATGGGATCGTCTTCAGTCTTGCCCCACTCTCCATGTCCCAGGCGATAGAGAATCCTGCCCAATGTTTGAAACGCCATGCACCGCTGTGCCGGAACAGCGCTTCGTGCGAGGTGCGCAAGCTCCGCCACGGTGTATCCCGCGGCTTCTGGGGCCTCTCCGTGATGATGCAGTCCCTTGGTCGAGGGAAGTGACCGGCTAACCCGTGGCGAGAGGAATCGACCCCGAAAGTCGAACCTAAGGGCTGCAAGGGGGATTTCGGGGTGGGGATAGTACGACGAGTCCTTGTCTGCCAAACTGTTCTCGGTCGGAATGGGCGCCATCCAAGCCAGCTTGCTCGGGTCAGCGGGGAGGTTGGGAAAGTATTTCTCGTGAAGGGTAGCGAGGAAGTTTGGGTCGGAAGGGTCGAGATCGGGGAGGCTTGGGGGCGCTGGGAAGTGCGTGGACTTTGGGAGATCGGTAATAGGGAAGATTTCGGGGGGGATTTGGGATGGTGCCGAGTCTTCGTCATAGTCGTCTGCAATTTTCTTGGACGATTGATTCGAGGGTTTTGGCGCAATTTCTTCGGTTTGCTTGGGATCTGCTATCTTGGGCTTCGGAGTTTGGGCATCAAGCCTGTCCGATTTTGAGGTATCTTGAACCACGATTTCAGGTCGAGGGGCTTGTGGTGTTTCGGAAGGTGGGGGATCGAACGGAGAGGAATCTTGAGGTTCGTCGATAATGGCCCGTTGAAGTAGTCTTTGAACAAGGGCAGGATTCAGTCCGTTCATGATATCGGCTTGCGCTTGGGCGATCTCGTCGGGAGTCATGCTGTCAAGCTTTTGGCGATTTTCTTGGTCGATGCGCTTCCTCTCGGCCACAGCAAAGTCATCCTGCTCAGGCGTCGCTTCGGTCTTTGGTGGTGAATTCCTCTGAGACACGGGATCCTCTCCTGCTGCTTGCGCAGCGCGCCGCTGCTTGAAGGCGGAAGTTTTCCATCGCCGTTTGTGTTGCGGGAACCCGGTGGACGAGATGGGGTGGTCGGTGAAGTCGGTAGGCTGCTTCTTCCCTCCGGAGTTGCGCTCGACGATGTCGCCTATCAACAGGGTGGGATCCATGGCGACGCGGTTGAAGTTGTCGATGCGATGTTGTTCTCGTTAGCAGGATAAATAGGCGACATGTTTTTTGAGTTGCGGCGGTGGCGGGGGGAGCATCACAAATCCGGAGTGGGGCTTCGAAGCGTAGGGATCCACCTTCATTTTCGTCCGTTGGCGGCGGACGCAGCCGCAGATAATCCGCCTGGCAGCTGCCACGTGAAATGCGGAGGGCCACTTGGAAACGAGATTCGTGGAAGAGACTCGAATTTATCTCAAGAAAAGGATACGAAGCAACAGCCGCGACAGTGGCACGGACACGGCGAGGACAGCTTCCTGTTGTGGGATGGTCGACACGCTTCGCATCATTCTTGGTCAGTGTCGGGCCATATGAGACGATAAAATGCGGGCTTTCTTTGTAGCGCAGTTGGGTAATCAATGCTCCTTGGGGGAAGAAAGCATTCCTGAAACATGAGTCGGAATTTTGTCGGCTTTTTTCGCCCTTTGGCGGGCAAAAATTCGATGGCGCGTTGGTTCGACCAACGATGCGAGATTCCGATAGCCCTCGGAAAATGTCGAATAAGCAAATATTCTGCTTACTTTTATCGTGTGCTTGTGGGAAACATGATGACGCGCGCTTCCTTCGTTTCTTCTCCCTCCAGGGTCTGGTTAAAATAGCAATTCCCCGGGGCTGAGAATCTTGCACCGCCACAGATTGATTGGGGTGCCGGTTGCATTAGCGCCGATCGATATCCCCCCGTCTTCCTTCCGGAGTTCTAGAAACGGAACGCCACAGGGGTTTCCTGATACGTACCCTGTACTCCGTGGCCAGGGGGTCGGTAAAAACAGAGCACCACGGCGACTGCGAGAAATGCGATGCGCACCCGCTCACGTCCATGTTGGGGCCAAGTCTTTTGTGCAAAGTGAGACATAACAGTGAATTCCGCTTCACTTTATTTGTTCCACCGTTCCTCCACGGGATTTGCTGATACAGTTTCACTGCACCTTCTGTTTCCTGTGGTGAAACTGTGCGGGGGCAAAGAAGCGAAGCTGAGATGCGCCATTGCGTTTGCTAGAGAGTGGGTAATTTGAAGGATAATATCTCCCTGATAGGTCTGGTAGGTGAACGTGGTATTCGCCTACCCAGGTTGTGAGTTGAATGTCGGTGAGTGTACTCCGTACATCCTGTGGCGTGCTCAGCTGCGCGAACTAACCGCAACTCGAGTTTTCGTTTCAACCGCCCCCTCATTCCCCTCGTTCTTGTCTGCCTCATCTTCCGAGTGCTTCGCAGGTCGCAAATGCCAGCTTTTTCAGTATGACCGAGTGCCCGCCTCCTGCACGACTGGGTGATTCAGGGCGGGACATTGGACGTGACAATGACACAAGTTTGGACGACGGTGCGGGAAACTTCCCCGAATTGGAGACAAGGTTGACATTTGTTTGGGAAACAGAGAGCGGCTGATGAGGCTCGGCGTTTTCAGCGACGAGAATGATTTTCGTGTTTGCAAAGCGATCTTGTCCTTCCAGTCCGATTCAAGGCCAATGGAAAGTACCGGTACCTGGCCACAGCCACATGGAGTTACCGAAAAACCGACGAATGTGGCTGGACCTGGCCGCGCCGGCGCTTGTTCGACCAAAGACGCTAGATCCCTGTCGGCATGCCGCGCCTAAGCTTGGTTCAACGTTCACGGACACAGGCGAGGGAGCACGCAGGTGACGCAGCACACAAAGTCGCTGCAGGCGAGGACCAGGGGGAGAGCGGGTTTGCGGGTTACCCCAGTGGATTCAGAAGCTGAGTGGACGTCGACAGGAACATCGCAGCATCTGCGACTGCTCAGCTGTAGCCGTGATCCGCGGTCGTGTCGTGGCATTGGTGCGAATTGAGGTGCCTGGGGGAAGCGCCGCAAGGACGATGGGGTTGGACAAAGGAAAAGGACGGAGTACACGGTACCTCGCCTGTGGTTATTCTTGGCCTCCACTGGCATGCTGCAAAGTACCACCCGTACCCACTCACCCGCTCCCCGACGCAACTCAGGCCCTCGCTCGCAGGGACTGGTCCGTTCTGATGTTGCACGTTTCCGCTTTGGGGCAGCTCTCGTCCTGTCCGTGCTTCTTGCTTGGCCCCTCACACGGCTCTCTCTATTCATCGTTCTGCAGATTTGCCAGCCGGCCGTCTCCCGTCTCTCTCTTTCTCGCATTGTCTCTCCCTCCCGTCTTGTTCGTGTCATTGCCAACCCGACGACATGCCTCCTCACCACACGCCCCCCGGCGAGACCGCGGACCCCCTCCCTCCCCGATGCAGTGATGCCATATCAACTGCCACCGACGGGCTGGTCTGAGGCTTTCCTTCCTGCTTCCTGGCGCCCCTCTTATTATCGCCGTCTTGTCTTGTCCCCCTCGTCGTCGTCTTCCCACACCCCCCCCCCTTCGCCCTTCCCATTTCCTTTTTCCATTTTCCCTCGTTTGCTCTTCTCTTGTTGACCCCGTCCCCATCCCATCCCATCCCATCCCATCCGTCCCCCCCCAATCCTGATCCACATCCCTTGGCTGATGACCGTCCGCCCGCCCCAAAGGACCGAGGCCGATGTTTTTAATTCGCGTTTAATAATAAAATTTCCCATTGCCAGAATCATGCCCGGTCCCCCCTCACTCAGTCACTCGCTCCCTCAGTCACTCCTCACCCCTCTCGTTTCCTCGTGCCGGTGTCGTGCGCGCGCAGAGCATGTTGCAGTCGCAGGAGCAGCGCAAGCAGCTGGTCTGCCCCGTTTTTCTCCTTCCGCCAGAAAATAAGAAATGTTGTTGTCCCGAAAAAAAAGGTAGCCATCCCCATTTCCATTTCCTCTCCCATTTCCCCTTCTCCCTCCTCTTTCCAACCTCTCCCACCCGCGCCTTTTCTTCACCAACAACACCACGTATTTGGGTCGGATTTGCCCAAATCCATCAATTCGGCATCATTCCTGCGCCCGCACCATCGCCAGAACACCACCATTTTGTGCGCCCAGAGCTGCAGCATCGGCCGCTGCTGTCAAATCCCGCCGGAACCCCGCATCGAGACCCCTTTTGCCGCCGCAGTCGTCGAGCTCCATCACCGGTCGTCGTTCTCTCCTCAACTCAGCGTGGTGAGGCTATTCAGAATCACAGCTCCACCGCCCTGGTCATCCGCCGTTCCCACTTTCTGGCCACTCACAGCCCGTCACTGCTCCCGGCCGCGCAGCCCGCCCATCCACTCACCTCGCCCACGGGACATTGTACCTTCCCCGACGCCTGAGGCTGCTGCGCTGTGTACCTGGACGGAGCCCGTCGGGTCTTCGTACATCGTACCTTCCACCTTCCCCAGGTATTGCACGGAAGGAGCCCCAGGCAGTTGCAGCGCACCTGGTCCGTCAACCACAACCACAATACCAACCTAACCGCCGATCTCCACCCAATCAATCAATTCATTATTCAATCCATCGCCTATTCACTCTTTTCTCTTTTCTGCTTTGTAGCCTCGCATGGCTTAAACTATCGTCATCGCCACCACCAAAACCGCCCGCAATTAATTTTTCCTTTTTATTCGCCCCTTTTTTATTCTCCTTCATTCTGATGATAGTTTATCCCCCGACTGGCCATTCAACACTCTCGCGCTAGCTTCTCATTCGAGGAGGAGCAAAGGCACCCCCTGTCGCGTCGGCGCCTTCAACTGCAACCGTTATAGGAATCACTCCCGTTCCTTGCATCTTCACCACAGCGACTGGTGACACTTCATGTCACGATACGCCTCGTCTGCTGGGGAGCTCTCCTCACCACCGTCAGGGTCCATCTCTGAACCAGGCTCTCCTTCCCGACAACCTATTCGTCATTCGCGCAACGACATGATAGTCGTCCAGGACGAACACCAGCTTGACCATCGTCAAGGCGAACACCAACCACCACCACCAATGCCCGCCCAAAGCGGCAGCGGACCTGCAAAGAAATACGTCCTGATCGACAACAAGTGGGTACAGTTGACGGCCGCTGGCGTTCCACGGAAGAAGCCAGGTCGCAAGCCCGGCACCATTATCAAACCTAGGACCTCGGATGGTTCCGACGTGGCGAAGGCTTCTCGAAAACCTCGAAAACCTCGCGATCCCAATGCGCCTCCCATTCCACGAAAGCGTAAAATTGCATCCACGGGCGACACGGATACGGATGTTCCTTCAGACAGATCCTTTGCCGCCATTGTCCCGCGCCAGCCACGTGTCTCGGATATCTCCAACTTGACCAACTCGTCACCTGTCCAACAACCGATGCACCAGCAGCATCACATTCTTCCCGAGCAGCGCTACTCCCCCAAAATGCAAAAGCGGGAACATTTCCCCGGCTCAATGCAGAGCATTCTGAACTCGGATCCCCCATCACAACCTCCGCCTCAGTCTTCGCCGCCCACCACCACGACTGTTCCTGTGCGCACGAGCGGCCAAAGCTACGATCCTATCCGAGGAGGCCAGAGTTACGACCCCATCAGAGGCAAGATCGATCCTGTTCGCGAGTCGATGGTTTCCCATAATCCTTACGCGTCGGCGTCTGGCTCTCCACGAGCCCCAACTCAGATGCCTACCCGCTCACCCACCATTGCGAGTCTGTTGGAGCCTTCGGCTCCCTCGATAGTGTCACCCAAACACACGCACAGCAATACGTATCAGCCCGCTGCTTCTCAACCCAAATTCGCGCCCCAGGAGCATTCAGTTCCGCCTTCACCATCAAACAAGGCTGCAGGAAACTCGACCCCCACGTCTGCGGCGCGACCCCTGGCCCCAGCCCCGGCGACCAAGAATCCGGCCCCAGCACCACCTCCCCCTCCCCCTCAACGACCTGTGGTTCGGGAGTCGAATTTCACAACCATTGCTAACGGTCCCATCCGGAAGGTTTCACCCAAACAAAAACCCCATACTGGCGTCTCGACGCCGAAGACGGACAATCTCGAAGATCTGCAGGAAAGCGAGGGGCGATCCATCCTTGACTTTGGAAGGGCCAAACCTGGCGAGGAGCAGCAGACACCCACCATCATCCTCACCGTTCCGATACAGTCAGGCGAGACCAACAAATACGTCAACTTTATGCGCATGGCCGAGGACAGATACGGATGGGACGCCTTGCACCCTCGCTTGGCAGCCGACCGTGACCGCAAGGCTCGAATTGCTGCTGCTGCCGCATCCTTGGAAAAAGCCGAATCCGGCCGCGAGTCGGGTGACGAGATGTCTGTTGACCTCTCTGACGGCGAGGGTAGTAACCCAGAGAATGGCGGCACGAGCGGCCCTGACGCCCAGGCCAAACCCAAGAAGAAGAGAAATTTCAAGGAGGATCAGTATGACGTCGACGACGACTTTGTCGACGATTCGGAGCTTCTTTGGGAGGCTCAGGCGGCGGCCAGCCGTGATGGATTCTTTGTATATTCTGGCCCCCTGGTTCCTGAGGTCGAGAAGCCTGCAGGAGGGTATGTAACTTCGCCATCAAACCTCGTTGGACTATTTACTAACAGAAATTGCAGTCACGATGGCCCCCCCAAACGTGGCCGTGGCGGTCGTGGAAGCCGTGGTGGCGGCCGAGGCACGTCTGGTCGTGGAGCTGGCACTGGTCGCGGTGGCGGACCTGGTTCTCGTGGTGGCTCCATTACTAGGAAACCTCGTATCACCAAGTCGGAAAAGGCCCAGCGCGAGCGTGAGAAGGCCGAGCGAGAGAGCATGCTGTCCAAGACACCCAGCCACGGCTACTCGCTCCAGCCAACCACTCCCTCGTTCGCTGTGAGCGAATTGGGTGCTTAGAATACGCCAATTCCTTTATTTTACTAGCACCGATACCCCCACCACATGGCCTCCCTCCCCTGCCTTCGATTGGCAGGATGATGAGAAGAAACGATGTCTTTTCATATTTACGAGCGAAACTCGCCAATGTTGGTCAGCTCGATTCTCCCTCCGACGGAGAGCCTTTCCTTTGAGCTACGACGTGCTCCTTCGACGAGACGACTGCAGCCATGGTCTTTATTTTCTTAATACTCGCATTGCGGGCTACCTTTTGGAGTCGACATGGTCTGTTTGCGATTTACTTTGTTTGGTATTGGAGAAACGGCGTGTTGCGGCGACATTACTTGTACGGGAACTCCAGGACTCATTTCGGCGTTTACAGGGATAAGGCGGATGGATGTCATGACAGGGAAGGACTTTGGACTTGAGACGACAGACGAGTCGCCACCCCCTTTACAGAGACGAAGAGGATGGGAGAGGACAGATGGCGGTTGGCAGAGCGAGATGGTTCAGCTGGAGGCGGATTCGAACCTCCCGGGCAGCGATGTAGACAGGAGTTGATGAAATGTGAAGGCGAGCCATGGCCCCTCTTGCATGCAGTTTCTCGTATCTATGATCCTTTGTGAGTCAAGTGTGTGAATCGGTGCGAGAGGTGCAAATCGTTGGACCACGGTGGCCCGATTGGATTCATGTATCGGACGTCTTTGTGTCAAGGCCGACTCTTGGTGGCATTTCGGCGTATTCTTCTTTTCATGGAAACTTTTGTCTAGGTAGGTAGGAAGAGGCCGCTCTGTAAGCGTGCCCAAGGACGACGGACAAGAGGGGAAACTCGAGGGGGAGAAAAGAAGAACCATCCGCTGGAAGAATTCAACAGCGCTTTTTTCTTGCTCTGATGACATTAGAAAGAAAGGTCATCTCCATGCATTCACATAAAACCTCCTCCTTCTCTTGTGTTTCTTGACACATCATCTGCTAATATCCCAACACCCATTGTTCCCCCTTTCCTACCCCCCTCCCCCCCCCCCTCTCTCTCTTCCAAAATAAAAATAAAAATAAACCCTCCCCAAATTTGCCCCCTTCTCACGCCAAGGCAAACTCGGCAATCTCGCCCATCTCGTTGACTGGGTTTCCGGCTAGCTTGTAAGACGCTCGCCACCGCATCTTGACCGAGTCGACCCGCTGAGCGTGGTTGCCGGCGTGCCAGATGTGCACCTCCTGCGTGATGCCGCGGGCCTGGCCGGGGGCGAGGTCCCGTCCGGACTGCGCCTTGAGCTGGAGCTCGTAGCCCTATAGAGTTGTTAGTTGATTGGGCATGTGGTACGAAGGGGGGGGGGGGGGCTCACTTTTGTGACGGCGAGTTGAAAGTGCAACTCGTTGATGGGCTGGGCTGAAGCGTTGGAAAAGGCAAAGGACATGGCCATGGAGGCCGGGGCGGCAGGGCTCCGGTTGGCCACCATTTCGATGCGCAGGTTGGTGTCGCTGACGGTGGCTTGGTGCAGCTTCGGCTTGGGTGGCTCGGGAGGCAGGGCGGAGGAGAAGTTCCACTCGTCGTCGTCGTTGGAGGAGGCAGCAGCTGCAGCTGCGACGGGCGGCTGGTGGGACGGAGGCGCGGGGGACGCGCGCTGGGAGCCGCCCAGGGACGAGGCCAGGGCGGCGAACGGGTCTAAGGCGGCGGCGGGCTGCTGCTGGGGCAGAGCGTGCGCCGACTGTTGGTACATGGGGAGCTGAGGCGTCGAGGACTGGGAGGTGGGCTGGGAGCCGAAGCCGGTGAACTGGGAGAAGGCGGGGGGAGGAGTTGGCTGGTTGGAGACGGGGCCCTTTGCTGAGTTTTCTTGGGTTACGGAGGAGAGGAGGGCTGGGCCGGGGATGTCTGCCACACGGGGGTTAGTGTACCGGCGTGGACGCTGTCCGAGGGCGCGACTTACTCTGGTTTGCGCCAAAGCCAAGGGCAATGTTGCCGCCCAGTCCAAAGGAGCTCGATTGGTTGGTGAGGTCCAGCCCGAGGAGGTCGTTCTCGATGCTGGTTGCGGCAGGAGGAGCAGGAGAGCTGCTCAGGAGGTCGAAGGCGTTGCCATTGGCACCTGAGGGCTCGGCGTCGAAGTCGATGAGGGCGAGTTCGTCGATGGCGGTCATCGAGCTCGCGGCGGCGGCGGGAGTGGCGGTGGTTGATGAGGGAGGGGCGCCAGCAGCAAGCTTGGCGGCGCTTTCTAAATCGCCCTTCTTCATGAGCTTGTACCGCTCGACGGTGCGGTGTATGCTGTCGTTGATGTCCAGCAGCTTGGCCACGGCCTCGTGGTCGTCCGACTCCTCCTCGCACATCTTCTGGATCTTGGGCTGGGCGCTCGACAGGGCGGCGGCCAGCTCGCTGAAGACGTCGCCGTCCTGCATGGTGTCGCCCTCGCGGAAGGCCTCTAACCGCTCCTCCAGCAGGCGCGCCTTGGCCTGGATCTTGGCCACGTCCTCGGCGGCCTTTGCGCGGTAGTCCGTCTTGGATCGCGTGTCGTAGCCGGCCATAACTTTCATGAGGCGGTTGGCTTCCTGGAGGTCCTCGGGGGTGCCGCGTCGGATGAGCTCCTGGAGCTTGGCGGACTGGGCCTCGCGCTCCTCCTCCTCCATTTCCTCGGCCGACTTTAGGTTCTTTTCAGACGCGGGTTAGCACGACGGGAGGGGGGAACAAGGCGTCGGGGTGCTTACATCGCTGGGGTTCAGGACGGCGGCGTCGTCCCTCCGCACCTCGGGGAACATGTAGCCCTTGTAGCTCAGGAGACGGTGCATGTCCCTGATGAAGCCCAGGTCCTCCTTGTACCGGCTGGTTTCGCATATTGTGCTGCGCCATTCCTCAATGGCCTCGAGGATCTTGGCCTGGACGCGGGTGGGACGGATGGGGGGTCGCTCGGGGAAGCGGCGGACGAGCTCGTTGAGGAAGTCCTTTGTGCTGATCTGGAGGTGGAAGGGGTAGCCGCAGTTCTTGACGCAGATGTCGAGGAGGCTGAGGGAGAGGAGGGCGACGTTTGGGTTGCGGTGGTTGATGTAGGCGACCATGGCCATGGCGGCCTCGCGCGGGGCGCTGCCCTTCTTGGAGTTGACGAGGTCGGCGATCTCGAGGTTGAGCGCGAGATTGGGCTCGTAGTTTTCGGGCGAGCAGGCGGCCTGGATGAAGCGCTGGAGCTGCGAGGGGGTGCGTCCGCCGTACTCGCCCCAGCGGTCGCGGGCGGCGGCGCGAGCGCTTGCGGCTTCCATGGCGGGGGGAGAGAGAGGGGGGAGAAGAGAGGGGGGAGAGGAGATGGGAGGAGGAGGAGGGAGATGGGATGACGGGAGGTCGGGCGAGACACACAGCGGCGAGAGAGCCTGACGATACGAGGTGGTGCCTTCGCGGGCTTGCGGGCGCGAGACCGACCCTCTGGCGAAGCGGGGAAATCGAGGAAAAGGGTGAGGCGACGACGGGAGCAGAAGGGGCAGAGGAGTTCGGAAGCAGAGGTTGAAGCGAAAGCAAGCTTGGCCGGCCGGGCTGAGAGCTAAGCGGGGGGGAACAGGGGGGGGGGNNGGGGGGGGGGGGGGGGGGGGGGGGGGGGGGGGGGGGGGGGGGGGGTTGGTTTGTTGGTGGTGTTGTTGGTCGAGGAGACAAAGATGGCGCGCGCTGAGGGACGATGCAGCAGCAGCGAGCGACGGGACCAGACGGCGACGAACGGAGGCTCGGAGCAACGTGTGTTGCAAGTGGCAAACGTGCAAGTTATGCAACTATTCGCAGTTGTCCACCACCTGGTTGGTAGTTGGTCGTTTCTAGTACTGCTGTCATTCAAATGGACACCTTCGACATTGCACCCGCCAAACGCAATTGGGCGATCCACCGGCCCCGATGCGGAATAGCGCCACCCGCTCCACCGTTTATATTCGGGTACGAATTATCTCCAGCCATTGCTCCAGATACTCGCAGGGGGCCCGGCTGAGGCTTTCCATCAAGCTCCTCGTAAACACGGCTCGCCTCTCTCCCTAGCGATTTCATGCGTCGGGGAGCTGATGTTATACTGCTCGCATACGAAGCAGAGTCTTCGGCCCGGCCCTCGTTTCCCATTGGATCACGAACCCATCACGAGGAAAAGCAACCAGGAAGCACAGATCCGGCTGCAAAGTTCCCTCTCCCATGCGGTCCCCCCATTGGCCCACGGCCGCGATAGACTACATGTTCCATCTACAGCCTCATCTATCCGTACCTCGTCTGTTTTCTCTCTCCCCCACCCAATGGCCTGACGCAGAAACAATACGAGGTAGCGAAACAAGACGCCCTTGCCCTTGGGGGGGGGCTTCTCGCCGGCAGCCGCTAAGCCGGCACAGCCCCCTCGCCCATGCCCGCAAAAACACGAAACGAAACGAAACCAAACAGAGTTGCCATGAGTCGAAACTGCTTCGTAGCCTCGGCCGGTTCCCAATCAAGCCCTCATGGGGCCTCGCTCCCAGGCAATCACTTTGCCTTTTCGTCCCGACTCCTCCTCTGCCACTTAGACACTTACACACACCCTCCAACACTTCGTATCCTCTGCATCGTGATATAAAGAACGAGAAGGGCCCCCCTCGTTGCCAGATGCTGTTCTCAATGGCCACACTCGCCAACTCGACTCGCAACCCTCTCTGATTTCACCATGAAGCGCCACTTCCAGATCTCGCGGATCAAGCCCGGTGCCTCGGCTGCCACGCCCTCGGTGCTGCCCTCGGGCTTCACCTTTGTCGACAACTGCCAGGGCGCCGCCGCCGCTGTGTCGGAGCTGTCTACGGCCGTGGAGACGGCTCTGGAGCAGATGAGCCGCGGCGGTGAGATGACATGCTTCTCCCCCCTTTAGAAGAAGCCGACTAACACGGGAGGCAGTCGACCTGGGCGCGCAGCTGAAGCAGCTGGTCCACGGGCTGGACAAGGAGGCGTCCACCTACGACAACTCAAAGGTCAATGAGCAAGACCCGTGCTCGGAATGGCAATGGTACCGCGTCCCTCCCTCTCCTCCTCAGAGTTCCTCGACTGACACGCCTCCAGCTCCCGAGCCGCCGCCGAGCTCGTCTCCCTGGCGTGGAACTGCGCGGCCGGCGACATGGTCGACGCCTCGCGGTACTCGGTGCGCAGCGACGTGGCCGAGACGCCGTCCCTCGGTGAGGGCGTCACGGCCTGCGCGTCGACGCTGGTGACGCCCGCGGCCGACGAGCCCAGCGAGTTCCTCCCCGTGCTCGTCGTGGCCGTCCACGGCAGCGCGAGCAACATGGACCACGTCGTCAACGCGGCCGAGCCGCCGAGGGAGGCCGGCCACTTCATCGTACGTGGCTGTTGCGGCCGCCCCTGAGTGTGCTTGTGAACGTGCTTGCTGACTCAGATACAAAAGGACCCCGGCGTGTCGAGCAGTCCGAGGTTGCTCGCCAACGCCACACTGCTCGCGCAGGCAGAGGCCGTCTCCGGCAGCGTCTCGCAGCGCATCCAGCACTACGTCGAAGCGCAGGGCCGGGAACCCAAGCACGTCCTCCTGACGGGCCACTCCGCGGGCGGAGCCGTGGCCTCTCTGCTCTTCCTCCACTACATGTCTAATAGTGAACTGGGTCGGTGACGAACCCGGTAGTCTCTCCTGGACCAAACTCGCTGACCGACTTCGCAGGCAAACGCGCGAGCTTCTCCTGCGTCACCTTTGGCTCGCCGCCGTGCATCACGGGGCCGGTCGACGTGTCGAGATACCTCGCTGCCCACCCGGCCACCGTGGCCGTCGACCTGGCCAACGAGTTCGACCCCATGAGCCGGGCCGAGGCGTCGTACATGATGTCTCTCGTCAACCTGGCGCGCTCGACGTACGGCCAGCGCCCCATCCCGCTGGACGACGGCGAGCGAGAGTCCTCCCCGACGCTCACGCGCGACCTCTCGTCGGCCTCGCGCAATGTGTGGCCGGTGCCCAAGCTCGCGTGGCACCACGTCGGCGCGCGCGTGGTGCTCCTGATGCGGCTCGACGACGACGAGCTGCAGCTGCGGGCGGCGCGCGTGCCCGACGGCGAGTTCGAGAAGCTGCTCTTCTGTCGGCTGTCGGTGCACGGCGGCGCGTGCTATGCCGAGAGGGTGCAGCTGATACGGGACGGCGTCTTCAACGGCCGGAGGGGGTGGACGGGCAAGGAGGTGCAGGCGAGGATCAATCCCAAGTGTTTATAGGAGGGGGTGGATCAATCTCAAGTGTTTATAGTGGTGGGGGGGTAATAGATAATGTATGACTTTGTAGCGTAACGAAGGAAACTGTCTTCATATTCGATCTTGTCAGTATCTCAGGGTCTGTCAGTGTCTGTCAGTGTCTTCCATGCTTCAATGTGGTGATGGCTTCACACCCGCTACAGCCCGAAACAAGCCACCTCTCCTTGCTTTTCCCCAATGGCACCAAAATTAGGGTCCTGTCGTCCAGCTGCAAGTGCCATGCGCGCATTCATCTAACCAGCGTTTCAACTCTGCACAGCCCGGACGCCACACCCACGGATAGGCGTCACCAACTGCCTCAGCGGGGTCCCAAGAGGAAGTGAACTGAGCCACCACATGACGAGTCCAGCATTCGACCACGAGGGGAAAATGTCTCAGCCTAGAGAGCATTGGTGTCCATCGTCGAGCAACTGATTGTGCCGTGGCGGCAGGGTATGGGCTGCATGGCTGATGGATGAATGCCACGACAGCCAACGACTCCAAAATCTACTTAGGCATCGAGATTAAAACTCTCGGTCCCCTCCTTGGTGGGATGCGAGGTGACGCGGCCTCGTCTGAGCCGAACATGTTCGTGGCATTACTCGAAGCAGTAGGAACCCGGTGGGAGGTTGGGAGGCTGGCGAGAGGCGATGCAGGCGGGGAGCGATTGGTACGGCAAGTGGATTCGGCCTCGGTCGGTGGGATGACTCCGGGGTGAGTGTTTGACAGTGTTAAGCTTATCTTGACTTGGGTTGATTGGTCTGTTTGGTGGTTGGTGTTGATGGTATGTTTAAGAGAGCTGGTGTTTTAATGTATATTCGGCGCATTTGGACCGAGTACGAGATACGAATATTCTCGTTTGGAAGCGCGGGACTATCGAGAATGGGGACCATGCGTTTAGTTGAGTCTTGGCACTCACTATTCGCAGATGAATAAACTTGTAGTCGAAATCTTCCCAATCGGAGAGTCGGGACGGATTATTCAGAAGAGCACAAGATGTGGCTTGACCTTTTATGTGGCGCTACTCCAACTCAGCCACACAATTAAGCTCTGCCACCCCTCCAACCCTGAATTCTGAATTTCTACCCCACCATCAGCTTCATCCATTTCTCGTCGATGTAGAACACACACTCAGCTTCTACATCCCCTAAAACACATCTCCGCCACATTACTAGACACGAATTACGTCGAATCAACCAACCCCCAACTAAAACATGGTCCGCCACAAGAAGGACTTCAATCCCAAGGGCAAGCGAGGCGGCGGCCCGCGATCAAGAGGCCCTCCCCGCGACAACGACGACGACGGCAGCAGCTCCTCACGCCGCCCCGCCTTCAAAGCCGCCTGCTGGGATCTCGGCCACTGCGACCCCAAGAGGTGCTCGGGGAAGAAGCTGATGAGGCTCGGCATGATGCGCGACCTGCACCTCGGCCAGCGCCACAACGGCGTCATCATCACCCCCAACGGCAAACACACCGTGTCCCCCGCCGACCGCGAGCTCATGGACCAGTTCGGCGCCGCCGTCGTCGAGTGCTCCTGGGCCCGCACCAAGGAGGTGCAGTGGAACAAGGTCGGCGGCAAGTGCGAGCGCCTGCTGCCCTACCTCGTCGCCGCCAACACGGTCAACTACGGCAAGCCGTGGCGGCTGAACTGCGTCGAGGCCTTGGCCGCTGCGTTTTACATCTGCGGCCACCCCGACTGGGCCGAGCAGATCCTCGAGCCCTTCTCCTACGGCCCTTCGTTTCTGGAGATCAATTCTCAACTGCTCAAGCGCTACGCTGCGTGCGCCGACGAGGCTGAGATCAAAAAGACCGAGGGGGAATGGATGGAGCAGCTGGAGCGGGAATACGCCGAGAGCAGAGAGGAGGGCAGCGACGACATGTGGACCAGAGGCAACACCAACAGACGGCGACTGGGACCTTCCGATGACGAGGAGGAGGAGGAGGATAGCGACGAAGAGAGCGTCGACGGCATATACCTCGGAAAGAAGCCCCCCAAAGAAGCCAACCCCCCATCAGAAGATGGAGACGACAACAGAGACCCCTACGCAATATCCGACGACTCAGACGACGACGCCGCCATGGCCGAAATCCGCGCAAAGGTGCTCGCCTCCAAGACCTTTTCCAACCCCAACGTGGACGACGACGCCGCTCGCAAGAAACCCGCCACCATCCCGCGGCCCCAGCCCCGAGGTCGCTTCGAGCCCGACTCGGACGTCGAGCCCGACTCGGACGTCGAGCCCGACTCGGACAATGGCGAGGACGACGGGGACGGGGACGACGAGTTTGACAACATCATGGCCGCCACGCCCGTGACGGATCGGATCGGCTTGGCCAAGTTGGACAAGGAGCGCGAGCGGGCTGCCATTACCACGAAGACCTTTTCTTCGAGCTTTACGGCCGCGCCGGGGAGGGGGTGATGGTGTGTGACTGGGCGAGCGTGATCGGCCAGGTTTGTGGCCGGGAGGTTTGGATGGCTAAGAGTGAAGCATGAATTTATGAACTGAAATGTGAGTTGGTGACGGAAGAGGACCACGAGGAAATATACCAAGAATTATGAGCCCAGATACAGTATATCAATTCATTGACTGTTGTACAATGTAATAATACATGCCATCGAGATTGGATTCTATCCTTCCCGGATGCCTTTCCGTCCCATGGTAACCTACAACCTACACCGCGACGTTCTTTTGTTACAAATCATCTATATATGACAAAACGTGCCCAAGAAATCATCATCTCGTCTAGCAGGCCGCAACCGCCGCCGCCGCCGCCGCCGCCCGTCGTCTCGTTTTTTGGTACAATTTTTTTCGTGACTTGGTTTTCTTTTTTTACAAGTGTCGCTTCTCCTTGATGACTTCGTACGTCCGGATCTGGTCGTCGACCTGCAGGTCCTCGAAATCCTCGAAGCCGATGCCGCATTCGGAGCCCTTGCCCATCTCCATGACGTCCTTTTTGACGTGTTTGAGCGTGTCGATTTTGCCTGTAGATGTGTGTGTTAGCATATACGAAAGATGGAAGAAAATGGGCCAACGTACCATCGTAGACGACTTCGCCGCGACGGAGCACCTTGACCGCAGAGGCGCGCTTGATGGCGCCGTTGCGGACCCTGCAGCCGGCAATGTTCCGGTTGACGCGCTTCTTGATGTTGATGGAGAAGATTTGCAGCACCTCGGCCTCGCCGACGACGCGATGCGTCACCAGCTCGGGCAGCAGGGCCGACATGGCCTCCTTGACGTCGTCGGCGACGTGGTAGATGACGCTGTGGTCGATGATGCGCACCTTGTTCTCGGCGGCGCGCTGGCGGATGTGCGGCGGCACCTGGTTGTTGAAGTTGATGATGATGCTGTTGGACGTGGCCGCGTGGTCGACGTCGTACTCGGAGATGAGCCCGACCGACGACCGCAGCAGCTTGGCCTGCACCTCGTTGCTGCCGATTTCCTGGATGTGGCTGGCCACGGCCTCGACCGAGCCGGCCACGTCGGCCTTGATGATGAAGTTCTGGTACAGGATCCCCGACTCCTGCACTTCGGGCTTGGCCTCGCCATTGGCCTCGGCCTCGGCAGCCGCCTGGTCCGCCGTAGCCTTGTCGCGCTGCTTCTGCTCCTGCTCGGCGAGCTGCGCGGAGCTCTCCTCTCGCTCCGCCATCTCCCGCCGATAGTCGACGGCCGTCTTGGCCTTGTCCTCGTCGGGCGCCTGGAGGACCTGCTCTCCGGCATCGGGCAGGTCGCGCCAGCCGAGAACCTCGACGGGCGTTCCGGGGGGGGCCTCGGAGATCTCCAGCCCAGCTTCGTTTCGGAGCCCGCGAATCCTGGCCCACGACTTGCCGGCCACGATGTAGTCGCCCAAGCGAAGCGTTCCTCGCTTGACCAGCACCGACGCCACCTTGCCAATCTGCTTGACGCTCGACTCGAGAATCCAGCCCTCTGCGGCAATGTCGGTCTCGGCGCGGACGTCGAGTATTTCAGACAGCGTGACGATGTTCTCCTCGAGATCCTCCATGCCCTGGCCAGTCTTGCCGCTGACGGGGACAACTTGCACGTCGCCGCCAAAGTCCTCAATCTCCACGCCGTGACGAGCGAGGTCGGCCTTGACCTGGTCGATGCGGGCGTCCTCCTTGTCAATCTTGTTGATGGCCACAATAATCGGCACCTTGGCGGCCGTGGCATGCTTGAGGGCTTCGAGGGTCTGAGGCATGACGCTGTCATCAGCCGCCACAACCAGAACCACGATGTCCGTCACGTTGGCACCGCGCTGACGCATGTTCAAAAAGGCGGCGTGACCAGGAGTGTCGAGGAAGGTGATTTGCTTGCCGGTTGACATCTTGACAACAAACGCACCAATGTGCTGAGTGATGCCGCCGTGTTCCTGTGCTGCAATGGAAGACTTCCTCAGCCAGTCGAGAAGCGTCGTCTTGCCGTGGTCGACGTGGCCCATGATGGTGACGACGGGCGGCCGAGACGGGAGCGTAGACGCGTCTTCAGGAGGCGGCTGAGGCCGCAAATCGAGTCCAGCGCCCGATTCGATAACCGGGTCGAGTCCATACTCCATTGCAACGAGCGCGGCCGTATCTCCAGTCATGATGGTGTCCTCGGTCAGATCCTCAAAGCCCATGGCTTCCAAGTCTCGGAGGAAACCGTTGATTGGGACCTTCATCGCCTGTCCGAAATTGGCCACGCTGATGTACTCGGGGAGGGAAATCTGGACTGGCTGCTGCTCAGTCTGCTCGCCCGCACGTCTCCTGGCTTCCTTTTCGGCCTTTCGCTGCTGTCGCAACTCCCATCTCTGCACAGCCTCGTCAGTCCAGTCATTCGCTCCTACGTCCCTTCGTGTGTTCTTCGGTCGCTTGCTCTTCTTGCTCTTTTGGGAATATGCCATGTCGTCCTCCCTGAATCTCGATTTCCGTCCGAATGTATCTGCTGATTTGTCCTGATGCACTGCCAACAGGATCTCTTTGGATTCATCGCTTTCCAGAACAACCTTGACATTCTCGCGCTTCTTCTCACGCAAGCCAGTGACCCTCGATTCGAGATTATCCCAAAAGTCTCCGTCGTTGACAGGCTTATCCGAGGATTTGCGCGTTGCACGTTTGAGCTGGCCCCAGACATTGTCGCCACCATCAAAGTCACTGCTCTTGGCCTGCCGTGGGGGAGGCCGCTGCGGGGGAGGCTTCTTCTTTGGTTTCGGGACCAGGTCTACAGTGTCTACTTTTCGACCGCTGAAGGCACCCCAGGAACCCGTCTTGTCGCCTGGTTGAGAAGTCGTGCTTGTCGTGGTCGGGGCGCCATTGTGGTTAGACCATGAAGTTGGGGTCGCCACGGGACGAGGTTGCCGACCAGTCTTGAACGCGTCGGCAAGAAACGAACTCGACAGCGACGGGGTCCGGGAGCTTTGCGCATCGTCCCTAGCCCGAGAATTGTCTCGGGGTTCCCTGTTCTGCCTATGGTCCTTCTTCGGCCGTCGAGAACCGGTGGCTTCGGCAGTTTCGTTCCGATTAGAGGGTGTTCGTGCCGGCTTGGGTTTGTTCAGACCCATTCGTTGTCGTGCTTCAATCTCGTGAGGGAGCAGTCCGCCATTCTTTGGCTTTTCGGTCGCGGCCGCGGAAGGCTTGTTGGCAAAAGACCCGAAACCTCCTCCCGCACCAAACCCTCCCCCGCCGGGAAAGCCTCCCGGTTTAGAGGGGCCACCATTGTTGTCCTGCTGGTGCAGTAGCGAGCTCGTCGACAGGGTTCGTGGGCCGAGTACTCGTGATGCGGGACATTGGGTTTGTAATGAGGATCGAGTTGAGGTTATTGACGCGGCGACGGTCGAGAAATGGCAATCTCTGAGCTGCCCTTTGGGAGAGAGCTTATGTCGGCAGAAAGCGCAGACATAGGAATTGCCGCGCTCCTATGTACAATTGGTCAATTGCCTAAGTCGAGTCAATCTAATGCAGGTGCAACTCACCTGCAACGCGCGAGCTCTCAACATTGCCTCGAGGAGTGGTTGCTGCAGCGTGGGCGTGGTGATGTTCAAGTCACGGAAGCAATCGCGGGATAAGTTATGAGATGTGGTGGAGCAGGAACATTTTCGAGCCACGGCAGCTCTTGCCGCTCGGAGCCGGGATTGTCCGCCACACCCGGCGGCGAATAGCAGGTGTGGCTTATTAACGACGTACGAATATCCGTACAAACACCACAGAAGGTGGCTGCATTTCGGACGCGCATTTGATGAGTGAGGAATCTCCAATCGGGAATTAACCACATAAAACGTCGCATTTCTGGGTTCGAAACATATCTCAATCGACTCGTCCAGCATCAATCCTCACTTCTCGTCTCTGGGCCATTTGCATCTATCGACAGGGGCTGTCGACACCTATTTTTGTTAGTGGAGCCCATCTCGACTTTGTCTAGTGTCCACTTCAACCACATCCTCCATACGGACACGCGACTCTTCAACCCCTTGCACCCTTCTTCAGAGCCATATCGTTAAACCTCCAAAAACAACCAATGGCGCCCGCAAAGCGATCAGCAAAGGCCAAACCGGGCTCGTCGGCCTCGTCGGCCCCAAAAGATGGATCCCCCCCTTCCCCCTTCAGGCGGCCTCCGGAAGTCCTGGAGCCCTTCATCAGCACTCTGTCGGAGAAGCACATCTACATCACCCACATCGACACCAAGCCCGCGGATTTCAAGCGCAACATCTTTCTGATCCCCGTCGGCATGAACGTGTGCGTCGCCCTCCTCTTCCTCGTGCGCATGTACTGGATCTTGCCCTGGTACGCCAAGCTCGTCGCCTCCGCCTTTGGCCACCCCAACGAGACGACGTGGACGGCCACGGATGCGTCGTGGTCCGTCATGGGCTGGGAGGTCGGCAAGCGCGCGCTCACGATGCTCTTCGACTTCGTCCTGATCGTCTTCGTCTGGCCGTGGCCCGTCGAGTTCGCCCTCGGCCGCGCCCACGGAAACCCGTGCCAGTGGCGGTGGAAGGTCGGCTTCCGCCCCAAGGAGGTGTACGTCCGGCGCAGCCGGGAATGGGACACGGTTCTCAAGGACATCTTCACCGACAAGGACTCGCGCACGATTCTGCTTTCGTACGTGGAACGGGCCACGTCGCCCATCGTGCAGGAGCAGAAGACGGGCTATCTCCTGATGAATGGCCAGTGGGACCTTGACTGGGCCGAGATGGTGCACGCGCACTCGCTCGTCGACAAGAAGGACATCGCCATCGAGGCTTTCAAGAACCTCGTTCTCGTGCACCACAAGGACTACGGCTGGATGGTCCACGGCTTGAATGCCAGCAACCCCTCTGCGGAAGACGAACGTCGCCGCCAGGTCTTCGCGTTCCGGGATACGCTGACGTCCATGGGCAAGGAGGACTTGTTCTATCGCTGGGTAGAAGTCGTGCAATTCGAGTCGACGCAGCCGGGCGGTTTCGGTCCTGAGAAGCAGGAGGTTGCGGCCAAGAAGATCCGACAGCTGTTCGAAAAGGAGAATGTCAACTTTGACGAGCTGTGGAAGGAGAGCTTAAGCACCATGGATAAGTAAAAATGCATTTGGGCACGTTGTATAATAGGGATTTGAGACGGCAATCTCCTACATTGTGAATATCGCGAGAAAGAAAAATATAAGAGTTACAAGTCGCATACCCATTCTACACACACACAATACCATGCGACCTGCCAGGACAAAAGCCCGTTAAGATATTGTACTATAGGCAGTAGAGAGACAGACAGACAATGTTCAAGCCTTAAATCTAATTCCTTAATAAAAGGAAAAAGTATCGCACGCCCTGCTGCCACTCTTAACGGGGTTGGTACTACAGCGCGCCCGGCTTTCGCCTTCGGGTATTTCTTTGCCCTGTTCTCAACCTCGGAATCCGCCCGTCTCTGCCTTAGGTCGCCCTAAGGTCAGAAGTCGGCGGCCCAGGGGTTGCAGAGTTTCTGAAGGAGAGTCCCTCAGTGCAATGTGTGAGCAGTCGCACACCTGCGCGGCGCGCGCAGTCTCCCCAGACTCGAACCCCGGGCGCACCCGGGGGAGTCAGGGAAACTGCCGCAGCGCGGCGCAAGCGTTTAACCACTCGGCCATTCCACCTTGGACTCGCCCACCGTTGATAGGGTTGTCGTTTTCCTGGGTTATAAAGGTTTGCTCGCTGGTCAGTGAGTCAGGGTGGTCGCTGTTTGGCTGCTGGCGGAACCGCGGAACATGACTGGCCGATGACGAACAGGCCCGACGGCCACTGGACCGACACTGACTAAGCGGAAAAAGCTTGGGGCAGCATGGGCCAGAGGGCAGAGGGATGGTTGGGCATGTGCGAAGATGTTCCGTATCATATGCCCAATTTGAGTCCGCAACTCAAGACACGATCGTCGAACGGTACACAATCGACAGCGTCGCAATATGTCTGAGGAAATCTTTGCAATGGCGATTCGAGAAGGGCTCTGACACAACTCGACGATGCAGACACACTTGTGTCAAAGGTCCAAATCCATATATGGCTCGCGAGATGCCCACACTGCCAACGCTACCCGTCCAAGTCCCTCGCTATGAGCAGTTAGTTGGAATAAGACTTACGCTTCATATGACCGTATACAGCACTGTTTCTGAGAGTCAGAATATTGTCAATATAACATGAGACTGGTGGTGAATCTGGGAGATGGCAGGTGGTGAGTGTACGGTCGAAGTCGGTGACGAATCAGACGGAGCGGGGACAGGTAGCAAATATCGGGTTTGGCCAGAAATTCAAGACAAATTCGATTGAAGAGTGTCCAATTCCAGGTCTTGGGTGGCCCTTAAGTATTAGACAGACGTCGGAAATGATGATGTCTCGGAGTGTTGAAGGGATGAGGTTGATAATGGCTCCTTCACCCCTGAATCCTAGCCCCCTTGTGGCTTAGGCTGCTTAGGTAATGCTGTTTGACGGCTGCTGAGGCTTGTCGGGCGTGTGGCTTGTGGCTCGTGCACACAATCATCACATCTTGGAGGTTTCTTTTCTCAGCAGGTGCTGCCCGTTCACGCAGGGTAAAAGACGGTGGAATTGGCATCTGACATGCGCATGTGCAATGATGGATTAATGAGATGCTCCTGTTCTGGTCTCTGTAAATTCGAGGGAGTCCTTCCAGCGACATGATAGTGGCATCCATCAGCAGTGCTTCTCCCATGTGCTAGTAGAAGCCACGCGACCTCGAGGCAACCTTGATTCCTTCCTTCTCGCTGCGTGGTTGAGAAATTTCTTTGGGGCTGTGTCCATTATATTGCATTCCTCTCTTCCTCCAACCAACAGCTTGCATTTCTTTCCCGAGGTTGGTTGGAAAGTGCTTGAGAATGCTGTCAGTTGGTCGTCGGCTCTAATTGATCTGTTCCCTAAAGCGCAGATCTCTACCCCTCGCCCCCTCCGCATTCTTGCTCCCAACCAAGCAGGTAATTAGCCATCGGCAGCGCCCCGACGTGATTCAAGCCTCGACGCCGACGCAATCAATCGTGTCCGTCACGGAACCTACAGCCATACCTCTACCCGTCTCATCCGAATTGACAGCGGCTTCCACACTCAAAGGAGGCAAGGTAGCCAACAAGTCCCAAGTCTCAACCCTACCCCTGCGCGCAAGGAGGCGCTATTGAAAGGAGAGGAAACAACATCATCAAAGAGGTTTAGTTCTAGCGAGCTTGTTTGAGAAACCGGGAGTCGCTCTCCCTCTCGAGTCCTCTCCCCTGAACCAGAGCTCGCCCTTCCTTCGCCCTCAGCCTCAAGGCGCCAACCCCCCTGTTTCTCCTTTCTCAGTGCTAAATCTGTCCCCCAAAGGACTACCCACCCGCTAGGGCCCGGTCCAGGCACCCCTAACTCCCCAAGCACGCGCAAAATAGCCCGTTCAGCTTCATCCCGTCGCTCACGTTTGGGCCGTTCTGTCCCCTTCCCCGACCGCATTCTCACCCCCGAAAAAAAAACCACCCCCCGTTATCCCACCGTTGACGGCCCTCTCGCACCTCCAGCAAACGCCACGTCCTCGGTCCTCTCTCCTCCTCGCCCTCGCCCTCGCCCATCTCCTCCTCCTCCTCCTCTGCTCGACTCCCAAAATGTCGTCGGGATTGACGCGACGCCGCGGTGCCGGTGCTGGCAGCGCAGCCAACCCATCCGACGACACCAACGGCGTTTGGAACGCTACCCCATCCACCACCAGGGACGCTGGCCCCGAGACCAGCTACGAGAGCGGCGAAAATGGTCACAAGATTGCCTTCGATCCTCGAGACATCAGCGAGAGCGCCGAGCGAAGCAAGCAGCCCAAGCTGACCCTGATGGAGGAGGTCCTTCTTCTCGGCCTCAAGGATAAGCAGGTACGCGCCACGAAACAAAGAAGCACCTCCACCTCGATTTCTCCTAACCCTCCCTCGCCCACTGCAGGGCTACCTCTCCTTCTGGAACGACAACATCTCCTACGCTCTCCGGGGCTGCATCGTCATCGAGCTGGCCTTCCGCGGGCGCATTGCCATGGAGAAGGATGCCTCGCGGCGGCGCTTCCCCCTCGCTGACCGCAACATCGAAGTCATAGACGACACCCTCACCGGCGAAGTCCTCCTCGACGAGGCTCTCAAGATGATGAAGCAGAGCGAGAAGATGAGCGTCAGCACCTGGATCGACCTCATGAGCGGTACGCCTCGCTGCCCTCCCCCCTCCTCCTTTTTAGAGCTGACACCCCTGTTTCAAACCCTCAGGCGAGACGTGGAACTTGATGAAGATTGGATACCAGTTGAAGCAGGTTCGAGAACGCCTGGCCAAGGGCCTCGTCGACAAGGGCATCCTCCGCACCGAGAAGCGCAATTTCCTTCTCTTCGACATGGCCACCCACCCCGTCGCCGACGGCGGTGCCAAGGAAGAGATTCGCCGCCGAGTTCGCAATATCCTCACCCAACGAACCGTCGTCCTCAACGGAAGCCAGTTCCTCCCCGAGTCGCTCGAGTTCCGCTACCTACGCAGTCTCGCCATGGTCTGCGCGGCCTACGCCGCCAACGTGCTCGAAAACGCGTTGTCGACTCTTGGTCACGAGGCCCGCGAGAGGGCCTTTGCCCAGACGGACGAGATCCTGGCCGACTACAGCCAGTGGCCTTTTGGCAAGAAGGCCACCGGCAACGGCATCGGTGCCAATCTCCCCCAGGTCATTTCCGAGGTAGGTCGAGAAATACCAAACGAATCACCAACGTCATGACTGACCGCGTCGTAGGAAATCAACTCGGGCAAGGACAAGGAGCTGCAACTGGAGGTTGTGGCCGCTTGCTTGAGCGTCTTCACCCGCCTTGACTCCCTCCTCTAACTGATGCGGCCTGGGCCATACATGTGCATTCTCTCGAGGAGTCTTCTTGCGGTGGCACCAGTCCCCCTCCCCGCCCCCCCAACTTGCGCCTAAGCCGACCGGATGGCAAGCCGAATTCCCTTCTCTCCGACTCTCCGTGTTACCGCACGACATCCAGCCCCCGAGGCGTCCTCTACTCTACCCTCTCACCCGACTCCACGATAACCACCCCTCATCCAACCTGCAGGCCGAATCCTTGCAGCTGGAATGCCTCCCCTCCCCCCCTTCTCTCTCTCCACCACATATACAATCCTCGTCCTCGACACACGGAGCAGGTGAAGGTCGGCTTAGGCAGCAGCGAGGCGCGCAAACATACGCGATGCGTCGTCGAACCCTGTTGAGCTGGATCATGTGTGTAGGCGCCAACAAAGCGACGCCTCAGGTCGAGTCTCGTCATAGTTGGCAGTGGGGATTTCCTCCCATCCATCCATCATCATCATCTCTCTCTCTCTCTCTCTTCTTTTTACGACCCCGTCTTCATCTTTTCTTTATTATCATTTTGTTGAAAACTATTTATTCTTGGGAACGGAGGCAAAACAAACTGCGGGGCGGGACATAAAGTTGCGACTTGAGAATGTAACGTGTGTGGTAGGGGGGGGGCGAGTGGTTATGTGTGTGTGGTGTGCGTCTCTTCTCTCTTTCTTGGGCATTATGGGGAAGGGGGTTCTCATTTTCTTCGAATCAAGCGTAGCCGTGTCTGTAGGTTATGTTCGAAACTGCTTGTTTGCCCGGGTCGGTACTGTTGTAATGAAAGGCAAAAAGAGAAACATAAATCCCCCAGGGCGAGGAAGAGGACGAGGGGGGAAGGCATCTGCGTTTGGGTGTCGAATGGTGGTTGTTGTTGTTGTTGCGGTAGTCTTTCGTGGGATATCAAGGCAATGATTGACTCGTCACGGCTCCTTTGTTCAATGTTTCGCAATGAATGGAATCACGTTGACGGTGTGTATTGTTTCGCGGATGTATGAATACTCATATGAATTCATGTTTCATCCATGTCCATTATATAGTACCGAAAGACGGTGGGAGGCTCTTTTTGGGGAGAGAAGAACCACGACGGTCCTCAACGACTTTGTCCAGAGTGTGTCATCTAGTGCAGGAGTGTGGACAACAATATAATGCATCTAAAAGCGCCTGAATGCCCTCAGTCCAACCCAGCCTCCCCTCCTTTGACTCCGCCAGCGCCCGAGTACAAGCAAAGAAAGATGCTTTTCAACCGAACCCTTTTTGTCTTTCATTTTCTCGGCCCCCCCCTTTCCGTGGCTTGTCGCTTTTCTTTTCTTCTCGTTCTCGTTCCCTTCACTTAGTTGCATCCCATTCACTTCTTCCCTCGCCCTCCCACGCCCAGGCTCCCCTCGAAGCCCGGCCGGCCCTTTTTCTTCTTCCCGCCAGCGGACGCGGGCTTCTTCTTCTTCTTGCCGGCCTTGCGGAGGAGCTTGTCGTCGCGCTTGCCCTGGAGGTTCTCCTCGCGCTTGCGCTGGCGCTCCTTCTGGGCCATCTTGACGCCATCGGCGCGGTCGCGCCAGGCCTTTTCGCTCTTCTTCTTGGCCGTCTCCTTGCGCTTGACGGCGCGCTTGAGGAGGGCCTCGTCGTCGTGGACGCGCGCGCCCTCGGCGCGGCGGCGGGCCGTCAGCCACGCGTCCTTCTCCTCAATGTCGGCGCGCTTCTCCGGGTCCAGCTCCTGCAGGCGCTTCTTCTGGTTCTGCACCTTGATGAGGGCCGTCTTGGCGTCCGAGGGGCCCTTCTTCTTGCCCTGGCCCACGACGTAGCTGAGGTCGTGCGACAGCTGGGTGCCGTCGGAGAAGGCCATGCGGCCAAAGGTGAAGTTGCCGCCGCCGACGCGGTCCTCGCTCTCCACGGCGGGGCTCATGACCGAGGGCGACCCGGCGGCCAGCGCCTCCTCGCGCTTGCGCTGCTCCTCCTCGCGGGCCTGCTTCCGGAGCTCCTGCTTGTGGGCCTTGCGCTGGGCTTGCTTCTTCCGGCGGGACTCGATGAGCTCCTGGCGCGTGCGGATGGGCTTGCCGTCGGGCGTGTCGGCCTTGCGGGCGGCGCGGAGGGCGTCAATCTTGGCGGCGAGCCGGGCGCGGAGGGCCGACGTGTCGGCGGGGATCTTGATGTGCTTGGGTTTCTCGGAGGGGGGGATGGTGGAGGATACCGACGTCGTGGCGCTGGGGGCTTCGCCGAGGGCGTCGTCGTTTGCCGGTCTTGAGGAGTCGTTGGCGTCAAAGGTGGGAGACTGAGGTTCCGAGTCTGGGATCGACGTGTCTTCGTCCTTTTCTAGGCCGGGAAGGTCCATTGGCTGGACATCGTCGTGAGAAGGATCAATATCCTCTTCGTCGGCCTCGTCGACTTCGGCGGGTTCGGGTGCGGGAGCCTTGGGGCTCTTTGCTTGCTTCTTGGCGGCGTGTTTTTGAGACTTGGAGGTGGGCGCGGCTTCCTCGTCGTCCTCGTCGTCCCCGTCGGCCTTCTTGTCCGTCTTTCCGGCCTTCCTTTCCTTCTTCCTTTCCCTCTTCGAAGCTCTCTTCTGTTCCTTTTTAGATAATTTTGACGACGTCGCCTCGTTGGCGGATGTGGGCTCAGTTTCCTCCAGCTTCTGCTTCTTGTTCATCTCCCCGTCGGCGCCAGCGTCTCCGCCTTCGTCGACCGGTTCGCCGTCGTTGTCGGCAGCGTCCTCTTCCTCCTCGAGTTGGCGCAGCTTGCGCTTGTTCTTGGCTCGCTCGTCCATTACCTCCTTGGCGTTGCGGTTGAGTTTGCTGTCGGGATCGAGCTTCGCGCGTCGGGCGGCGGCGGCTTCTTCCTTGGTCTGCTTCCCTTTATTCCATTGGTCCTGCAGCAGAGCGGTTAGTCTGGGGAGTGTTTGCTGGGTTTGGGAGTGGCGGGGGGGGGGGGGGGGGGGGGGGGGTTTCGCAGAGGCTGAGGCAGTGGGCAAATCTTCAAACGTACGCTGGTGTCTTGCGGGTAATAGGCCTTGGACGGGATGAGCTCCAAGAGGCCGTCAAAGGCGTCGGAGTAGCTGCGCAGGCGGTCCTGTAAAGGGTTTTGCATCAGCTGGACAGCTCATGGCGATAGCCTCAGGCTGGTCGGCGGCGGGGCATGGAGAGAACGGACCTGCAGCGTTGAATCCCCCATCTTGTCGGCCACGGCGCGGGTGTCGATTACGGTAGCAATGCGGCGTATGTGTGCTGAAACGATGCGGGCGCGCAGTTCGATGTATCGTGTCGTCGCAAAGAGAGCCACCAAGACTGAGCGGTCGGCGATAGAGACGGCACGATTTTTTTTTTCTGCCGTGGCTTCGATGATGGATTTTTTTCTGTTTTTGCTGGGTCCGACTGTGGAGATGGCGCACTAATCCCCAGGAGGCCACTCCACTAAAAGCTACATCACATCAGACCAAGGCCATTAATTATTCTTTGCTCGTTATTGCATTCGATACTCAACTATTATTGATTCTTGATTAGAGTCTGGGCCTTCCATTCTCTACAATGACGCTACAAGGCCACCTCTTTTGGCCTCAGACTGACTGCGATTGCAAATGCTCCAGCTGGAAATTGTGTTACTACGTACCCTCATTCCTCCAACAGGACGGTCCGTCTTAGATCTCCATATGTAAAAACTGCTCGGTGGATGTGGAAGGCATTCCTTTTCAGCCCTGAGGCATCTTTCGAACAATTATACCTTCCATCTACTTGTCTCTTCTTAACCTACCTTCACGTCGTGCCGAATCAAGTCATGGGAGGTCTACAATCGGCAGTGCATCAAGTTGGCATTGCCGCGGACATACGAACTCCTCCTCCTAGTATCCCAACATGGGCTCTTGTGTACTTATGCTTGACTCCCTGTAAGACCAGCTCTAGAAATGCTTCCTTCTCAGATGCTCGAAAATCCCGACTCTTCCGCAATCACACCGTATCACCCCATCCATCGCGCATCAAGCCTCGTCGACCCGCTGTGCCACCACGCAGGCAACCTCCCCTCACCATCCCCAAGTTCAAACCGCATCATGTCGACATTGCGAGACTCATCTTCATCATCATGAGGGAGTACATCGGCCGTTCAAGCACCCCATGCAGCAAGAAACCTCGAAACGCGCCGTTTGCCCAAGCAGACGGCCATCTCCCGCCTACAATTGCAAGACATGACGAGACATAACGTGGCAAGCCTCGACGCTTACAGTCGGGGCTTAATCAATTTAGCGTCCTTCCCCCTTTACTTCTTCTTGCCCTTCTTCATCTCCTTCTTCCGAGCCTCCCTGGCCTCGAAATCGGCCCTCTTCTTCTTCTCAACCGCCTCCTTCTCCTCGCGCTCCGCCTAACAAGACCCAGTCAGCCACCCAAAGTCACACACAATACACATGCATAGTAGGCTCCCGTCACTTACCTGTCGTCTCGCAGCCTCGGCCGCCCGCTGCTCCCGGATGACCTTGAGCCGGGCCAGGTCGGCCTTGGCCTCGTCCGTCTTCCCCTGGGCCTGGAGCCGCAGGTACTTCTCCTTTGCGGCGGCGGCCTCGAGGGCCTCGCGCTCGCGGCGGCTCGGGGCGGCGGAAGCAGTCATGTCGGCCACGCCTTCGGTGATGTCGTCGACGTCGACGGGGCGCTTCGTCTGGTTCCGGGCGGCGGTCGAGTGGTTCGGGTTGGCCGGCATCTCGTCGTCGTCGTCGTCGTCGTCGCTGTCTTCGCTGTCGTCATCATCGCTGTCGTCGTCGCTCGACGGCAGATCGCCGACCGCCACCGTCTTCCCCTTTAGCTTGGCTATGGCGGCTTCTTTCCGGGCCTTCTTCTGGGCCTTGCGGTCTTCGCGGGATTCGGCTGCTGGGGCCGCAACTTGGGAGGGGCCGTCGTCGTCGTCACTGTCCTCGTCCTCGTCAGACTCCTCTTCCGAGTCCTCGGTGTCTTCAGTATCCTCGTCGGAGTCATCGTCGTCGGCGGCGGCGGCTTCGTCCTTCTTCTTCTTCGCGTCGGCGCTCCACATGCTAATCTCGTTGCCCTCTGCATCGACGGGTCGGATATCGCGGGAGAAGTGCTTCCCACCTGCCATGCATCGTAAACGTCAGCTTCTGCTTCGGAGAGAAAACATGTCACGAGCTCCATGTCGAGAGTGGGATGATGATATCATGGCCTCGATCCCCGCAGCGATAGGTACTGACCTCCACGTGTGTACTTCTTGAACTTGCCGCCTCGGCCGCGAGAGTTAGCTCCAGGACCACCAGCCATATTTGCAGTGATTTATTTGGTAGAACGGGTAGGTTTGATGAGTTTTCGTGCAGGTTGGATTGGCTGCTCCTGTCGTCTTTTCAGGATGAGTGGAGGGCGGGGTAGCGGGGTAGCTCAGACAGAACAAGTTGACTGCAGAGCTCTCGGGTTGGTCGAGGCAGCGTTTCCTAGCAGAACGAGACGGGAACGAGGGATATATTTGTACTCGAACGCCGGGGAGTGCCGCTTCAGTAGAGAAGTCAATGTTCGAGTGGGAGAGGCCGGCCTGCTGCTTCGCTCATGAAATGGAAACCTTGCTCAAGGAGGCAAGGAAAGGCAGAGGGGTCCCTGTGTGACTCAAGGCCGGACGGCAGCGCGTTTAGGTTGGCCGTGGCCGCGTGGGGGAGCAAGGCAAAATGGTAATCAGCCAGAGGCTTGTATCCGTGGGAGTGAGACGATAATTCGAGATCACGCCGGCGCGCCCATGAGGCAACGATAACGGGGCCCAAAGTTGCGTGAAACGAAGCAATTCACGCACTGGCTCACGCTCCCCCATCTCCACTGTCGGACCCTGAAACCGTTGCAGGTCCATCAGGCGCGCGACACGCATCGCGAGCCCGCATAACACGACATTTCGCCTTTTGTGCTAGCGGCATTCAGCCCAAGTCGCCATTCTCTTGTTTGTTTGTTTGTTTGCTGATATCTGTCCGACCTTGATTGCTTTCCGCTGTGTTCGTACAGAGTACGGATAGGGACCACGCATCGAGTTGCGGCCTCAAAGGTTGCTACCTTAGTTGGCCCGTCCGACGCAATTTCTTGAGAGGACGAAACTAGCACAATTTGTAAAAATGAAAGAATAAAACCAAAAACCAAAAATAAATAACGAGAAATCCAACCCTAATAAATTCACATTTTACACACTTTTCGAAATGTCAAAGCCAATTGTCTGTCGCACAGCCCATAGATCCGGAACTCACCCTCAATCTCCCTGGAAGCCCCCAAACAAACCGCTGCCCCGCCAACACCTAACACCCCATACCCGGCCAATCGTTTTTCCGCTCCCGCCTTCCAGCGCACATCAAAACCACAAACGCCCACTTCTCTTTTAGAATTTTTTTCTTCTCTTCTTCTTTATGAAACCTACTAGAAAAACAATCCTTCAAATTCACTCTGTCTTCCATTACACCATGGTTGAACGCGGAGGGGAAACTGGAGGAGAGATGGACTCCTGTCGCCGACTTACCTTCCCTTCCTTAAGCAGCATCTTTGCCGCCATTGGGTCTGGATAAATTTCGAAAGCGATACACGCCTTGTTTTCGCAAGAAGCAGCCTGAAAATGCTCGTAGATGTTGTTGCGGCTCCAAGTCACAGAACCAGTGCGATTGAAGCATGCATCCTGACCCATTGACCTCCATGTTCTTTATCATGGTGGACCTCTCGTTTTTGACCGTCACGTATCCCACGGAGCAGATGGTCAAGATGGGATATCACTTCATGGTGTCTTGGAGAATGCGGCTTCGCCTGGAAGAGTGCATTTCGCATCATACTGGTCTAATTATTCCTGATCCATTCAACGTTTCGCGTTTCTACCCAAGTAGTGACTATACACACGAGGTCTCCTCCTTACTCGCCGGATATGGATATGCCGGGCCAAGATTCACCCTCGGTTGAAAATGATAGTGAGGATTGGGGATATCCCGGGTAAAGAAGAACCGCTCATACCCAGGTCGTCGCCCTTTCGAAAACGACGGTCGCATCGATATGCCGCAGTGACTTGTGTGACCCAGGTGCAAAGAGACGATCGGCTTGGATGGCAAAACAAACCGATCGTTGGCAACAATTTGGAACCATGGACGGACGCCACGGTCCGCTAAGTCTCTGTCGTCGTTGAGTTGACCAATGAGGGAGTAAAGCCAGAAGCTCGAGGTTTCAAATGCGACCTTGTCACAGGCCTCAGGTGCCGGGCGCCTGGGAACTTTGACTTGGGCATCTGATTCTGATGTGCGGGTTTGGGCGTCGGCGATGAGGTAAGTGAGAAGTTGAGGGGCCTCGCCGTAGTTAACGAGTCTAATGGCGGATTGAGAATCTTTGATGATGTTTTCAAGGCCATCGTCAATAACCCGATGCATTTGACGAAGCATTTCGACACCAGGCTGGCTTGGCTCCTTCATCATTTCGCTCGGCTGGGGGGCCGCAAGTTGCGCCATCTCTGCCAAGAGGGAATCTTCGAGGCAATCCTGAAAAGTCGGGCAAAAGTCCTATCCTTCCCCCCAAGCAACATGAGAAGACCCTTGCCACTTGTGAGGTGGTCCGATGACATCGTACACGGCAAGAGAGGGCAACTTGCTCACCCACATCAATGAGAGTGCTGACAATCCACCGCCGCCCCAGATGCGCAGGATCCTCAACAATGGGAATGGGTTCTTCCCCTCGGTCCAGCGACGTATCGTAGTGTTGCCGGGAAAGACGTGCCGTTTGGCGTGGTGGTCTTTGACGAACTCGAGGATACCAAGATTGCGCAGCCAGGGGAGGCCCCTCAAATCATGGATGGAATACTTGCAGCTACTGCTGATGACAAGATGTGTTATGAAGTCGATCGACTGATTCGATAACGGTACCAGGTATCTTCTGAGGCCGGTGCTGGGCAGGCAGATGTGACGGCGATAATGATACAGATTCAGCGCCCTCTCCTCATCCATATAGGACATGTCGTGCAATCTGGTGCAGAAGACTTCCTAGGATCGAAAGCAGATTTTCTCGTTTCTAGTAAAGCACATGGTGAGTTGGTCGTTTTTGACTCTCAACTTGAAACATACCTAATGTGACTGAGACGCTTCCAAATCGCCCAGAGATGCCTGTCATGCATACGTTCGAATAGCCGTGGGTGGAAATAATTGATATTGTACGCCATCATATCCACTACCATGGCTGCGAGCGAACGAGGACCCCTTGCGCTCTCCATAACATCCGGTTGCGAACGACCTAATCGACGGCGGCGTTTTTGAAACAGACGCCGTGGAGAGCGAGACCGCGGAGAGGGATCTTGGGGACTATGCCATTCTGCACGAGGTCGTCGGAAGTTATTCAGTCGAGAACGAGGCCGTTGAAATCGATTCAGGCGTGGACGAGAACGATGCCATTGAGAACGATGCCGTTGAGAACGGTGCCGCTGAAAGCGATTCGATCGAGAACGATGCCGTCGACGTCGAACCCACTGAGAGAGCCACGGAAGACGACGCCACGGCGGACGAGCAGCTCGCTCTGGACTCAGCGGTGATCGAGGGAAATGCCAATCGCGGGCAGAGGCGCCGGTCTTTTCGGAGCTGCTGTAAGACCGAGGCCGGGGCGGTTCGACCAGGGCTTGGAGGTCGCCAACGTAGATCAATGGGTCCTGATTGTTCTGCTCCGGGTTCATATTCTTGTTCATGTTCGACTCCAAGTCCACGCCCGTGTTCGTGTCCTTGTCCTTGTCCTTGTCCACGTCGATGTCCATGTCCATGGCCGTCTCCATGATTAGTCCCGGACCCTCGAGGCTGGGCGGTAGTCATGCAAGTGATGGATGGAATACGAATGTTGGAGTGTTTCTTGTTGATCTCGTGGGATGTTGTGTTGAGGAAATTCGAAGAAGCGCGGAAATAGTAGAGAGTTCACATTTGACCGCGTTCTCAAGCATAATGATGGAAGGAAGGCAGGAGCTAGCTCGGTTGCTCGTCGTGCCTGCATCCAACCTACCGATCTGGAACTGAAAGAGAAGTCACGATGACAACCTCAAGCATCAGTAGAAAAGCAGTAGCCGTGGGTTAAGTGATGTTTACTCATTCAAATTACATCTCGTCGCCTCTTGCCGTCTAATATAGGTGGGCAGCTCATTTCATATGTGCGTGCCTCTGATGCCAACAGTGGCTGTGTATTTTTATCCTCCCCCTCCTTCTCAGCCTGTTCGTTTTGCTTATATGGTATTTAAATCAACTCCCCAGTATCCATCCAAGTCGTGTCATATTTTTGGTTTCGTCATCCGGCTTACAACATGGGCTTGAGGTCGTCGGCCACGGTGAAGGGAGCCTCCGTCTTGGCCTTGATCTCCTCGACAGTGACGCCGTCGGCAATCTCGATGAGGGTGAGGCCGTGGGAGAAGTCGACATCAAAGACGCCCTACGTTTAATAGTTAGGCCACAATTTCCAGCATCGTACACAAGGGCAGCGCCCGGGATAGAACTCACCAGCTCGGTAATAATGCGCGACACGCAGGCCCGGCCCGTCAGGGGGAAGGCGCACTGCTTCATAATCTTGGGGTTGCCCTTCTTGTCCGTGTGTTCCATGGTCACCACCACCTTGGTCTTGCTCGGGTTGCTCACCAGGTCCATGGCGCCGCCGAAGCCCTTGACCTTGCCGGGCAGCATCCAGTTGGCCAGGTCGCCCGTGGCGCTGACCTGCATGGCGCCCAGGATGGTCAGGTCGATGCGCCCGCTGCGGATCATGCCGAAGCTCTCCTCGCTGCCGAAGACGGCGGCGCCCGGCTTGAGCGTCACCGTCTCCTTGCCGGCGTTGATCAGGTCGGCGTCCTCGAGGCCCTTCTTGGGGTAGGGGCCCAGGCCCAGGATGCCGTTCTCCGACTGCAGCTGCACCTCGACCTCGGGGCCGACGAAGCCGGGGGCCAGCATGGGCATGCCGATGCCCAGGTTGGCGTACATGCCGTTCTTGAACTCCTTTGCGGCGCGGCGCACGATGCGCTCCCGCTTGGCGGCCGTGTCGCCGGTGCCCAGGGCCTTCTTGGCGTCGGGGTCGTTCTCGTCCTTGGCCCACGTGTACTTTTCAATGTTCTTCTCGGCCGTCGACTGGATGACGCGCTTGACGTAGATGCCGGGCAGGTGGACGGCCTCGGGGGGGATCTCGCCGGGCTCGACAATGTGCTCAGCCTCGACAATGGTCATCTTAGCGTTGCGGCCCATGGCGCCGTTGAAGTTGTGCGCCGAGAGGCGGAACTGGCAGTTGCCCAGCTTGTCGGCCTTGTAGGCCTTGACAAAGGCGTAGTCGCCGGCGATGCTGTGCTCCAGGAGGTACGACTTGCCGTTGAAGACCTTGACGTCCTTGGGGTACGAGTACTCGGCGGCCGAGCCGTCGGGCTTGTTGCGCAGCGGAAGGTCTCCCGTCTGCACGACGGTACCGAAGGCGGCGGGGGTGTAAAAGGCCGGCACGCCCTTGCCGCCGGCGGCGCAGCGCTCGGCGAGGGTGCCCTGCGGCGTGAGCTCGAGCTCGACCTCGCCGGTGAGGTACATCTTCTCAAACGTCTTGTTCTCGCCAATGTACGACGCGATCATCTTGGAGATCTGCTTCGTCTTGAGCAGCTTGCCGAGGCCCGACGTGTCGGTGCCGGCGTTGTTGGACACGGCCGTGATGCCGGTGATGTCGGGCTTGCTGACGATCTCGTTGATGAGCGTGTCGGGGACGCCGCAGAGGCCGAAGCCGCCGCAGAGGAGCGTGCTGTTGGGCTTCATGTCCTTGAGGGCCTCCGAGGCCGAGGGGTACACCTTGTTGATCTCGGCGCGGCGGGCGGTGGCGGAGAAGGACCTGGCCAGGACGGCGTTGGGCTTTGGGGGGGAGGGGGGTTAGCACTGGCTGTTTCTGGGAAATGACATGCCTTCATTGTCACGAGGCATTGAGACTTACATTGGTGCCATGGCGGGCAAAGGCCCGGAGCGTTCGTATCCTGAGAGCAGAGCAGGGCATCTTGTGACAAGGTGTTGTGTAGTGGATGGCTGTAGTCGCGGGCAGCAATAAGCTACAGGGCGGGGTCCAATTGACGAAGAAATGAATAAAAAGAAATCAACCCAAATTCAAGAAGCTCTCACGACACGAAATACCAGGATCCCAGGCACGACGACTGGCGGCGGGGGACAAAGGGTTTATCAATGATTTATTCCGTCACTGGCCGTCGTTCCTCGGGGCGAGCTCGGTGGTGGTCCGGGTAGCTTCCAGAGGGGGGGACCCTTGTGAGCCTGGAGGCCCTGGGGAGGGAGGCCCTGAGGAGGTGCAGCTACCTGTTCCGCATTCCGCACTTCTCGGAAGAGGAAGTCGGCATTCACGGGCACCTGCCTACCGTCTCCATGTGCCGACCAGTGCTTGCCTGGTTGCGTAGTGCCGACTCGGGAGTCAAAACTCTGAAAAACTACTTCAACTTGTCCTCTCCCATCACCGTTAGGTCGTCGCCCTTTTCCTGTGTCCCGAATCTACCCTCCCCTTCCCCCTAGAACGCCTGCTCTTTCCCCCCTTCCCTTCGTTTGTATCTTTATCCTTCTCCCGCGAAAACGTACCCGTCACGAGCTTCCCCACCCGCGTCCACCAGCGAACCGAGTGCATCATCCGCCCACGTCGCGCCGCCTCTTGCTTTCGTCCCTTCCTGTGGCTAGCCTCTGAACGTTTAACCCGGCGGCTGCCGGCTTCCGATGCCGCGGAAAGTGGCGGAGGGCTTCTATTTCGGCTCTCAGCGTTCCCTTCACCGAAGCCTCTTCCTCTTCCTCTCCCCTCCTCTCCCCTCCCCCACCCCCAGGCCCGGATGTGCACCGCCATTCCGAGTCTAGTGAGCGGGGGCTCAAGTCCGGGGGCGACAGCGGAAAGCCCAGTCGAGTTTTGAAGAAGCTGTTGAGTGGCTGCTGCGCTGTTTTGCTGCGCTGCGGCGGATAAGCGGTTTTCCGACGTGCAGCTGTCACCCCCGGCTCTTCGCTTCGGGAGTTGACAACGTGATGGCCGGCAGAGGAACGGACGTCCGGTCGCTTTATAACACCATGATTCGTACTGCTAATGTGTGCCGAGAACGGAGCGCCGAAGTACGGATACGCTTTGCCAAATCTGTTCATGAGCAATGCTTCCGGCTTCGTGTGACCCAATCACTTCAACACCATCAAGCTGGCAATCCCTTTCAAGATACTCCCGTCCGTAGAATCATGTACAATAAATGTTGCCTCAATCCTCGCTTTACCGCCCGGTTCCATAGCAGCTACTCCGCCCCAGTCGCCATCCGTATATTTTCCATGTATCTTCCCACTCCATGCGAACAAGACCCATATCCAACCCGGATATTCCTTTACCCCCTGCTCAACCCGCCTCCTCGTGTGAAGAAAGCCATGGTCATTTACACCCAACACCTCCTCATGCAAGTCTCCGCTGTCACTGTATCGACTGATGGGCTTCCCGTCGCTCTCGCACCCCATTGCCTCGAGTGTCGACGTGCCGGTCATACCGGACAGCAAGTCAGGCAGTCGATGACACCTCGGCCTCGTCCTGTCGAACCGCCATGATGCCGAAAAAGTTCCCCTCCGTGTCCTCAAACTCGCCAATGTCCATGCCACCGCGCGCCGCCCCCATCCGAAGCTCGTGGACCTTTCCCTTGCGTCGCTGGATCAAGCCCGACGTGCGCTCGACGTCGTCGACCAGGAAGTAGCTCGTCGCGTGTTCGCGTAGCCGCCTGGGCATTTTCTTGCTGCCAAGCGGCAACGGTTCTCGGCGGAGGAAGAGCGCACCTCTGGTCACGTCGGGCGCCTCCTTGTCGACCAAGAAGCCCAGGGGTCTGTTGCCGTATGGTAAGAGGTAGACTGGCATGGGGACAGCCATCTGGCTGATGTCACTAACGAAGATCCATCCGAAGCACCAGGAGTAGAAGTCTGCTGCTCTCAGCAAATCGTCGCAGGCTATCATGATGAAATTGGGCGAAAACGTCTTGGGCAAGGGCATGCTGGACAGGGACTGGTGGCACATGTTGTTCGTGGCATTCGGGGGCGGATGGTCGATGGCATCGATGCTATTCGGTGTATTCGCTCGGCTGCTCTCAGCCGACATGGCCTCCTCCGTCGTTGGGCACGAGAGCGCGAAGCCATCAGCTTCACCGCCGGACGCCGATGGCCATTGCATCGAGGTTGGTGTCGAAGGGGGTGACGGCACAGCCATGTTTGCTGCAGTCGATGCAGCCCGTCGACTTGGGACTGGAAGAGGCCAGATCATGGGGGAAGCAGGAGGGGTGGTGATGGGCAAGAAGAGGGGCGACGATGGGCCAAAGGGAATGACGGACAAAAGACGACTCGAGGTGGGTGGGAAGCCTCGACTTCAGCGCGTATTTATCTTCGAGACAAGATGAGAGACAAAACTCTGGGGACCGTGAATGGGAGACAAAGTCTGGGCGAGCCATGGAGCCCAACATAGTGGGATGGAATGAAGCTCATGCAAGGAGTCGTCGTCTAAGACATGCTGAGAGCTCCGTGGTCCCAAGGGAGGGAAGGCGGAACTTTTGGTCCCGGGCGTGGTAGATTTATTGCCTCGTGCAAGCTCTGGTTGTTGGAGTTATTGGTCTCTCGGCATCTTGATATATGCGTCTTTCACCGTGGTAGTCCATCATAGCACCTCTTCTGCTGTGTCATGATGGACACATGTTGTCAAAGAAGCGCAAAAATCAATTTGGACTCGTGAGCACCTTCCTGGATGATCTGATCCTGTAAACTGGCGCCATGTTGACCTATCCCTTTGGCTAACGGTCTGGCATGTCTCGGCTCCAAATGAGGACCTCGCGTGTCGCCATGCAGGGGGACTTTAGCAGACGCCTCGCTGCGAGGCGCTCGAAAAATATTCACAAAACGAATGAGTGTGACAAGGCAAGATTCCAGACTGAGGATCGTCGCCTCCTTGCATCTCAACAATGTAGGGCGTCGACTAATTCGGAATTCCTCGGGAGAAGAATAGAATGGAAGAGTCGACATGCACTCACTCATGGGCACTGAGGTGCTTGCGGTGGGGGAGGTGGGTGAAGTACCTTGTACCGCTGCGATAAGCCAGACAAATCTCTTATCGCCCCGCATGCTCGCCCAGACAAGAAAAAAAATTAACCAAAACTCCAAGGACGGGCTGAGCAGCGTCACCAGGTACCACGAGAAATAGTCGACGAGAACCTTCCCGACGACACCCCCATCTCTCCCGCCATGGAGTCGAGCTCGAAGCGTCGGAAGCTCGGCCACCCGAGCTCTGGCCTGAGGCACGATGCCCTCATCGATTTCGAGGCGCGCAGCTCGGCGCGCGTCTCGACCGCCAGCACCTTCGTCCTGCAGACCGACGAGCTCCTCAAGGAGGCCAAGCTCGACTACGCCAAGGCATTGAAAGGCGTCGACGCCCACCTGCACCGCCTCAGGGAGGTCATTGACTCGGCGGAACCCCACGACCCCGTGCCCGTGAGTGTCTTGTCCCCCCGGCGCTGCGAGCTCTCCCATGCTGACCCCAAACACCCAGATCGTCGAGGCCACGGCCAAGTTCGAGAAGAAGCACCGTATCGCCATTCCCTACCCCGAGCCGAAACCAGCAAAAGACGCGCCCTATAAGCTTTCGTTTGCGAAACCCGCCTCGTACAATGTCGTCGGCAGCTACGTGTCCAAGACGATGGTCAAGACGCAGACCGAGTTTGGCATCGACATGGTCATCCAGATGCCCAAGTCCATGTTCCAAGACAAGGACTACACCAGCATGCGCTACTTTTATCGACGCGCCTACTACATTGCCTGCATATCCGCCCGTGTCAAATCCGAGTTGGGCGCCGACATGAACTTGGCCTTTGAATATCTCAACGAGAACCCACTGCTCCCGGTTCTGACTCTCCGTCCTAAACCCGACGACGCCGAGGACGCGGCAAAGCCCACGGCTGGAAAGGCCAGCAATAAGAAGGCATCAAAGCCCCCCTACGTCATCCGCCTGATCCCATGTGCGCCCGAGGGACTCTTCCCCAAGAACAAGCTGCTCCCGTCGGCCAACAACACGCGAAGCGGAGATGTCGACGAGAAGAAGGCGGCCCAAGCCGGCACCCCATTCTACAACTCTACGCTCAAGGCCGAGGAGACGTTCATCTCGTACTTGCGGATCCTGACGCACGCGAAGAACGAATGCGCCGCCTTCCCCGATGCCTGTGTTCTGGGCAAGATCTGGCTCCAGCAGCGCGGATTCGGGAGCTCCATATCGCAGGGCGGGTTTGGGCACTTTGAATGGGCCATCATGATCGCCCTGCTTCTCCAGATGGGCGGTCGCAAAGGTCGAGCTGCGCTGTCGACGTCCCTCAGCAGCACTGAGCTCTTCAAGGCCGCCGTCCAGTTCCTGTCGACGACCGACTTCAACAAGAAGCCCTTCCTCTTTGCCTCTCCCAACACCAGCGTCGAATCCGTTCGCGAATCCGGGCCTGTCATGTACGACGCGACCCGCGAGCTCAACATTCTCTTCAAGATGAGCCCCTGGTCGGCGAGCCTGTTGCAGATGCACGCAAAGTCGACGACGGACCTCCTCGCCGACGAAGCCGTCGACAAGTTCGAACCCACCTTCATCATCAAGGTCAACGCCCCTCTACAGATGTACGACGCCATTTTCGAAATCAAGACGCCTGATCTCGCCAAGCTCTCGACATCACCCGACCGCCGCGGCCCGGCTTGGGACTTCAGCCTCGAGGCTCACAGGGTGCTCAAGAAGGCGTACGGAAGCCGGGCGCAGCTCGTTCACTTCCAGCAGGCTCCCAAGACGGGCTGGGCCCTGAACGCGTCTCCTCGCCCCGATTCCGACCGGGTTTCCTTTGGTGTCGTCTTTGACGCTGCGCACATGTCTCGTCAGATGGACCATGGTCCGCCGGCGGAGGAGCAGAAGGAGGCGGCCGGGTTCCGTCAGTTCTGGGGAGACAAGTCGGAGCTGCGTCGGTTCAAGGACGGCAGCATCCTCGAGTGCATCGAGTGGTCGAGCAAGATGCCCGCCGACATCTGCCACGAGATTGCCGCCCACGTGCTGAAGCGCCACCTCAAGATCGCCAAGGCCGAGTTGACGGCCCTCGGCTCGGGCCTATCCTCCATCATCGACCTGTCGCACTTGGACAAGGACGCCTTCGACGCGGCCCGACGAGGCTTCCAGACTCTCGAGTACGACATTCGCAACCTGGAGGAGCTCCCGCTGCAGATCAGGCAGCTGTCGGCCGTGTCGGCGGGTGCTCGCTACGCGTCCATCGACCCCCCCATCAGGGGCTATCACAGGGGCACCATCGAGCCCATAGACGTCAACCTGTACTTTGAGGCGTCGAGCAAGTGGCCCGAGAACCTGGTCGCCATCCAGGAGGCCAAGGTTGAGTTCCTGCTCGACTTTGACAAGCGGCTGTCGGCGGCCAAGGACAACATCACCACGTACCTCGGCCGGGAGAACAGGGACGTCGGCATCGAGAACCTGGCGTTCCTCGACATCGTCTACGACGACGGCTCGGCGTTCCGCCTGAGAATCCACTGCGACCTCGAGGAGTCGCTCCTGGAGCGGCAGGTCAAGAACAAGACGCTCGACCCCCGCGTCCGCGACGAGTCCGAGGCCGCCCTCGCCCGCTTCCGCTGGCTCTTCACCACGCTCCCCCTGCACACGCAAACCATTGCCACCTATTGCACCCGCCTGCCCGCCCTCTCGCCGACCATCCGCCTCGCCAAGCACTGGTTCAGCCGCCACAAGCTCGCCGGCCACGTGACCGAGGAGCTCGTCGAGCTCTTCGCCCTGCACGTCTTCCTGCAGCCGTACCCCTGGCGCGCGCCCTCGAGCGCCGCCGCCGGCTTCCTGCACGTGCTGTCCTTCCTGGCCCGCTGGGACTGGCGCGACGAGGCCCTCGTCGTCGACTCGGCCGAGTCGCTCTCGGCCGACGACCGCGCCGCCCTCCGCAGGGACATGGACGCCTGCCGCAGGCGCGACCCCAACATGAACCACTCGGCCCTCTTCGTCGCCACCTCGGCCGACCCCTCGGGCCTCGCCTACACCCGCTCCGGCCCCTCCAAGCTCATCGCCTCGCGCATGACGCGCCTCGCAAAGGCCGCCTGCCGGCTCGTCAAGGCCGCCGACCCGTCCTCCTCCTCCTCCTCCTCCTCCTCCTCCTCCTCCTCCCCCTCTCCCCTCGACGCCCCCGCCCTCTTCGAGCCCTCCCTCGTCGACTACGACGTCCTCCTCCGCCTCTCCCCCAAGGCCGTCCGCGCCATCCTCCGCGACGCCGCCACCGACCCGGCCGCCCGCCGCACCTCGCACTTCAAGAACCTCGACGACCGCACCGGCCGCGCGCCCCTCCCCGTGCGCGCCCACCCCGTCGACGTGCTCGTCGAGGAGCTGCAGCGCGTCTACGAGGACTCTCTCGTCTTCTTCCGCGGCGCCGCGGGCGACGACGTTGACGACGACGGCGTCGTCGGCGCCATCTGGAACCCGAAGCTGCAGCCGCGGCAAAAGTTTCGCGCCGGGCTGCCGTACAACTTTCGCAGCGTCGACGGTGACGAGGACGAGGACGAGGACGAGGGTGACGTGGTCGAGGTGAATAAGCAGGCCATCTTGTTGGAGATTGCGAGGATTGGCGGCGACATGATTAAGAAGATTGAAGAGGTGGAATAACAAAAACGTCTCCCAATAAGAACAGGGATGGATGCCAAAATGTACATGTAATACCCGTAAAAAGACGACGGTGAAGGGGACACTTTGGATAGAGGAAAAAACATCAACCACGGATTTCAAATAGAAAAAGCCACGTCTTGTCAATGATTACATGCTCATTCTTCACTACTAACCTACCTACCTTGTACAACCTAGTATGACTCCCTACTAAACGCCGTGCCATGATATAGATGCAGATATACAGATTTCTCCCACTTCCCCTGGGCGTGTGTGTGCGATTGCGTGAATCTAATGCCAAACAAGAAAGATTGGCCCAAATTTTGAACCCCTTCTCACCCAACTCATTATCCCTTTCCATTATCTAAAGACGAAAAAGCAACCTCATCGCCCATCCCGCTTCTCCACCTGCTGCGTCGAAAAGGAGCAGAACTTGTCCTTGATGGCCACCACCTCGTACGTGCCTTCCTGGCTGGCCTTGACCACCTTGCTGTGCTCGTACGAGATGTCGTGGCGCGTCTCCAGGACGACGCTCTTCTGGCCCTTCTTCTCGTTTGTGCTGCGCGTGTAGGTGAACTCAAAGGGCGGCGTGCCCCAGAACTCGAAGAGGATGTCGACCTCGTTGCCCTCGTGGATGTCGACGCGCTCCTGCTTGCCGCGGCTGATCTGCACGCTGGGCATGGGATGGATCGTCTTGGGAATGTGCACGGCGGCGCGGCACTCGGAGGCCTTGTCGGAGATGCCAGTGATGATGAAGTCGCCAGGCTTCTCCGCAATACGGCGAAAGTTGGTCGTCTGCGATTTGGCATTCCACTGCCCGTTGAAGTCGTACGTGATGTCAAAGGGCGGCGTGCCGGAAAGCGTGTAGGCGATGCGCTCGCCGACACAGAAGTCCTGGCGCGATTCCAGGGGGTAGATGGAGGGGGCGTCGTAGAGCTGGATCTGGACCGAGGGGCCGCCAATCTCGTACTTTTGCTGGCATCCGTTGGCGTCGCGAACAGTGCGGATGCGCACCTGTTGGGTGCCCAGGCGAAGGTGCTGTCGAGGGATCTTCATGCCATACTCCTTGTCTCCAATGGCGGGCATCCTATACGTCTCGGCAGTCGACCCAGCTTGGTGCTTGACCTCAATCTCAACGTAGAAGGGTGCCACGCCAGTAAAGGACATGGGGATCTCGTCTTCGAGCTCTTGTTCCTCCACGCAATACTTGAACGACTGCCCCGGCTTTTTGAAGGCAGCAGATGGCTTGGCATTAACACGCTGGTAAACGGTGAGAGCGTTCCGCTTCTTGTCCGTGTCGTAGAGATTATCTGCGAGGCCAGAGAACTTGTACGTGTATTCACCTGCCTTGGACGTGTCCATGGAGATGGCTGCCTTGGAAAGGGCAGCGTCAAAGTTCTTACGGCTGAGCGCGTTGGCGCCGCGGAATGGCTTGTGGTTGACTTCGTAGTCCACATGATAGGGAGGGGAACCTAGATCGAGTCAGCGAAGCTCTCATAGGCAGAATGGCCATGTTGTGTAACTTACCCTTCAACGTCACTTCGAATCCATCAATATCTCCTTCACACACGGCATTCTTGACGAATCCGCCGTCGTTAAATGTCGTGCTCTGTGTCTCAACCAGGTTGATTTCCGGGCGTGGGAACCAGTCAACATCGAACTTGGATGCAGGCTGGTCGATGAGACCAGGGCACTGATTATCCTTGACATCAACAATCTCCCAGGTTCCGCGAGACTTGACAACAAGGTAATCGTTGGCACTGTTGGCAATCTTGGTGAGAGACTGTCCGTTCCCGCCAAGGTTCTTGTAGGAAATGGTCCACGGAGCCTCGCCCTGGAGACGGAGAGGCAGGCGGACCTGGGTGTCCTCAACTTGCATGATGCTGAATTTGTGATCGACGAGGCCAAAGGCCGCTCGGGGTTGTTGTCGTCTCACGGAAATCTTGACCTCGTCCTCCAGGAATGCGCGACATCCACGCTTGTCCTGGATGCTCTTCAATGCCATGATGTACTCTCCTCCCTTGCTCAATTTGCCCGTCTTGATCTTGAACTGTCTACCCTCGATGTTCTTAACACTCTCCGACTTCCGCTTGCCCTCGTGAACGACCTCCCATTCAAGGTTGAAGGGAGCATCGCCGTAGAGGATGACATCAAGTTCGGTTTCCGAGTCAAGACAGGCATTGATAACCTTATTCGGGGTAGAAATAATGGCCGAGGCGGCAGGCTTCACCACTTGCTCCAGGACCTTGTCTTCGCCCGTGATTGGCAGGTTGGTGTAGATGGCATCGTCGATGGATGTAAAGATGTACTTGTAGTGGCCGGCCTCCTTGGGAACCAGGTTCAGCTGCGCTCGCAAGCCGGTGACCTGATGCGCCCGTTTGTGAACCCGATCGTCGTCGGAATGGACCTCGTATCGAATGGTGAACGGGGGGGTTCCAACAAGGTCCAGGTCAACGCGGAGACCGATAGAGTTGCCAGCACACTTGTCGGGGATAGCCTCGGATCGAATCGAAAGATGAGGCTCGAGGGGGTTCAGGAGGAGGCAGGATGAGGGTTCGTTGACTTCGCCCTGGCAGGAGTCGCTGGAGACGGACTTCAAGGTGTAAAGACCAGGGGCCGATACCAACGGCTTGTCACGAGAATTCTTGGCCGAAAAGGTACCGACTGAGACCTCGTCTCCGTGATCTCCGCTGTTAGTCAGAGAATCAAGAGGAGAGAATTCCCACGTCATCTCGTGGGCAGTATCTTCCACGGGGCCTTGCATAAGGAAGCCTACGGGAAGCTCAGCCGAGCGGCCCTTGGCTACCTTGAGGGGCCTTCTCAGATCGCAGCCCTCCATTCCAATTCTGGGGCGCTCCTTGACTGTGAAGGTATGTGACAGGCCCTTCGGTCGGGGCTTGTCGGGTTCGTCTTCTGGTGGCGTGTACTTGACCACATTTCCGAAAGCGTCGTGCACCTCGTCGACAGAGTACTGCCACACTCCAGATGCAGTCATCGACTCGTTGAGGCCAACAGTGACCGTGGCTGGTCGAACCCACGTAATGTCATCTTGGTTTTCCAAAAGGAGGTTTGAGCCAGCTCCCAGGAGGGGCGATGAGAAGCCGTCGGGCTGGAGGCTCTGGAAGTGGAAGCTATGATCCTTGCCGTTGATAGTACGGCTGTAGACAATTTTGAGAGGCGGGGTTCCCACAACCTCCAACGACAGGTCTGAAAGGTCGTGACGACATCGCTTAACGTCACTGATGGCTTTGATCTTCGCCTGGGGGCAGGTGACGACGTATGTATCCTTGGTGGTTCGCTGCACCTCCAGCCTATACTCGTCGAGTACTTTTCCCAGGCGATAGACACCGGGCTTCTTAACCAAGTACTCCCACTGAAAGCCCGAAGTTGTTTGGTCTGTATATTCGCGAATCTGCCTCGCAACCTTGTTGACGTCCCTCTGCGGGACCTTGATCGTCTCTTCCTTGTTCGTTTCGAGGTCGATACGGGTGATTTCGATCTGGGCAGGGACGCTGGCGTTGAAGTAAAAAGGCAGCAAGATGCCGCCTTTGCCCTTGCTATCCAGACAGAACGAAAGGTGTTCGGGGTTGAGAACTGCAGAGCCTTCCGGAAGGATGTTGATGATTTGCTTGCCCATAATGAGAGAGTGGTTGTTTAGAATGCTCGAAACCTTCACATTATGCTCGGAAATGCCGATCTCGCGGTCGTAGAGGACCTTGGCGAAGCCGAGGAACCATGCCTGTAGAGGGATCTTGGGGGTTGTCAGCGGCGAACGAGATTCGAGATGCCTGGGCACCTTGCTTGTGACTTACAGGAATGTTGAACATGAGCATGTAGTTGCTGACCACATGGAAGGCGTACGCGGTGGTAACGACAGGCTGCGATAGCTCAAGCCATGGTATCCTCAGCTCGGGAAGGCCAAAGAGGAAAGCAAAGTCGATGAAAATCCACTTCAAGAACAGCCACCAGGAGGTTTCCCCATCTTCGATGACCTGAAGCCAGTCGTACAGTTTCCAGGCCCATAGCAACGTGTACACGCCAAAGGCGTAGAGTCGTTGCTTAGGAGCATCGAGGAGGGTCAAAGGGATGACGGGTTCGATGGCGGTAGCTTCAGCGCGGGTATTCTCGGGGGCCAGAGGCAACCTGGGAGACCTGTTGAGGGAGTTTCTGGCGGATGAGGTAGAGTTTCCGGGCGAAGGAGTGTGTAGTTTGTGTTGTCGTCGGGCGGTACCTGGGGTTCCTGGAAACCCAGACCGCAAGCGGGGAGTTTCGTTCATGGCATTCGCATTCCGTGAAAATTCGCGACGTTGGGAGACAAATTGCTTCGAGGGGCAGCAGCGACGAGGCCAAGGGGGGGTTGTCGGCGTGGGTGTCGCAGGCCGTGACGATGATTCGTGGTGGCGGACGTCGAAGTCGAGTTGGTGATGGTGTTTGGCTCGTCGAAAATAATCGAGATGGAAATTCCTTTGAATGCAGAACCGTCACGTCCCGTCAACACTGGACGCGACTAGGTTCCCAGGGTTCCCAGGCAATCACAAGCTCGACATCCACTGAAACAGGCTGCCAACAGCGCTGCAGCTCCCCGAAGCTCCAGTGTCCAATGGGCGCTATGCACGGATGTGATTGGCTACGATCTGTCGAGCGTCCCACTCAGGTACCTGCGCACAGACGCCATCTCAGGCCCAGCCCCGTGATTGGCTGGTGACTGCATCTCTTTCACCCGCCCTACCCTATTCCTTCGTCGTTGTTCGAGGCAAACTCGTTTATTTCCTGTGTGCAAATGAAGTTGTCCACTTATCTACACTGAAATACTCAAGTACTTGACTGTAGATACTGGTATTATGAAACCCATGCGAAGTACCTGCAAACCTTCAGCCCAGGGCCAACGGCCAATCAGGTTCTCCCAACAACCACAAGTGGGGCTCGCCTCTGCTCAGCTTCCTTGAGCTTTGAGCCTCAACTCAACCTTCTACTTTCAACTATCTTCAACCCAAGCTTTCACCGTGTTGGCTCATCGTCACCTTGGCTTCAGCTTCCGATTCAATATAACATCTTGATTGACACTTCTCACGACCAACATCTCCCCCATCACATGCTGCTTCATTCGTTACTCCACCCGTCGCAGCAGTCCATGGTCTCCCTTCCCTTCCGCCTAGACGATGCGTGAGCTCACGTCAATAACGAGAAAACTCAAGCCTATAGAGTTTCCAGGGGCATTTTGTGACACTTGATCAGCAATTTCTCAAGTTCTGGTCAGTGGTTTTGTCCTAGTCATTCATCGTTTGCTTGTTTGTAGGTGCTCCCATCTTCGTCTCGTCGTTACCGCAAGCCATGCTCACTCTCCGCATTTGTTCTATGTATGCGGGAGCCTAAGACTTCTTTCCCTTCACACAAAACCTCTGTTATTTTCTCAGCCCTGCCCAAGCCCACACATTGTCCGGATTTGCTGCCCCCAATTCGTCATGCCAACATCAACCATGACCATGACTCCCAGGGCTCAAGCTGACATCGCGCCAGAGAGCATCGATAGCCTCGAGCATCAGCTTCCTTCTCGGCGCCGCTCCCTCCGCGCAGCAACTCGCAGAGCGTCAAGTCCCACAGTTTTTGATACCATGGACGAGCCCAAGCGCAATCCCAAGCGAAAGGCAAGCGAGTCGGCCTCCCAAGTGACAAAGCCTTCCGGCAAGTTGCTGGAGGAGGCGCTGGCACCTCTCACTCCCGAGGATATCCAGGGATGGGAAGGCTGGATCGAGCTGGAATCGGAGCCTGTGAGCATATGCGACTTGGACATGATGCAAAGCATCGCTAATCAAGCACGAGGCCTTCTTCAACACTATCCTGCGGGATCTGGGCGTCAAAGACGTCAAAGCACAGGAGATCTTTACCATAGACCAGGACTCCCTCGATCTTCTACCGTGCGTCTTCTCTCCCAACCCGCATCACTCAGTGCTTACTCTCCCCAGGAAGCCTGTTTTCGGCCTAATATTTCTATTTCAGTATCTTCCGAGCCACCAAGACGTGGAAGAGGACGAAGACACCAGCGAGGTCTGGTTCGCCAACCAGGTATTTGCTAAATTTGCCCTACATCATGGCAGATCATGCTGATACCTTCCAGACCACAGACAACGCGTGCGCAACTGTTGCCATGCTCAACATCATCATGAACGCGGGGGGGATAGATCTGGGACACAACCTTCGCGAATTCAAGGAATCAACAAGACACCTCAGCACCCCCCTCAGAGGCCACCAGCTCAGCCGCAACACCTTCATCCGTTCCATCCACAACTCCTTTACTCGGCGGATGGATCACCTCAATGCCGATCTGTTCCTAGAAAACGAGGCCACCGAAGCCATGTCTAAGAAGGCGAAGAAGCGAGCTATGTCGAAGAAGGGAAAGAAGTCAACATCTAGGAAAAGGAGAGGGAAGACCGAGTATGGATATCACTTTATTGCCTATGTCCCGGCGGGAGGCCATGTCTGGGAGCTGGATGGTTTGAAGAGCAAGCCCCGCAGACTGGGTAAGTATTGGCTCTATCAAAGCCATGCTCGTTTCTGACCCTTCTCTAGACGCAATACCCCCAGACCACTGGACGGCCGTGGCGCGACCCCAGATCGAAGGCCGCATGTTGCAGTACGAGGAAAGCCAGCTCTCATTCAACCTCCTCGCCCTCTGCCAAAGCCCACTCGCGGCACACTCGCGAACAATCGCCCAAGCGGTCGCCTCCCTCAACCACCTCCACTCTGAAATGAAGGAAAACCCCGACTTTAGCAGCCTGGTCGCCGCCGAGCCAAAGGTGCTCGACATGGACGACGAGGTTCAGCTCTCCGAGTTCGACTTGAAGAGAGCAGACATCGAAAACGCCTTAGTTCCCCCACGTGTCCGGGAAAAGACGTTGGCGGCGACACACGAAGTCGGCGACGCGTACGAACTGTATCGGGAACTCGTTATCGAAGCCAAGGCCTCCATGGGCGAATACCGCGCCGAGATGATGACCGTTGCCGAAGACGAGCAGCGCGTCAAGGGCCGCAGGAAGGACTACGGCCCAGCCCTGCACAAGTGGGTTTCCAAGCTGGCTGAGAAGGGAGTGCTGGAAGAGCTCATCAAGACCGCTAAGTAGAGTGGGCGGCCAGCCTCGCCAGGGATTCACCGCGACCGCGACTCTGACTCCGACTCCGACTTCCCCACGTACTCCGAATACTCCCCCATCTCCACGCCCTCCCCCGACTCCTCCCCATCTCTGAGTAATGTCGACTTGGCTTTCAAATAGAAGCCCTGGGAAGGAGAAGACATGTGATGAATAGATGATATCAATGGCGACCCGAATAAAATAAACAAAGGTATAACATCAAGCATTCATGTCTAAGAAAACATCTGTAGGAGTGTCCATAATCCATAATCCCTTCCGCCGAACCATTTCCATCGCAATTTTTGAGGGTTCATGCCAGAACTGAAATACATGTAGCTTTTACTCTCTCAACGCCGGCCGATTTTTCCTTCGCCCCAACAGGAGCTGTCTTGTCAAGATGCAGGTTTAGACGCTCGACACGCAAGCAAAAAGACCAAAGAATAGGAAGGGAAAATAAAAAAAAACAAGAAAGAAGAACAAGAAAGAAGGAAAAGGGGTAAGAAAGAAAGGAAATCTGATGTCGCCCAAGTATGGACTTTTAGTCTTCGGGATATTCCTCTCTCAGGTTCGACACAAAAGTGCACGTCGCGGCGTCGTAGCGCTTGAAGAACTTGCCTGCTAGGGCAAAAATGTCTCGCGGAACCTCGTTGGGGTCATGGATGAGCATAATGTTGTCTTCGGCGACGACGTGTCGCTCGGTGCCTGTTGTGCGCCTACAAGTTGTCAGTACAAGAGGGCGAAAACTTGGGCCAGATGCCGGAGACATACAAGCACGTGTAAAAGTTCTGGTTGCGCGGGCGCACCAGGCTCGGCAGATCAGTGTCACTGCTGTCATCTAGCGTCTCGTCAATGGCCACGGTATGAGGCATGGGGAGTCGGCGCGCACCCTGGTCTGTCCAACCGTTGACGACTCCGATCCATCGATATCGCCTGTGTCGAAAGACCTGGCCGATCTTGTAAGACACGGGGGGTCCCTCGGGGGAAGTCCTGCGGAAGATGGGGGGCGTCGACTCGTCCAGTTCTCGCACCAAGCCCAGAATCTCCCTCGGGTCGTCCCAGCCGCGAAGTCCCTGGCGGGCGAGCCTCTCTCGAAGAGGCGCGAACTGGTCCGACAGAGGCACGAGATACTTCTGGACGATCCACGCGTCTTCATGCCAGTTCTTGGCGAAGTGGCGGAGGAATATTTCCAGACTCTCATCCCACTCGAAGACGTTGACGGGCGTCATCAATAGTATCGCCCACAAAGAAGCATAGAGGGCAGCGCCCATGTTCAGGGCGGGATGTCCACTGATCAGCTGCGAAATCTCAATGTCGGCCTGTTCTCGCGCCTCGGCCCTCGCATAGGAGGCCCTGATGTTACGCGCAGTCCTCATGGCAACGGATATGGGCGACACCGGAGCCAAGAACAATTCCGTGTTTGTCTGCCAGCCAAACTGCGCCAGCGTGGCCTGCAGCGAGGGCAACGAAATCTCTTCGTCGGAACCATAGGGATCCAAGTACATCATCTCCTGGTGCGGCGCCTCCTGAGAAAGGGGCAGGCCATCCAGCGTCTCTCCATCATTGGGAAGGACGACGGCGTGAACGTGGGTGGGAAACGAGCAGCACTGAGCCCGTATCCCCAGACGATTCGCAATGCAGCAAAAAATGGCACTGGAGATGATGGGGATCGAGTCGTGATCCTCGTGACGCAGGGCCTGGCCGATGAGACAGTTTCGCAGGTTTCGGTAGCTCTTTTCCGGCTCTCTCAAGCCAGTCAACTTGTTGCCACGAAGCCACTGAGTTAGTGTCAGCGCCTTCTGCCGCGTTGTCATGCCATTCAGGCCCGGAGTGCTACTCAGGAACTGGGCGGTTCTTTCATCGAGCATGCGACCAATCTGCGGGCTATGTTAATGCGAGCGAACAAGGAGTAATAATGACTGGGTCTGACTTGCATCATCCAAATCTCCAGGTTGATCGTGAAGCACAAACAGATCGAAAGCACCCAGCGTGCGCTCGAGAGAAAATTCCGGGTACTTTCCCCCAGGCGTGTCTCCCACAGCGAGGATCCGATGCCATTGCTCAATGGCGAGGCCTCTATGGACACTGTCCAATATGGAATTGCCGTAGAAACTGGCAACATGTGTAAGCGTGGAAGTAGAGGGCCAAAACAATTGAAGGCAATTACCGTCTCGCCAAGACGTCATCGAAAGAGTCATCGGCCTGAGCCTGCTCAAGAAGGAAGTCTTTGGCATCATAGCCCAGCTGGGCGATCTGCTCGGTCCTGCTTACGCGGTTCACTTTCGTAGCCAGAACATGGTCAAAGAGTCGCGATATCTCCTCATTCTGGCGCTTTCGAAGCAGAAACAGACCTTTCCAATCGACGTCCGAGGCCCTCTCTTTCAGCTTCCCGCGCAGGTTGTGCTCGGGATTCCAGAACTGGAAGCCATGTTGGCAATAGTACCTCCAGAGCAGCGGCTCGGTGGCAATATGCCTTAGGCGGCGGGACAGAAGCTGCACGCTGGACAGGTTGTCTTCTGGAGAGACGTAGTACAGCAGATGATGGATTATCTCGTCGGGGACTTGATGCAGCGACATGGCGGCGAGTTCCAGCGGGTTTGAAGAGGCGAAGGCGGTCAAGGGAGATAGATGTGGGGGAGTTGTGCTTTCTTTTTCGTGACTCTGCACGGCCAACGAGCGACGACGAGCAGGGAATCAGGGGTTTGGAAGAGAAGAAAAGGCCTGAACAGCTCCGACTTGAATTAAACGTGTAAATATGTCATGATGCTCTCTGCAGCGTCCATCGAGGTTCCCAGTGGAAGAACTGCCCGCTCCATGTTTCTGCGGTGAAAATGTTGGGCGTCAGGTCATTCATTCGCTCGTGACGCAATAAAGGGGTCCTGCTGACTCATCAGAGATACTCGATTTCTATTGGCCGACTGCTCAAACACTGACAAGTCGTCGGGCGGAGCACACTCGGCCCGGACTAACCCCAAAGAGGAGTCAAAGTAAACAAACGCGCCTGCCCAATCCATTTGCATCACACGCGGCGCCAATTCCACTTAACCGACTTCAGTCTGATCGTGTATGGACTTCCAAGTACAAACAAAACAAACAACAATTTTCCCACTTCAAGACTTCACCTCTGCCCGCGCTGACGCCCATTCATTTTGTCTTGTATATTTCCAGCGCATGTCCAGCACCTGTCGATTCTACCTCTAATCGCCGACTCTTAGCCGCGCGCCCGTCGACATGGTCCAACCCGACTTTGGCGGCGCGCTCGACACCCCGCGCACAAACATCGGGGATGCCACCTACCTCAGTCGACAACCAGACTTTGCCGACATCTCCCAGGAAGCCACCTTTCACTCACCCGTCAAAGAGGGCAACTTGATCCAGAAGCTTCGCAATGGCGGCCTCTCCAACGGCGCAAATCTTCGCACCCCGCGCGTGCGAGGGCCTCTCATCGACCGTCGAAATCTCCCCGCCAGCATTGGAGATGTCGAGTTCACACCCCTATTGAAGTCGGCTACGCGGAGGGGCGGCGACAGGGGCGGCGTCCCCGACATTAGCCAGATATCGCTACGAGAACAGGAGAACGACACCGCCGACCGCCGAACCATGCCTTCCGGCTTTGGAGGCGCCGATGCCACCGCTCTGGCCGAGTCCACGCTCCTTTCCGAGTTTACGCCTTTAGCGAAGTCGACCACGCGAAGAGGTGGCGATAAGGGTCCCCTCTCAGATGGAAACCAGCTGTCGCTGCGAGAACAAGAAAACGTCATTGACAGAATCGAAAAGGAAAACTTTGGTCTCAAGCTGAAGATTCACTTCCTCGAGGAGGCGTTGCGCAAGGCTGGACCCGGCTTTAGCGAAGCCGCCCTCAAGGAGAACACCGAGCTCAAGGTGGACAAGGTCACCATGCAGAGAGAGCTGCAACGATACAAGAAACACTTGACAACGGCCGAGAAGGATCTCGAAAACTATCGAAAATCAATGCTGGAGCTTCAGGAGAAGGCGAAACGGAAATACGCCAACGAGAACCAACGCATTGAAATCGAGAAACTACAGCGCTCACTCCAGGACCGAGAAGCGGAAATCGCAGACCTACACCACCGTTTGAACCAGGAACAAAAGGACGACGATGAACTCGAGAAGCTTCGCGACGAGATTGCGGATCTGCAAGACCAGCTAAATCAAGAACAACAAACCAACGACGAAGTCGAGAAGCTCCGTGACGAGATTGCAGATCTACAAGACCAGTTGTCCCGAGAACAGAACAACGATGAAATCGAGAAACTCCGAGATGACATTGGAGACCTGGAAGCCGACCTTCGCGCAAAAGACGAACTCGTCGCGGAGCGCGAAGAGGAGGCGGAAGAGCTCAAAGAGAAGCTGGAAGCAGTCGAGGACAAGGCGAAGGCTTCTCAACGAAGAATGGCCGAACTCGAGGATAAGCTCGAAATGGCGGAGGATAAGCTATCGGCAGCCGAAGACAAGGCGAAGGCTCCCCCACGAAGAGTCGCCGAACTCGAAAGCGAGCTGGAAGAGGCAGCAGCAAAGGCGAAGGCGGCCCAACGAAGGATAGCCGAGCTCGGAAATGAGCTGGACGCAGCAGGTGACGGGGAGAAGGCCTTTCAACGGAGAATAGCCGAGCTCGAGGATCAGCTCGAAGCAGCAGATGACAAGATGAAGGCGTCTCAACGAAGGATGTCCGAGCTCAAGGGCACAAACAGCGAAGAGCTGGAGGAGGCGAGGGACACCATTTCGAGTCTCGATACGACTGTGCGACGCTTGGAGAAACAGATGGCGGATATGAAAGCCAGGATGGAGGACGCCGAGAGCAGAGTGGAGGATGCTCTCCTCCAGAAAGAACGAGCGGAGGACAAGGCGAGCGCTTCCCAACGAAGACTGGTCGAGCTTGAAGCGAAGGGCACAAACATGGAAGAGCTGGAGGAGGCCAGGGGCACGATTTCGGATCTCGAGATCAACCTCCGACAGGTCGAAAAGCAGATGGAGGAGATGCAGATCAAGCTGGAGGACGCCCAATATCAAGCGGAAAATGCTCGTGCCCTCAAAGAGCGAGCCGAGACTGGTCTTCGACAACGAGATCAAGCCATCTCTGAACGCGATGACGAGCTGAATGATCTCGAGGTGAACATTCAACGTGTGGAGGATCGACTCGAAGAGACCAAAGCCAAGTTGAAAGACGCCCTGGCCCAAAAGCAGCGAGCAGAATACGACCTTGAAGAACTTCAAGACGGCATGGCCAACAAATCTGTTGTCTCCAAAGGGCTATCTCGACAGCTCGAGGAGATGAGGGTGAGGATGAAAGAGACGGAAGCCCGGTTGGAAGATGCTCTGGCCCAGAAGGAAGAAACAGAACGCCACCTCGAAGAACTCCAAGACAGGGTTGCAAATAGGTCTGTGGTCTCGAAGGGGCTAAATCGACAGCTCGAAGAGATGAGGGCCAAGATGGAGGACGCCCTAGCTCAGAAGGAACAAGCCCAACATGATCTCGACGAACTTCAGGACAGAATCGCCAATAAGTCTGTCGTCTCCAAGGGGCTTTCTCGACAGCTTGAAGAGATGAGATCGAAGATGGAGGGTGCTCTGGCTCAAAAAGACCGGGCGGAACGCGATCTCGAGGAACTCCAGGACGCGATCGGCAACAGGTCCGTCGTCAACAAGGGCCTCTCTCGACAGATGGAAGAGATGAGGGCCAGAATGGAAGATGGCGAGAGCAGGCTGAGAGATGCCCTGGCGCAAAGGACGCGGGCAGAAAACGACCTGGAAGATCTCCAGCTTGAGATGACACAAAAGGCGGGCTCGACCAAGGGTCTGTCGCGACAGATCGAAGAACTGAAGGCCCGGGTGGAAGACGCAGAGGCTCGAAGAGACGATGCCCTGGCTCTCAAACAGCGAGCGGAAAGAGATCTCGAAGAGTTCCAGCACGAGATGGCCCAGAAATCCGGCATCAGCAAGGGTCTGTCTCGACAGCTGGGAGAGATGAAGGTCCGGGTGGAGGACGCCGAGGAGCGCATGCAAGAAGCCCTGGCTCAAAGACAGCGAGCGGAAAACAACCTCGAAGAACTCCAGCACGAGATGGCCCAGAGATCTGGCATCAGCAAGGGACTGTCTCGACAAATCGACGAGATGAGGGCCAGGATGGAAGACGCCGAGGTGCGGATGGAAGAGGCGCTGGTCCAGAAACAACGAGCAGAAAACGATCTCCAGGAGCTACAAAGCGACCTGGCCGACAAGTCCATGGTCACGAGGGGGTTCTCTCGACAGAACGAGGAAAAGCTCGCTCGCCTCCAAGGCCAACTCGAGGACATGGAGGACCAGAAGATTGTGCTCGAAGACCTCCTCGAGGAAGCCCGCAAGCAAGCCGACGAGACGGCCAGCCACCACGAACGCGCCCTCAAGCGCAAGGAGCAGAAGCTCGAAGAGGCCGAGCGCGACCTGGCGGCGTCCCGGCAGACGGACGCGAGCAAGCAGGAGCGTAAGCTCCGCAGGAGCCTCGCCGAGAAGGAAACGCTCGAGCACGACGTCAAGGAGCAGCAGGAGCTCATTGACGCCCTCGCCGCATCCGAGGCGTCGCTCCGACGCAAGGTCGAGCGCGCACGCAGCGAGCGCGCCGCCTTCCGCCTCAGCGCCGAGAAGCTCCAGAAGGACGTCGAGCGCGCCAAGGCGGCCGCCAACAAGGAGGCCGAGGCTGCCGCCGCCGCCGCCGCCGCCGCCGGTCCCTCCAAGTCCTCCTCGTCGTCGTCCTCGTCGTCTAAGAAGCACCGCAAGGCCCTCGAGGGCGCCGACCAGGCCCTCGAGACGGTCATCCGCGCCGCCGAGGGCGCAGAGGAGCGGCACAAGAAGGAACTCCGCGGCATGGTGGTGCAGATGGAGTGCATGCAGGCGCGCTGGCTGCGCGAGGCCTCGCTGCGCGCCGACGCCGCCTACGCAAAGAAGTCGCTGCAGCTGCAGCTCGACGTCGCAAACGCCTGGTACGTGAGACGAACCCCCCTTCCCCCCTGCTGCGTCATTGCTCCGGCTAACCTGACCCCCCTCGCAGCAACAAGGCTCAGCTCCGCGAACTCGAAGACATTCGCACCAACCTCCTCGGCAGCCGCAAACCCCTCACCCTTCCCGCCAAGAAACAACAACCGTCTCTCGCGGAAGTGTCCTAGGCGTCCAACGGTGGTCTTGTTGCGTTTCCTTACATCCATCTCTTCATGGCAGGCAGGGTCGGAAAAGGGTGTGTTCATGGGCTGGGAATGGTGCAAAGCGCTTCCTCATTTTTATTTTTTTATATTCTGGGCAGGGTTGGGACAGCGCAGTTCACGAACTTCACGTACGGCATATCGGTTTGGTTATCCTTGGCTTGTCCTGTTTTTGCATTTTTATTTGATGTCCTCAGACAAGAGCAAAAGAGTCAAAAATCCAAACACACACACTCTCTCTCTTCACTCTCTCGCAAAACTCCACGCAACCAATGACCAACATGAAGCAAGGTCGGCGGATACGCCCGACGAGTGTAAAATGAGTGGTACCCTCTTCTTTCCTTCACTCCCCAACGCAATCCCGAGTTCCCGAGGCTAAAAAACCATGCACTGTAAGAACTAGCAGATGACCTCCCGTGTATAGTAACCGTGTGAATCCCGTCATCGTACGTGACTGGAATCTTTTTTGTTCCCCCTTCTTCCTTGTCTTCAGACCGAACATGCCTCGAAATCGACTTCCAGTTGTTGACATCACATCTCGGATCGACGAGAAGGCAGCTTTCATGTTCAATGCAGACCGATTGACCCTTTGGAGTATTTACGTTACATGACGAACAGAAGGTTTGTGTCTGAGTATGCATTGGTTAGTCAGAAGGCGCATCGAAATCAAGGCCACCGTAGACTTACCAAGAGGGTGACTGCACGACAGCTGAGGCTTCTGAGTATAGCGAGTCGCAAGCTCGTCTCGGATGCTGTTGAGCAACTGTACGTAGCTCTGTTGGGGGTTCTTCTTGAGGGCACTGACAAAGGCCCAGGACATGGCTCCCGTTGCCTGTGAGGCAATGGTCGCGTCGGCGCTGCGAAGGTGTCAGCAGTTATTTCTCCCATACGGCGTAAAAGCAGCAACTTCGAACGTAGCCCGTCGCCTCAGATGCAGGACCAAGCCGTAAAGGCTGTCCATGACATCTGAGGCGTGTTCAACGGAGAAATAACTAGTTAGATACATGAAATCATGCCTTCCAGTGGATTCAATCCCAGAGCTATCTACATCCTTTGCCAACCAGCGACAAGGGCCATATGAAACATAGCATTGCGACCACTCGATCGGCGCCGCTTCGAGAGATGAAAGCCAAAGTAGAAAGGAACAGCCTTAAACGCGAGGCTTGGCATCACGCCAGAATCAAAGGGCTCAGGGGGAAAGCATGAGGAAAGGGGGTCACCCACGAAGTCTGATCGTCTTTGCTGCCGGACCACATGACGACATCTGCAGAGGACGTCTTGGTTGACATGGCACGTTCGCGAGCCTCGTCGCCATTGGCGGCCTTTTTGATGAAACCGAGGATGTTGCTGGCAACGCCACCAAGGTCGCCCTGGCTGTATGAAGAGATGACGCCCAAAAGACCCTGGCCAGCCTCCTTGGCCAAGTTGGGCTCCTTGAGGATGCCCTGGGTAGAGTAGATGTAGGGCAGATCGAGGGCGGTACCGGAGTGACACGAGTCGAAAATGGCAGTGAGTCTCACGCCAGCCGTCAACGGGCGAACCATGATGCGGTGCATCTCGTCGTCGGTGATGTGTCCGGTTTGCCGGAAGTCGACGGGGTAGATGACCTCATCGTAGCCGTCCTCTTCATCACCATCAAGATCCTTGGTCTGTCCACCGTGGCCTGGGCCGTGTTAGTAAAGCAGGAATTGTTCCTTGTCTCGGGGTCCTACGAACCTGAGTAGTGGAAGAAAAGTGAATCATTTGACCGCGCGTCCTTCACAAGCCAGTGCATGGCTCGCAGGATATTCTGCTTGGTAGGCTGACTCATGGGGTTCTGCTGATCATCGGTAAGAATCACCATATCCTCTCGCTTGTAACCGAAATGCTCCGAGAGATACGCAGTCATGTTGCGGACATCATTGATACAGCCGCGGAGCTGACCGCGCTGACCAAAGTAGTTGATTCCAATGAGCAAAGCTTTCCTCCTGCCGGTGCAATTCGAATATCGGAAGTTATAGTTGGATGGTGCGCCATGACCGAACTGTTGGGGTGCAGAAGGCGGGGCAGGAGGACCTGGCAAATGTTTAGCTGCTGTGCGACTGCAGAAAGACGGCTCGAGGTTTAGGGTCGGGAGGGTGCGTACCGTTGGGCCGCGACTGGAAGTTGGGCTGGGGGGGGGCCTGATAATGGCCGTATTGCTGCTGAGGCGGCGGTTGCTACGGATGCAAGGTCAGCTTCGGGTTCGGATCACGTCTGACAGGCAGCAATTTGGTAGGCGACGAAGTTTGGTATTGCGAGGACGGCGGGGACGGCGGAATGATATTTTCGGGACGAGGAGGGAATCATCGGGGATACGAAGCCGGAATGCGCACCTGGTAATGTTGTTGCGGGGGAGGTTGCTGGTAAGCGTAGTTGGGTTGCGGTTGGTAATTTTGCTGGGGAGGATGGCTGGCGTACGTCGGCTGCTGAGGTCTATGAAATGCAAGAAGGGAGTGTTAGCGAGAGCTGAGGTGATGGGGATGACTAGACGCAGAGAATGAAGCCCACGACGATCAGGGTCGGGTACGGGCATCAGATGCGGCGAGATCTGGAGGAGATTGGGGATTCGCACGGGTAATAATTGGCTTGGTATTGTTGCTGTGGAGGAGCGCCGTAGCGGCCAGAGTTGTAGCCTGGGTATCCCGACATGGCGGGTTCGGCGGATGGCGATGAAACGGCGAAAGGGGGAGTTGTGCGGTCTCAGACAGCAGGGACGAAGGTCGAGAGCGGTCGCGAGGGATTTGCAGCAGCGCGGAGAAGTGTTGGTGTTTTGGTCAGATTTGGCCGGGCTGCCGTGGTGGTAATATTTGGCGTCGGTCGGTGGAGGTCGCGGCCGGAAGTATGGCAGCAACGCAAGCTGGGCTGCTCTTGGCTGGTCTAGGCGCCAAGAGGAGAATGGCAGTGCTCGATGCCGTCTAGTGCTGGGGTATCGCCGCGTCCGAGGGGGGCGGGCGCGTGAGGCGTCAGAAGCCGAGCGAGTGGGACTCGAGCGTCTTGCAGCGATTGAAGATCACGCACACGGGTGCTTGCACGCTGCTGATGAGGATGACGCGGGGCAAAATAGGCTCAAGCTCAGGAAGGCAAGGTGTCGTCGATGCTTCAGCGAGAAGGGGGTCTCGATGCAGTCGACACTGGGCAGCTGAGGGCGTGAGGCACGTACTGTCTAGGATGAGGATGCAGAGGTTGTGAGGAAGCGGCGGGCTACTACTTGGGCGGGGAGATGGATCGTATTTGTAGGTGGCAAATACTTGGGCTGGGAGAAGTAATTATGAAGGTTAATAATGTTGGTGAGTGATGACCGATACTGGTGCTAGTTGATGTGCACGGGAGAAGAAGGAGCCAGAAGAGGCGTACGGGACGTGCCTTCTCGAACTGCTTCGATCCAAAAATACGTCCACGACAAGGATTCAGGGAATTGACGGATCGCATCTCCTCACAATTTGAATTACCCACGAACAATCACAGCCCGCTTCCTTCTTGCTTGGCTTCCCTGCCACGACGATACACCCCGGAACTCGGGATCGACGAAAGGCTATGCTGTGCTGCTGGCCGCTGGCTGCTGTCTTTCAGCGCAGTTCATGCCATCCGCACTTCGCTCGGAATGAGAGAGGTGGGATGCAAGGGAGGGGGGGGGGGGGGGGGGGGGGGCGTGTGACAAGGCCAGAAACGGTGAACTACCGTTGACGTCCATGAGGAAATGGTCATGGTGGCCACTGTGGGAATTGGGTGTGCTGACCCGGTCACTCAGGACTCGAGCCATGGATGGCGGCAACGAAACGACGCTACGCCCGAGACGATGAATCGTGACAGCGGCCGGGATGAGCACAGTCTTGACGGTTCAGATGGCAGTTGGCAGCCCTGTCCAAGAAGAGACAACGAAGCACGAATCTTCATGACCTGACTGCCTGGCCGTCTTGCGAGGCGAAGCCGTCGCCCTACAGGGATATACCCGATAGACTTCAAACGTCAGAAGTTGGCTCCTCGTCTTTCGTCACGACGGCACCGACCCGACTTGGTTGACTTGTCTCGCCAATTGACAAGACCTGTCAATCTCTTCGAGGCTCGCCAGCCACCATGCCGTTCGCGAGTCTGCTATAGACAGGGTCCTCTTATTAAACAACTCTTTGCCCACGCGAGTCCGAGTCGAAAACACTGAGCGACAGTGCGGGATGATTCCCGCAGTTTGGTAAGCTAATTCGGATACATCTCATCTTTCGTCTACTATCCGCAAATTACTTCATCAATCACCATCGTCGGTCAACAAGGACCAGCCAAGCCGTCAGGCCGAGACGCCAAAAGAAAGCACCTAGCTCAGGGGAAGCGAGTAATGTTCGATGCCATCTGAGACATTTTCTTATCGGCCGCGTTCCTTTTTCCCGGTTACGATATCCAACGGCCAGGATGCCGCCTCGGGGCTCTCTCACGCGAATCTTCGTACGGAATGCTGCGGATTTATTTCTAGAGGCTCGGTCACACCATGATTGCTTTGCCCGCGGATAGGCTCCAGCCTTCCGGATACATCGTCACTGCCTCCTCCGCACAACTGAAGACGGTGGCTCACTGACATATGCACGCTTGACACGGAGGACCCGAAGACATGGGATTGGAGGGCGAGAGACTGCCATATCTGGACGTTGGAAATGCCCAAAGATGCACAACGACGCAGCAATGGAGTCGTTCCCATGACACACGCCCCCTCCCTTGAACCATGCCTTGGCCACCATCCCGCATCAACTAGTTGCCCGTGGAATGGGGTTCTGATTCACATCTGAACCCTTGCCCACCTGCTTCAGACTGCACATTCCTAGTCAGCAAACCCGACTATCGACATACCGGGAGGCTGGACATGACAGACACTCACAAGCTTCGCAGATCACCCTTCGGCCCCGCCTTCAGCACACCCTTCGACCCAACCCGGATCTCAAAACCCCGGAGTAGCAAGACGGCCGAGGAGAGACAACCCAATTGCGAGCGAACGAAGCTCTCACACACAAAAGGGACCCCTGTCAGGCTGAGATGTCGGGCTCGGCCTTCTTTTCTTTTTTTTCTGGAGCCGGCTCCGCGCGACGGCGATCCCGATGCGGCGGGTTATCCCTTCGGGGGAGACGTCTGATATGACGTGACGCGCAACTGGATAGATGCTGGGGGTGATGACGATGGTGATGGTGATGATGATGGGAGAACGGAGAACACGCTGCTTGTTTACGTCAATTGACAGTGGTGTTCTCCAGATGATCAACTAGAGGTGCACAATGATATCACGAACGAAGTACACACGAAGCTTGCCTGAGCATTTGCGCCGTGGGCGAAAATTGTCCGTCTGAAGGGCGTATATCCGAAGAAGAGACGCGAATGGCACCAGTTCCAGACCCTCGGGAAAATAAAACTACAGATTCCTCCCCCATCAAAGAAAGTCATCTCCGAAGCCCTCGTCACTCGCAATACGCACGTGCAAGGGCCGGCATAGCAAGATTGCCGGCCCAGCACGGCTTGTGCAATGGGCGATATGAAGGTGTATCAACAAGCGAGAAAACACGGCAAAAGGGAGACGAGAAACAAGAGGAAGGGAAAGAAAAAAAAAAAAAGAGACAAGATTCCAGTGGGAAATTTCCGAGGCTCCCCCCAAACTACTGGCTTCGTGCATCTTGTTTCTAGAAGAGGAAATCGTGGCGGGCAAGCCGAGAGCTGAGGAAAGCGGAGAGCAGCCAATCAGCGCCGGCAAGGGCTCTTTCCTCTTGGGTCCGCCGTGCGCAAGGGGAATGGACTGTGGGAAAGTGCGAATGGGCCGCCGCGTGCCATGTGGATCCTGTACGTACCCGTCAGCCGCGAGTGCCCCCGCCCACTGCAAGCAGTGATTTTCTCTGTTTTTATTGGATGAGAGGCGGGGGGAGGGGAACAAATCCGAGAGCTTGGGCCACTTGGAACTTGAATGCACCGCATCGTCAGAAGGCACTCAACTTTTGACCGTCTGCCATCCGCCGATTCCACACGGCATTGGATCGGACAGCGCAGCACTGCAACTTACCCCAAGAGCCCTGGTCCCTGAGAGAGAACGACGTCTTGGCCAGCCCTGCTGACCGAGCCCCAGGGACGGAACCGTTCCCGCCGTTGCATCGTCGATGGGGTTTCCCTCTCTCTCGCTTGTCCCTGAAAAGCCGCCACGACGACGACGACGAAACGGAACGAAACGTCTTTTCATCCAAACAATCGTCTCTCTGTCTTTTTCAGCTTGTCTTTTCGCGCCCAGTCTTTTCTCATCTCCCGCCGACGAAGCCGTTTGGGCTGGGTAGACGAGATGATGGGCCAGGTCAAGTCGACGAGTGTTCGCCATGGCCCTCTTTGTAAATACTTACACGCCTTTCGCTCACAAATACTTACAACTTGCTAGTCGCGCTCCCGAGACCCCCTACCTCTCAACAAAAGATGCAAATCGCATCATCCCGCGTCGGTCCCCTCCAGCCAGCCCCCTTCCCCCTTCCATGCAAGCCATCACTACCCGTCAATATCCTCTCCGGGAAGAAGACACATGCACACCCCCCCTCCCCTGAACCACGACACTTTTCGCACGCCCTGCTTCTCAGCTCGACATGTTTCCATACTCCAGGGTTTTCCCTCACCTGAGCTCGTCAAGGCACCTCCTCCACTCATCCCACGAATCTGGGTCACCGCGGGAAGCCCAGGGGAGGGAGAAGAAAAAAAAAAGAGACCGGTTCTTTCTCTTGGTCCCCCCCCCTCCCTTCGGTGTTTTGGCCTATCCTGAACCCGACCGCTGAGGAACGGGATATTTCCTCGACTCGACGTAATCTGCCATTGTGCTCTCATAGCAGAACCATGACGTGTGCCAGAGTCCTCGTAGCAAACGTAGCGTCTGGAGCAACCCCCCAATCCCGGATTCATTGCCCATTGAGCCCTCCCCCGTCACCCCTGAGAGACAAATCACCACCTCGTCAAAACATCTTTCCCACGCCGGTCCATCATTCTCCCGACCGCCAGCCACACTGCTCCTAGACTTGGCACGCCCCCTTGCTCTTGCATCCTGTCCTTGACCTTCTTTGTGGATTTAGTTGCCATGGCCGCCGTCTCCTGCAAGGCACGCGAGGCTTAGTCCTGCAACCATCTCCCCCTTCCCTCCCCCCACGCCCTCCCTTCTCGTACATACATACTGGACGTACTAGTAGTGGGCTGAGGGGACATGGTGCGTCGAGGTTGCACATGACATGCAAGGTAATCAAGGGCTGATAAGTCAAGCCCCCAGTTACCAAAGGGCTTTTCATTTCTTTTCTTTTCTTTTGTTGCATCTGCACATTCAAACGTCCTAGCTGAGCCTAGGTTTGATTGACTGAGCTGCAGGGGTTAAGGAGGTTTGAGCACGATACGGGATTTGCGTTTTCGTTTAGGTGCTTGCTATTTCTGGCTTTCTTGTTGCGTGAGAGTCGTGGACCATAAGCTTGGCTGTTGATGAGTCGGGGACGAGTTGCGTAAGGCGGGGGAGGTTGGGGGAGATGGTGTTGGTGAATTGCTATGCCTTGTAGACTGAAGGTTTTCTGGAAATGTAGCTGGTGTATCTGAAATCCATAGATGACTTTAGGGTGTCAACATGCTCATGGAGGTTAACCATGGTAAACTCCTCAGTAGAATGAAACGTGAAATCCTAGTGTACAGCAACAGCTCACCAGCCCACCAACGGGATTTGCAACCGATATAGTTTATCATTGAGTGGACAATCGTCGTATCGACGTGTTATTGAGACGAGAAAACACTGTCTAACTCGTTGGTTAAACTGCCCCTGGTCGACTCACCACTCAGCCTAACCTGGACTTGATGGACCGGCTTGCATGGCAGGTATAGTTACCGGAGAGACTCTTCGCTTTTTGTACTCAAAACGACCGCCCAATCCAGCTATGTCTAGAATCCAAAAACGAAAGCAAAAAAAAAAAACACTTCACGCATTCGCCATCTTGACGTCGTCGTCGGCGCTCCCAACGTCTCTCCTCATCTGGTACGCCATCATGATCCACACGAGCCTCAGCGCCTCGACGCGCTGGTCCGCCACGAACAGGTCGTACCAGGGACTCCTCCAGGCCTCGACCCTGCCCCAGCTCCGCCGGGTCGGGTCGGCCTCGGGTTTGCCGTCCAGGACCTCGAGGAGGCGGCTGGGCACCCGCACCCTCAGGATCGAGACGTGGTGGAAGAGCGAGCTCACCACGAAGATGTCATCGTAGTCGGCACCCTGAACCCGGCCGATGGCCTCGTACTGGGCCTTTCGATCCCACGTCTGGGCCGGAGCGCGAACCGTCCTGTAGTTGTCGTAGATGGTCATTGTCTTCCGAGCCTTCTTGGAGGGCGGCGCAGATACGCCGTCGTTGTCGGCGGGACTGGCGTCCTTGTCGCCCTGGATGGCATCCTTGTCGGCTTCGCGGCCGATAGGGCCACCGGGGCCGCCTCCCCAGCGCTTCTTCGTCGTCCACCACTGTCCCTCGCCGAAACGCTTCTCCGTCTTGCCCTCGCGAGCCCGATGCTGAGCCGTGATCAGAGCCGCGACGATTTCCCGAGCGAGATCCAACGACTGGGCCGTCTCCACGCTGGGGTTGGTGAAATCGGTGGTTCCTCGGGTACTCACTGCCGCCACAGGTCCGTAGACGGTGCCTGCCCGAGCCGATTCGCGCGTCATGGGGCTCTGGAAGACAAAGACGCACCCGGAGGGGTAGTAAGACTTTCGAGGCTGCTTGCCGGCATCCTCGGTCGAGCTCAGATGAAGGCGAGGCTCTAGACGCGCTGGGGCAACGCTGCAGCCGAAATCATACGCGACAAGCTTGACAAAGGCTGTCAAGAGGTTGTTGCGGTAGTCGGCTGGCATCGTGTTTCCGGCAGACGTACGATAGACCTTGTTTGGATCCTCATCCTCGCTCTGAGCCTTGGATTCGTCAGACCCCCCAGGAGTCTCATCGGTGGGAGTGGCCTCGGGAGAGGGAACAACGGGCGGTGGCGCAGATGGATCATCCCAGAAGGTGGTGAAGGCCTCGAGGCAGCGGAAGAACTCATAAGTGTTCCCTAGCCGAGCCTGCTGCTTTCCCTTGGGGGGCTGAAGCCTCCGAACGGTGCGGAAGGCGTCCTCATTGGCGTGCAACAACTCCTTTTTCCGCTCGAGATAGACCTGACATCCCGGAGTGAGGTTTCCGTTCTTCATGGGCTGGCGGGTGGACTGGTTCTGATCCCGGGCATCGTCCAAGGAGAGGCCATCCCATTGCTTGAAGTTGGGGATCAAGGACGGATCGGGGATGAGGTCTTCGGGCTTCACATCCGAGTTCAGGTTGAGTCCAACGGCAGCAAAGCCAGGGGCACCCAGAACGGCGAGCGATCGAGCCGTGGACCGGAGCAGCGAAGTAAGAGCTGCGCTCGGGTCGATGGGATCATCGGCATTGGCAAATGGCTGAAAGCGAGGGAGGTTGATGGGAGTTGGCGGAGGGATATCCTTGGCATCTATCTTTGCCTTTGCGGGCACGCTTGCTGGAGGAAGTTTAGAGGATGATTTCGGTGAGGCAGGGTAAAGGGGCGGGGGAAGAAGAGAGAGGTGGGGAGAGAGTTGGGGGAGGAGGAGGAGGCAGATTTGTTTCAGAAATGACGCGAGGATACGCCGAGTTGAATCAGGAAGGATCCGCGGATATGAAGTGAGAGTAATTTGATTCGAATTGATTGATTGCTTGCTTGGTTGGACATTAAAGAGAACGAGGCCGTTGATGCTTACCAAAGGCGGTGAAATTACCAAACATGGCGGAATAACGGGTGGCGTGGTATGGAGGGGGGATAAACAAGGAGGGGAAATAGCCAGGGCAACGTGGGACGTTGGGAGGAGAGGAGTGTGACGGGAGGGATGGAAAACAAGAGGTAATAAGCAACAAGGTAGTAGGGGGAGCTATCACGGGCTCTCTCTCTGTCTCTCTCTCTCTTTCTCTGCTCTCCTGTATTTGTCTTGTCTCAACAACTCATCAAGCTAAGCTCGGACAGCTGCACACGGGCCGAGACGGGAGCGAAGAGCGGGAGCTGAAGCCGGAGCCGGAGCAGGGGCTGGGAGCTTGAGGTTGAGGGGGGAGGAGGGGGAGGAGGAGGACGGACGGAGCTCGACGGGAGTTTGGAACACCAAAAAAAAGACAACGACGGCGACCGAAGGCGGGCGAACGAACGGACGGATGCGAGGAGGGGGAGAACGAGAGAGAGAGAGTGTGTGTGTGGGAGTGTGGGAGAGAGAGAAGAGGGGCTGGGCTGGCTGCTGTCACCAACCAACCGAGCTCCAGCTCTGGAGAGCTACTTACGTGGAGAGATGGAGAGATGGAGAGAGACGGGAGGACTCAGGGAGCTCATGCAAACCACCACGGCCTCGCCAGCAAGCAAGGTACCTCCCCAAAGCGGACAAGCGAGAATGTCCCGAGCGCAAGTGACAGAATTGAAGACGGGCGGGGCTGTTCAGTGAGCTGCTGGATAAAAAGGTGCTTGACTAAGAAGTTGCGGCTTCAGACATGGAAGTCGCCTCGACTTGCCACGAGGTCTCGTTTGATCCATCGTCGCCTTCAATTCCATTGCCAAGACAATTGCAAATGTTTCTGTGTCTGTGAGGTGCAACGCCAGCCATGCCCAGGGACCCGGTGGGTACATTTCATGCGTTATCGCGTGGCTGCAGGTGAGCACGAGGCACTCACCACAGACACGGCTGAGACTTATTGGGCGAGTATTGTATGGTTCGACGACTCATCAATTAGGCATGCAATCAAGCACAAAAATCTGACGAGCCGTTTGAGTTCTTACATGCGGCCGAGACGCCGGAGCATCGAAACAGTTACAGACAAACGACGCAGACGGAAGATCACTTATTACCAGGGAACCGAACAAGCACCAACCAACCACGAGGATGGCGCTCCTAATCAATCATCGACGAGCCTGCCCGGCCAACAGCCAGTGCCTTTTGTTTAAACTCCATATACCCTCATCCTCCTACTCCAAACGCATTGACGGATGGGTATCCCGGAGGAAATCTGTTTTACCTCGACCATCCCTCCCGCCACAAACGTGAGTTTCCGAGCCTCTGATCAAATCGAACCCCCAATCGGAGTCCGTCCTTGGGGGCTCACTCCCTGAATGCGGCCGAGAAACAAACCATCAATCAGTTCCGGATCTCATTTCCAGGGCGGCATTTTTCCCGCATTGCATGAGAGCCGAGATAGATTGTTGTCGTGTCATTGTGGTGCGGCCGGGTATTTTTCGCTGTTTGATTTGGCAAGGGATCTGGACGGATGAGCCATGGAAGATTCTGCGTGTTGGAATAATTGTGCCGCAAAGGATGGACCCTGATGCTCGTTTACCGTACCCATTTCCCACGAAAATAAGCAACAGGTTTTTCGGCAGCAACGGAGACGGCGACGTGGTGCAGTTGTGCTCCCGTCGGGTCTCTCTGCACAACGTTTGATGCAGTCATTCGTATTTGATGCTGCGTCGGGTTTCGGGTCACGGCCAAGGTTCCTTCCACTTTTGGGCACCTCAGCTTGCGCACACATCCAGGGTCGTGCGGGGGAAGGCGCCACCGCTTGCTAGCTCGACCGCCGTGTTCCTGCCTAGTGTCTCAGGTTTCTGGTGAGCGTTGACAGGCTGTCGAAGGAAAGTGCGTGCCTGTTCGTGCTTGCTGACGAACTGCCGACGAAAAGGAACAGCGTCGACTGCAGTGGTCGCCCCCCGAGTGGCCATTCCTCCACTCCTGCAAACCATCACCGTCGAAGCCGCACCGTTTTCGTGCCCACCTCCTCACGGCCCCCGAGATGGACGCGCCATTGCCGGCATGCCTCGAGGCCACTGTGGCTTGCTGCAGAACATGCACCGCGCTTTTCTCGCAGCACCTCTAGCACCGCTCACAAGGGCTTCGCCGCTTCCATTGTCGCAGATATCGACTGCTTCCTCGGAAACACCACCCGCTAAAACACGTCCAAGACACCGACTAAGACAAGTACAGCCCGCCTACACATCGCCGAGCCCCCCCCTCCATCTCTGCCCGCCGGCGACACGCGTTCGCTACGCGAAGCACGAATCGGCCCAGTTCCCCTCATCGCTCCAGCGCCTCTACCAGAAGCCCCCCCTCAGGCCCCTCTCAAGCCCAAACGCCGCAGGCAAGGCCGTCCCAGAAGCCTGGGCTCGTCCAGCACCCGCTCGCAACCGTCTCGGGCCCGTGCCAAAGGTTCAAGCCTCACCAAGGCCCGCCGCCGCGGCGTGGAGACGGCATCATGCTTCAGATCTGTCGCAGGACAGGGGAGCCCCCTTGCGACTCCTCGCGTCCCCCTTCCCACCAGACCCTGCTCCTTGCCTCTCCGTGAGCTTCTTTTCTCGGTCCCTGGTCTAGTCCTCTTCAACCTGGAATCACCTTAAAACATTGGGAAGCATAGCCCCGGCTACCTTGTCCGATCCCCGTTACCTCATTCCTCCCCCTCGGACCTCGTGGCTGGCTACGTCTGTGTCCCTTTTCGTCTCTTTCTTTCCCTTCTCTCAAAGCCTCTCCTTCGCCAATTCTCTTCTACCCGGTGACTGGATCATCATTCGTCTTCGATCAATGATCTTCAACGCCATCTAGGTGGCCGGGCCACGCCTAGTCTCGACTCCAACTCGCTCTCTGTGCTGACTTACCTTCCTTTCTCCCCATCTTACTTGCTCGGCTGGGCCCTGTCCACTTCCTCTCCTTTCCCGCGACTGGACTCGCTACGTTTCTCGGAATCCCTCGTTTGGTTGTCAAGTTTCAATCATCAACCATCTTGACGGGACACGAATCCGCGTTGGGTTTGGGCTCAGGCAAGACGGCATACGCTCATGTTATCGGTTTTCATCTGCCAGCCATGGCCGTCTCGACAGCTACTGTCATGAGGACCATAACCTCAATCACCATCATCGCCACCACTGTCACTGCTCCTCCTCAAGTTGATACGACTACCATTGAGTCGGAGCCCGTGACCGTTACCAACTCTGTTGGCGGAGAACCTGCCGCCGACTCGACTTCTTCGACTACGACTATCAGCTCGACCTCGCCAACTTCCTCTGTGCCAGTACCGTCCCTGGATGTGTCAGCTTCCAACTCATCCACTCCTTCAACCTCGACGACATCGACTTTCTTTTCAACACCCAGTTCTTTGGTTGCTTCTGTCACTTCAGACCCAGTTATCAATACCCCATTGTTTGATAAGCTACCCGTTTCGACTTCAATCCCAGCACAAGATTCTCCGGTATTCGATGTAGAACCCCCCTCTTCATCTGGGACGGGACCAACTACTCCCTTGTTTGACGAGAGTCCCGCCTCTACGACGTCTACAGAGGCCCTCAACACGCCGGTGTTTATCAAGAAGCCGACTGAAACCGAAGTTGAGGGCGACGATTCGCAATCTGCCACGAGCCTTCAAAGCACTGCGTCCGAAGAGACTTCTTCGCAAGTGACCTCGGAGTCTATTCAGACAACTCAGGAGAGCTCGCCCGAGACTGCAGACCCAGGCACCACACAGTCGATCGACAATGCTATCCTCCAGCCCGTACCCACGACTAGCACTGCTGAATCCACTTCCAGTAGCTCCTCATCAAGCTCTAGCTCCTCTTCCACATCATCCGCCCCGTCGACGACACTTCAGGCGATCGCGACCTCGACAGCTGCTTCTGTCCCCGAATCTACTGAATCATCCGATGAATCAACGACCCGCCAGGCTGACTCGGGAATCACGAACCCTCAGTCCACTCTCACTACCGCGACTTTGCCCGGGGGCCGTCTCACGACAATTTCCCTCGATCCAACTGCTGCAAGTGACACCTCAAGTCCCTCCGACACTGCTGTTGGCGTTGTCGGGTCCGAATCGGGATCTACCCAGACGGCGTCGACTCCGGTGGTTGTGGGAAGCGTGGTTGGAAGCCTGGCAGCTCTCTCCTTCATTTGCATCTTAATTTTCCTTCTGCGAAGGCGGATCTCCAAAAAGCGCCGCAGCACGCTCCTAACTCCATTATCACTGGCTCCTGGGGCTGCTGGCAGCGGCGCCAGCAGCGAGAAAAGGCAAAAGCACTATGAGATTGATACGGCATCTTTGGGGCCTACCCCTCGCTCGACCAAACTGGCTGCTGCCATTGCTACTTACCCCAAACGGTTCGGCAAGAAGCTCAGACTGAGCCAAGTCCCAGCCAGCAACCAGGATTCCAATGTCAACATGAACAGAGGTAACTCTCAGTTCTTTGAACCCGGAATTAGTCACAGCCGACATGGCTCAGTGAATGGCTCGGACACTAGTCGCCTGCAGGGTTGGTGGTCAAGGATTATCCAAGATACCAGTTCTGATGATCTTATGGCCCAAGACATGGCGGAGAAGGCAAACTATCCTGGACCGTATTTCCCTAGCATGGACCCGAGTCGACTCGACCGTGGAAGTCAGCAGCGCCGGATGAGCCGCGCGCGCAGTGTCGACAGCTGGACCGACAGGGCCTCCAGTCCAAACCCATTTTCCGACTTGAACACGATTGGCGAGGGCTCTGCAAGGCAACCACAAGAGCCCGCGACATTTCACAACCCATTTGCCGATTCCAACTCCCTCGCGCCTCCCGCCACTGCTCAGACGGTCCCAGCCGGTTACGTTCGGGACGTACGGAGATCAAGGGGTCAGTCTATGAGCGCTGGGGTACCTGCTCGAAGGGCAAGGCCCGAGAGCTTTGATGTGGTGTCGTTTTATCGAGACTCGGTTGCCACCAACAGCAACGGCTCATTTCAGACGCGACGCAACAAGATCCATTCAAACCCCTTCGACCTCGAAATGGACGGTCAACAGCCTCCAACGGGAGCCGACATGCCTCCTCCACGCCGTCCTGTGGCCAGCTCCATTTACGACGTGTCGAGGCCGGGCAGCGCTCGTACTCGGGGTGATAGTTTCACCTCCCGATATACGAGCGGAGCCGGTGGTTACCAAGGAGAATGGAAGTCCATGGGGCCAGCCTCCTCCCGATGGGGTAGCAACGTCGGTTATGTGCCGATCGGCCACGTCAGGAGTGAGAGCGATGGTAGCGTGTTGGGCCCTGGAGTAGGTCAGGCGATGTAAGAGCTGTGTGAATGCAGATGGAGGGAGGGCGTACATAATGAGGAGGCAGGTGAGCGAAGAACCCATTCATTCATTCGCTCAACGGACGAGCGCGAATACCCACGAGGGACGACACATGGCGTTATTGGCATAGTGTGATCATTAGAAAGATATCCCGAGAGATGGTGGTGACGGAGTTGAGAGACAAAAGGAGAGACGAGGCTGCATAAAACTGGACATGGGGAAGCCGTCTTTGCGAAGACTGGGCATTTTTAAGACATTGGCATTCGTTACATCTGGTAGACAGCTGACGCCACTTTCATTATATACCATTTTTCTTCTTCTCGACTTTTTGATTTTGCACATATGTGATGGGGCGTAACTTTGGGGGAGTACAAACAGATGATAGACCCAAGACTATTACCCTCGTCCTCGACTTCGTCTCCGTCTCGTCGACATTTCTCTATTAATGAGCAGCTCCTTAACCAACTCCCTCCAGCCTAGTCACGGGCAGCCGAGCATCTTTCCACCCCTCCCCTATAACACAGCTAATAACTTCGCCCACAACGTCCCAAGCCCCCTCCCCCTCCGCGCGCAGGGATAAGTAAATAGTGTTGCGAGAAAAGGGGGGTGGGTGGCCCAAGTCGCACCGCCACGGTCGTATCCAGCACCCATGACGGAGCCAATTCATCCGCCGCACGCACCGAGCTTTGTGTTTGTGCGAGTCTGGGGACCGGGGGGTTGTTGTTGTGTGCTTGCTGTGCTTTTGACGAGCGTCAACTCGGTCGGGGACTGTCTGTAATCTTGACCTGGGCTGAGGGGATGTAATCACTGGAAACATAGTTATTAGGGCGTTTGGGACCGAAATGTCCGTGGTGCGGCGATGAAGTCTCCGTTTTGGATGGATTAGCCCGGCCGCATGCTTCAAATAGGTAGCTTGCTTGGCCTTGTTCGAGTCATTGCATTGTCACCGGGTTGTAGTCTTTCATCCGCTCGCTTGAATCGACGAAACGCACATGGAGTGACGCCGTTATTTCTAGATGGTCCCGGAATCACTTGGCCATATCCTCCTCCTCAAGTCATAAATGCGCCTCGTCACTGGCCAGAGTCGTCGGTGAATAATGGGGTATCATAACTACCTTGCAATGAGCTGTGTGAATTGTTTCCTGTCCAAATATGTCCGAGCCGAGCCATGGTCCTTCCATCCCGTATGCGTCTCCTCCTTTCTTGCCCTTTTGACCATGAACTTTGCATTCCATCTCGTGTATCCCCGTTTCGTTGCCAAACCCCGCGAGCTCGACATTCCCGCATGGCCTTTCCGTTTATCGATGTATTCGTTTTTGATGCGTTAGATGGCCTCTGCCTCGTCCGTTTCCCAGGTTGAATGGTGTCCTCGGACTCGAAGGTACTCTAGGGCTTGGGAATGTGAATGGTCTTGCTGGTCATCAAGCAGCCGTGGATGACGAAGAGAACGACAATGGGATGGAACTCGAGGTCGGTGCCCTGGAGCCAGGTGCCCAGAGGCAAGTCTTGGAGAATCCAGCGCTGAGAAACCCAGTAGGCCATGATGGCGTCCATGCCCAGCGACGTGGGGATGGGGGTGCCCTCAAAGTATTGGCTCTTGCCCGAGGCATCCTTGGGTAGGGCAGAAACGGTCACGTTGAAGCGAGCGAGGCGGGTGAGGCCGCAGAGAACGAAGAAGCTGAGGGCGACGGTGTCGACGACGGAGCGGAAACCGATGGTGAATGCAACCATGGCGGGGGCGACACCAAAAGAGATCTACGTCATCAATCGACGTCAGCTACTGGGCGCGGCCAAGTTCAACCACAAAGGGCTCGACAACGTACCAGGTCGGCGAGAGAGTCCAACTCTTGGCCCATAAGACTGCTCTTCTTCCTCCATCGCGCTACCTTGCCATCGAGGAAGTCGAAGAACAGACCGAAGGGCAGGAAGGCCAGGGCGAGGTAGACCTTGTTGAGAGCGTCGGGATCGCCAAGGCAGTATCGTAGCGAGGTGAAGATGGACATGACGCCGCAGAAACCTATGGGCGGGAGAAGGTGCCGTTAGCTCCTTGCATTCAGGTCAATTCGGATCGGGGGCAGAGGAGAGAGCGCACCGTTCATGAGGGTGATGGTGTCGGCGAGGTGCAGGGCGCGGATGAGGGAAAAGTGCCCAACATCGGCCGACAGCAGCGTCTTCTGCTTGTCAATGGCTGGAAAAAACCCTTCAGTCAGCTATCCCGCGCGAAACCTTCACATGCAACTTTGAGCCAGCAGACCCACAGGCGAAAAGCCGGGGGAGGGGACTCACCAGGCTGGTTGGAGGACGAGAAGTCCTTGGGGAGGTTTCCGTTGGAGTTGTTGGAGGCCATGGTGCTGCTTCGCCTCGACATGCTGTGAGGAGGGCGGGAGAGATGGAGGGATAGAGGGAGAGGGAGGGAGCGCGCGTGCGAGTGTGCGAAGGGAGGTGATGTAGAGGAGGGAGAAGTGGGAACAGAGCGACGGAGAGGAAGAAGGAGGAACTGGATGGATCGACGAGGAGCTCAACACTTTCGGGGTAGCGGGGAGTTTGACGTCTTTTTGGGTCTTTCGGAGAGTCGGTGGGCGGGCGGCGGGTTGGGTGGCCTGTGCCGAGAAAAAAGAGGTCCCGTTTCTTGACGGGTGAGAATTGCGGGAGGGGCGAAGGGGGAGGGGAAGAGGGAGAGGAAGAGAAGAAGAAGAGGAAGAAGAAGAGGAAGAAGAAGAGGAAGAAGAAGAGGAAGAAGAAGAGGAAGAAGAAGAAGATAAGTGAAGAATAAATCAGAGGGCACACAGAATCAAGGCGGGAGGGAGCACAACTTGATCAATGATGATGATGGCGATGGTGGCCGTGGGACGTTTGGCGGATGAAGTGATGATGTAGCCAAAACGGTTTGATCAGAAACCAAGGATTTTGTCTTGGGGCTAGTTTTTATTTATTTATTTTTTATAAAATAAATAATAAAAACTGCCTGGCTGGGGGAAGGAGGGTGTGGGAGGGCGTGTGGTTTCGGAATTGAAAAGGAAGCCAGCTTTCATGCGTCGGCGCCCGTCGCAGCTTCCCTCCCACCTCTCGCTGGCAGCTGCAGGCGCACCTGGCAGTCGCGCAGAGAAATCCGTAAACTTTTCCGTAAATGGGTGGGGATGCCGTCATCGCCTCTGCCGCGCTACCTTACCATCCGGGACTTCTTCTTAGCGTCGGGGTTTCTTCAAGTCTTCCCACGTGATTGTGGCTGATCAGACACTGGCAGAAAAGAGGCTCATCACCCGCCAAAAAGCCTTTTGAAGCTCTCAGCGTGACTTGAGGAACCGATCCCGCTTTCAATCACTCGTGAGAGCTACGACTGACCGCTCTTCATCCGTGTGACTTAAGCCACTCCACGGGTCTCACATGTGTCAACGCGAACATGATTCACCTTGGCTCTCTGTTCTTTGACTGCTCGCTTCTCTATATAAACACTAACGAGCCTTGAGAACTATGTACCCGCTGGGCCAAGTATGACTGGTAGGTACTAGGTAGACGTGTGTGCCCAGGTCCTCCACGCTTTATCTGCACATGTGTATCCGCCCATCCTGGCCAATGTTGCCTCTCGTGATTATCGACAACCGAAACGGGAAGAAGAGTGAATGCCCAAACTCCATCTCTGAACCAATGTGAAGAGAGGTCCCTGGTAAGAAACGTATTATCATCGGGGAGTCATCCCCCATAAACAGAACCTCCACCCGAGTTCCATGACGAATGGAGCTGCTGCGAAATGCGGATAACATGATCGCCGCCCATTCATGACTGCTCCAAAGGAAGAAACAAAATAAACGTCCAGAAAACAAGAATACCATACCGTTCAGAAAGACGTCTATCGACAAAAGGAGGGCCGCACTGCGCCCGGCGCCGACGCCCCCAATCTTGTCCATCATGGACGTCTGTGCTGGTGCAGTGTGTTCCAACAATGCATTAAGTCCTGTCGCGTCTATCGCGAAACGAGAATCGAGAAGCCGTCGAGCCAAGGGCCACAGGTGCCCGATACGCCGCAAATGCTGTACCCTCGAGGGGGGATTAAAGTATGTCTGTATCGCTGTTAGTCCAGTCTACAAACAAAGGCCAGGGGGACCTACGCATCTCCTCCATATCTATTCCCAAACACGGGCGACTTGCGGCCCAGGCTAGTCAATATTTGAACGCCATCGATCCAGAAACCAGCCCGTACAAGGAAACCACTAATGTACTCGCCACGACGGACATCTGGAATCGCAATGCGTTAGACAACAAAGGACAACGAGCACATCAGTAGGGACTCACCGAATTCAAAAACGTCACCTTCCTCGCTCTCCCCGCCACGCTTGCCAAACATTTGTCTCGAATCATCGTCGTAGACAAACTCTAAGCCATCCACCGCCGACCCATGAAACACATGCACCTTTGATAGGATGCGACCCTTCTTCATGGTGCTTTTAAACACCGCCTCGACGGGCTCGCTGCCGTCCATCTTGGAATGGCCCAGCATCTTGCTTCGGAACGCCGTCTTCCCGTTCGATAGCTTGACCCACGACTGCTTGGAAGCAAAAGCCTTGAAGTCGTTAATGTCCATCGACCCTCCCCCATGAGACTTGACCGAAATCCTTAGGCGACCCTTCCTCTTGTTCTCCGCCACCCTAGCTCGCAAGTCCTGGTCGTTGAGTGTGATTTGACGTGGTGGCGGCCCCTGATCGGGCTGGTATTCTATCCACGAGTGGCAGACATCGTCGCCTTCCACGAAAATCTCTACAAACGAGATTCCCGTGGCTGCCATGACCAAGACGCTACCGCTCTCGACCGGAAATCCCTGAACACTGGCGTCGGGGTTCATAGGAGGGTCGTTGGGGATTCGAAACGCCGGATGGGCGCGGAAGCGCAGGCAGTCCAATCGATGCCAAGTGCACTCGTCTCCCTGCAGAGCAATGCCACCCTTGGACTTAGTTCTCGTGCAGTATGCTTCGCGTGTGACGAATGACCGGTTGAGAACCACATAATCTCGCAACATGATGCCGCTTTTCTGGTGAGGGCATCCAAACAAGTGACCCGTCTCGTGAAGATGAGCGCCGATTCCAATGTTGGCGGCTTCCCAGGAACTCCCTGCTTCGTTACAATCGTTGGCAACGTGTTTCGTATCTGTCGGAGTGCAGTCCGTAAAGGCAGGCACCACCTCTTCGAAGCTCGTCGGGTAGCTCTGCAAACAATGAGAGCCAAAGATGGCGAGGTGCATATCATTATCGCCACCACCGAGAGCAGCATGGCCAGTGACCGTCTTCGCGTCCTGGTCCCAATGGGCATCCAGGAGAAGTGCAGAGACATAGAGCTTCTGCCCAGGTTGGGGATTGAAATAGTTCTTAACAGCTGTCGTTGCAATCCCAAATAAGGCATCCTTTTCCGTTGCTTTTTCGTTCTGTTGGGCCTTGTTCAGGTCCCGGAGCTCAGAAACGGTTTTGTCACACCGGATAATATGGACCCTGGCTTCAGAGCGCATGGTGCCGTTTTCGAGATCGCGATAGTTGACAGAGCCCGTCGTCCACTCTTCCTCAAACCGAAAAGACCTTCGACCTAGCTTATTCCTCCACATCTGCTCCGAGGTGAAGGCTTGCCACAGATAGGCCGCCATTCGGAATTTCCTCACGGCGACTTCGAGCCCATTGCCTTCTCGTTCGGCGCGCGCGGGAGTGGCATCGAATGTCTCGGAAGAGTCCTTGGCAATGATGATGGCGAGCTGCAGCGGTGGAGCATTGTTGGTCGGGAGCATGTGAACGGTCATGTACGAGGCATGGATCGGGTTGGAGCTCCCGCTGTTGGGAAGCTTGGGACTGGAGAACTCGAAGCGAAGTTTGTTCGGGCCGGGTTGAAGATAAACGAGAGACTTGAAGTGGGAGCTGGAAACTGGCCAACTGATGGGCGGGAAGTTGTCGTCGAGTCTGGAAACAGTGACGGTTCCATCGAGGGCTTGCTGCGCGGGGTCGGCAATCGTTCCATAGACGATGAGAACCTTTTGATAGACCTGCAACGGTGGTTAGCGCGGGGCAGGTGTGGTGCCAAGCTTCGTAAGTTGCCGTCGCATCTTGCGCAACCAGGAAGTTTTAAACGGGTGCGAGGCAAGCCGCGTGCGGCCTTCCGCGAGCCAATTGAAAACGGCACAACCGGAAAGGAAATTCAATAACATACCCATGCGTTCTCCGAGAGATTGGATATCTTAGGAGCGTAGGGCGAAACCGGCAGGTTCTGGTTTCCGCTCGACGACGGAGCCCCCAAGCCCGACATGCCCGAGACGCTAAGTCGGGACGAGCTCGAGGATAGGGGCGGGCGAGGTTGCATACTGAGACGATTGGGCGATGTCTGGCGAAGCTGCTTCTGAAGCTGAACCGGGTCCTTTACCTGGAGATTGAGAGCGGGATCCGACTGCTGATGAATCGAGGGCGGGGTGACGGAGCCGCTCGAAGGTGTCGTTCCCTGGCTACCAGCGCCATCGCTCGACGTATCGTTGGAGTGATCGGTACGATCAGTGTTGATGGGTTCAGTGTTGGTACGCTCGGGATGGTTACGATCGGGACGGAAACTGGCCTTTGAGCGTCGACGTAGGTCCTTGAAAAAATTGGGAGCCATGACCGCCCTCAACCATGAATTATCGTCGTCGGAGACGGGTGAGGCGAGTTGCTTGCGCGCTATGCGATGGATTCCCTGTTGCTCTGTCGTCGTGGTCCAAAAGGGCTAGGTGTGGTGAGGGCAAAAAAGTAAACAAAAAGAAAAGAAGGGAACGAAAAGGGGAACCGCGGATGAGAATCAACCCCGGCGGCCAAATTGTGTGTTGTTTGCGTGTTGTCGATGCTCGATTTCGTCCAGAGTTGCGATATCCAGTTAGGAGACCAACGCAGCTTCTGTCTTGGCTACCTGCGAACAGGGGGTGTGGTGAAGCTTCTTTGGGGGGGTGTGGCGGGGGTGGGAGGAAAGCGAGCGACGAGACGGTCCCGGTGGCAGCTTCCCAAAACGAAGCAAGAATCTGCTCTATTGCCGTTGGGGGGGGCGCGACGGGAGACGGAGGGAAGGAGGAGAGGAGAAGAGGAAAAGAAGAAAAGAAACAAGGAGGAGGGACAGAATCAGAAAAGGGAAGGAAGAGGAAGAGGAGGAAAAAACCCAAATTACACCTCACACCTTCGCACACCCCGCCTGGCGATGAGTTGGGGGATTTGGGGAAGATTGGAGTGGGAGCAGCTTGTTTCTCCCCTGTATCCCAGGATGCAAGAAGTGGATGACGGATGACGGGATGATGGACGGGCTACTGTTCTGAGTTAACTCCCCGCCGTGGAAGCTGGGATGTTCCCAAGGTGCGGACGACCAGCGCTGGCAGACTCCAGTACCGGTACCTCCCCCCCGTACAGTTACATGTTGGAGGTTTGATCGCGATGAGGCGTATGGATGGATGGACGGGGACGCTACGGCACGAAGAGGTGGATCAGAGTCTGGTACTGCGTCATTACCTGTTTTTGGCTCCCTAACCATCGATGCAGACATGGACTAACAACGGTGGTGTGCGATCCGTTTATTATGCACGAGTTGGAAGATGAAGAAGATGTGCAAGCACAGCGTCTCTGCAACATGTCGACCAGTAAAGACACATGCCCACCGAATGATTGCAAGTCTCGGCAAACGTGCACCGGCTACCTCGCAAGAGTAATCGCATCAATCACGCTTCACCAATAACTCGACAGCCGCCCCCTCGGTCGGACAACCAACGATATGCTTTTGTGGGCTATTTATGGTGGAGAGGGCGCACAACTATCAACACAAGGCTCGCTCGCTACCAGCGGCAATGGAGCAATACCTCCTCAAAACAAAACCTCGGAACCCACCGCGGCTTTGTCGTGGTGGCCGCCGGGGATACTGATCGATGAATTGATGAAGAAGCGATAATAAACCTGCAGAACCGGTCAATTTACGGGCGACCCCCCCTCCCCCCCGGGCCCTTCAGTGATGACGTTGCCCCTCGTCGTCCCCCCAGCGGGCCTTGGTGCCTCCTCCAGCGAGATTGCGTTGGAGACACAAAAGGACGTGGGAACATTGCTGGCACGGCTGGTTTCCTTTACCGCTGCCGCTCAAGCTTTGATCTTTTCTTATTTCCTCCATCTTGTCTGGGAGAAACAGAGGCATCCCCGGGGGATCGAATCCTGCTCGGCCTTTATTTGTGGGCAGCACGGCGCTCGCCAGAGAGGCAGTGGACGAGAGCCGCCCGTCTGCTGTTTCAGAACTATTGTCTGCGCTGTTCCCGGGTTTTTGCTGTAAATTCAAGACGAAGGAGACACAGAGACACGGACTGTACAGTACTATCGACAAAGTTGTATCCGTACTATTAATAAGTATCTGCCCGCTGGAGTCGTCCGCGGCAGTTGGTCCAGCATGCCGCAGCGCACTTTCATGAATCATGTACGAGTATGCAACCATCTCAACAAGTCTGCAGTTACATACACAAACTCGCCCATTGCAGAAGATCCGGCACCGCCACTTCGTAAGACTACATTGCCGTCGACATTTGCCCAAGCCGCAACCGAAACGGCCGCTTGGTCTCCGGCCAGCAATGAATAATACCGAACGAAAATGACCTTGCAGATGGCTGTTGGCAATATGTATACACAAACTCCCGTTGTGTGAAGAGTGACACGTATCAGCCAACTCGGGCAGAAGAAATGGGCTCTTTGGACCACATGCACGTTGGGTCCAATGAAGTTGCTGGAGGGTGGATGGAAATACGGATACATCCAGACGCCATGGCCAGAGGCTGACGACGACTTGCACCAGCTCGACAGACAGACAGCTCGTTGTTATGAGCCTTTTCAGCACGAGCAATTTGCTGCCTCTCTCGCTCGGCATTTCGAGCTCACCTCTCTACCAAGACGCAAGGTAAATCCCACATCTCTAATAAACCGCTATCGTCTCGGGCTAATATTAACCTGCCGTTACATATTAGGCCTCCCAGCATCATGGAAGAATGCGTCTGCGTTTCCCTGCTTTTTCCCTCTCTCCTCCGCTCCACCTCCCACTCGGGGATCCCATGCCCATGCCGGTAGCCCACTTCCCGGGCGGCGGTGATTCCAACGAGGGCGAGTCGAATCATTATGAAGGCGATATTACTTGCCAGGCCTCTCGGGCTTTATTCAATCACCCAACATTGAGTTGTGTACGGAGTACGTACCTGTACTTGGCCACACTGACAACACCTCTTCCTCTCCAGCCAGCTCGGAGCTTTGCCCCCTTACACGCACGGCCATTCCACCATTGCCGTAGCCCTCAAAAGCCCCAGGGCCTTCTTGTCGACGTGTGATCGAGTCTGGAACCAGCTTCCAGGCACAATCGATGTGCTATGCTGGGGTGCGCGGACGTGCTCGGGGAGAAAGTTGTCATCGACGGTAGTCGAGCCGTTGGTACTTGTTCTTTGAAACGGGCAAAGCATGCCCGTTTCAAAGAAGAAGCCCATGTACTCCCCGACCAAGACGACATGAAGTAGCAGCCGTATGGCCATGCTGGCTCATGCTCGCACTCTGGCACATGCTGACCTTGCCAATGGGCCATGAATGGCCTTCCGCCGTATGGCCTGACTTGAACAATTCCAGCTTGGCCACTTGGCACTCATGCCCTCTATCTTGCCTTGGATCTACTCTTTTTCCAACATTGCAGTGGTGGACTTTGTGGGTGATGTTGCACATGATGTTGAACCAGAGCATTCGACCACGTGCAACCTGCCATCAGGTAAATCCCCGAGGTCAATTAGGGTTCCGGTAGGTTTCGGGCGCAAGTGGTATCCGATGCCGTTAACCGTTTACGAATGTTTCCTGAGTGGTGAATGCGTTGTCGGATGTCGTCAATAGCGGTGGCATACCGATGACGGGATCGAACGCATTCCAGGCTGAGAGGCAACGTCGGTTTGCAATCACTGTCCGCAATCAGCCACGTGCGGCTCGTGGCTGTCGATGGCGACAAAGCAAACAAGCTGCTAGTGCCGGTCCCAGGTGAGACATGGCTGGGCGTCGAGGCTGGAGGAGCTCTTGGATGAACATGTGGGTTTTCCATCGAGACGACGAATGCGCAGAGGATTCAGGGGACGACGACGGCCTCTCGCGGTGCGAAATGATTGGCGCGGTGCCTTGTGCGCCTTGTGCCAACGCATGGCCGTGGGAAGCGAGAGCGGAAAGGCCATGCGACACGGCGGCCAACGAGACGGGCTGAAACTGCCGTTCTAGGGAAGAGCTGATGGCGACAAGAACTGACGGATCGATCTCCTGGGCGGCGATTGGATCTGGAGGGACTCGGAGGGGAGCTGAGGCGACGGCAACGGACTCGGGCTGGCCGCCGGGCCAACGAGCAAGGAGCGTGCGCCATGTTTCCCCCTGTCCAAGTGGCCGTCATTGAGGGTTGATCGGTCCAAAGTGCATGCATGAGGAGAGGGCTCTCGCCTTGTGAGACGACAGCTCGAGCTCCTAGTGGCCTGTTTCCAGAGGAATGCCCCCCAATTTCGTTTTGGCGCTCTGGGGCCGCTGGTAGTTAACAGCCACTCAATTCGTTGATTTTTCGCAGCAAACAGCCATGCGCAAGGCGACTGCCTCAGTCAGCTATCAGGGAGCCTAACAATTAAGTGCCGGGGAACACAGGGGAAAGAAAAAAAATAAGCGGGAGAAAAATTCCACTCTATCTTTCTGCACTCAACAACCACAGCAACCGGATATCTCACCACCGTCCTTCACCGTCCACACTCCTTTTCTTCACGCTGCCTCGGAAAACCTTGGAGCCCAGTTCTCAAGCACCCACTGCTCGTTGATTCACTCGTTCGTCCCGCACTCTCTCATTTTCAAAAGCCAAAAAAGAAAGACAAAGAAGAAAAAAGAGGCCGCTTACACCACCTCGACCTAAGCCTGTTTGCCCAACCCTGCCTGCCGTGGTCTCAGTTTCGGTCGCCCACTCAACTCTCCTTCCCACTTTAGTCTTTCGGCGCTCGACCTCACAAACCGTCCAAGTTCTTTCGCACACCTCCACCCTCAAATTGCCGTCCCTTGCGCAACCTTATCCTCGCAAACTTCACCTTCACCGCAATCGATCCGACTAAATACCAAGAGAAAAAAAACACTAGTTAACGAGAAAGTGGCGGCTCCAGCATCGAGGATTTGGTAAAATCAACGAGGCCATGTCGTCGCCCTGGAAAAAGCAGCCCGAGGATGTCGTCGACTGCGTTCTCCGGCGTGCGGAAGTGAGCAAGGTACGTTCAGCCATGCGTCATCACTTTCCCTTACTGGGCTCTTCATCGACTACTGCAGTTGTCCGGAGGCCTTTCGAAATGGTATTCGCCTTGCTAACTTGGTTTTTTTCACCCCATTTGCAGATTGCTCGTCGCTTGCAGAACCGCCTCGCCCTCGCCCAGTTCAAGACAAAGCACGGCTGGGAAGACCTCACCCTCGACACCATCGAGCCGAAAGTCGAGGAGGAGATGCGCCGGAAACGCCTCGCCGAGGGAGACGTCCTCTCCGACTCGTCGTCTTCTGTTTCCGACCTCCCATACCCCTCCCGCACTCTCATGAGCTCGCCCCTCAAGGCGCCCCTGTTTTCCGATGCCGTTGGCTCCAGCAACGGGAGCACCGGCCACCGCAAGCGCACCTATTTTGCCTCGTTCGAAAACATCCCATCCAGCCCGAGCAAGCGATTTCGTGCTTCTCCGGCTGCACACAAGCTCACCGGCGGCCATACTGCTTGGAAGGACCCTCACCAACTGGCCCATTCGTCGCCCATCAAGCCCCGCCGTCAGCAGCACTTCACCACGTCGGGTGGCCCCGATGTTTCCTTCTTCCAACAGCGTCTGATGAAGGGGCTTACGTCTCCCAACTATGCCGCCCCCTCGGATGACGAAGATGACCTCCTCCCCGTGCATTCGTTCAACGTTGGCAACGTTCAGTCCTCGCCGCCTCGCACACCGCCCATGCGGACTCGGACCCTGGCCAGCAAACGTAGCAAAGACGAGATGGTCTCGGGAGCAAATGGCAACGGCAAGACGGGCGAGGAAGGCGCCGACCTCCTTCTCTACCTCGCCGCCTCACCATCCCCAGCCGTGCGCTCGACCAAGACACGCATGGAGCCTCCTTCTACGCCCCCCCAGAAGAACAGCAAGCTGGACTTGCCGTCGTCAATGATGATGACTCCCGGCGGTGGCAACCTCTTCCCTACCACTCCCAGCCAGGGATTCGACTTTGCCGACTTTGTCAACATCACGCCCAGCCCGGCGCAGAAGCCTTGGAAAACACCCGTCATACCTGGGGCTCGGACTCCTCTCAGCGTGACCCGTCGCCGCCTCACTTTCGACGAGCCAATGGCATGACGTGATAATCGACAAAGCCTCGGCCACAACTTGTTATTTTCCTTGTGTACATGATACCATGACAGCACATATTGCAGCACGCGCGCACGCATGTTTTATTTGTCTCGTCAACTTTTCTTTTTTGCTCTGTTTTTTGGTCATGGGAAATTACGGTGCATCCGGTGCGCCAAGGACTCGGGTGTGAATTTTTTTTTTCGGCGGCGTTGGAATAGAGAGCTCGGCATCAAAGGCCACCTTGGGGAAGAGGGCGCCCAATGGGAGTGGCGTGACCGGATTTTTTTGGTCCAGCGAGGGATATATTTCTCACCTCGTGGAGGTGTAGACGAAACCCTTCGAGAGACAGAGGACAATCGCTGTAGCATGGCCAGGATTGCAAGTTTCCGCAAGTTTCCACCATGGAACTGTTACGGAGGACGATTGGGATAGGGAATGGACGGATCCGAAATGTGTGAAGTGTTTCTATTTTAATAGATGAATCCGTTCGTGTACTTTGTACGCACACCACTCTTGTCTGTCCTTTTTTTCTCAGTCGAGTGACTCGACGGCTGCAAGGTGTCTCGAATCAAAGGTGAATTGAGGTGGAGAGTGGAGCAACCGCCAACGCGTGCCGAGGCCAAGATTTACGCGCCGGGTCCAATGCAAGGGCGAAGCGCGCGCGTCTGACGCGACGGTTTCGCGTCGCACCTGCATGTCATTAACGAACTCTGCCAGCCAATCAAACGGCCGACTTGCGTCGCTACGTTACCAGGGGAGTTCCGCATGGAGCGGAAGAGGAGGGGATCAGCCATGCGACAAAGGCTGGAGGAGCAGAATGGCGGTTCTTTGTTGGACTTGGGGCTTTGGATTGTGGTTTCGATGGATGAGAGGAGATAGGGCAAGGTTTGTGTTAGTTGGTGTTACGGGCCGAATTTTGGGCAGAGTTTCGAGGGAGGCTGAAGTCTGTCTTTTGCACTGATAATTGCTCAATACCCTCGTTTCTGCTTGTGTGATGTTCGAGGACGACCCCAGCCCGCAGTTGCTTAGCAGGCGTTGGCTGATGGGAGCGGTCCGGGCTGACGTGTAGTAGTTCACTCACAGGCACACGACGTCACCTGGTAAAAAGAAATTGAGAAGCGAAAAAAGAGATGGAAGAAACAAAAAAAGAAAACATACAACAGCGAGGATTCCCCGGTCGTCACCGACCCGAGTACTAGTTCGCCGCTTCTCAGCTTAACGTGCGGGGAGCAGACGGGACCCAGTGTTTTCTAAGAGCTATGGTCGTATGTGCTTCTCCTTGCCCCAACCAGGGATATTATGGCAAGGGACTTCTATTGAATTCGATCGGACCGCCAAAAGGTAGGCGCGCCCCAGATTTTACTGGCACGCAGGCTTATTCACGCCTGCGACAAACGCTTGATTCCTTTATTCCCCCGAGAACTTGAGACATCTCTTTCAAACTCATCAACTACAACTTTCAGTCATACCTTCAACGATGACCACTGTTACTATTCTCCGCGGCTTCAAGGTCTCTGTGGCCACGTTTGATGCATTCATCGAAGCCGCGGGCTCACCGAGACCCTTGGCGCACCCCCCTTCTTCCACCAACATCCAGATAACGACGAAGTCTCCGCCCTTCTTTACAGTAAGATTGTCAAAGCTGGCGGCACTGCCGATAAGAACAACTTTCGCGTCATTATGCCGTTAAGAAATGGACATGCCCTCTCTCGGGTCGCATATGTCACATATGCTTGGCTTAGCGTCTACGCTCACTTAGAGCTCAACCTTGAGCAACAACTCCCGATGGAGGTCCCCGAGGGCTTTGAGGAGCTCCGGAAGGAGATTTTATCTTTCGCCAAGGAGGAGCCTTTAGAATTCAACAAGATTCCCAACGATGGGAAGATGGGGATGTATATGGTGTATACGGGCGACGGTTACGGGAACTACTTTCCCAAAGAAATGTCCGACCAAAAGAAGGTATGTCCACAATCAAGAAAGCATTATATTATTTATTATTCATATCTAATTCATTTGAGCAGGCTCCTCAGCGCTGCGACTTGTGCGATATGACCTTTGATGGTCAACCCGGGGCATTTAGTCTTAGACAGCGGCATCGCATTGATGTTCACGGGGCGAAGGATGGGATAAACCCCCTCCCAGAAGTTTGAAGACGCAAATTTGGTCTTTTGAGAAAGTGGAAAGGCGGGTGTGGAGTTCTGGAACCGGATTACGACAACGTCAGGACGGTCGCTGGTTGCATCATCGGGGGAGCCCCTGTACTCCTCACGTTCGACCGCGTAAGTGACGCCGTTGGGGCCAGTCGCTTCATCGCGGAAATAGACTCTTGGGATTGCATCCCAAGCAGCCACCACAACGTCTTCGTAGGGGTAAGTCGGACCTCGTTGGCTAACTCAAAGGCCCTCTTAAATCTCCTGAGGCGGGGAAGGAATCCTTCTGTTGGTTGCCCATTGTGACATAGGCCTCGCCATTTCGTCTCGTGGTCGACAAGCCAATCATCAACTGTCAATAAAATCGTCCTAGAGAGTTAAAGACTTCATCGGTTTCCGGCGGCGCTCAGAGTAAAAAGCTCTGAGAAAACACTTAAAACCCAAAGGCCCCATCACCAAGACGAGATATCCAAAGCATAAATCTTTTCTCCGTCACCGCAATACTTTTCTGATTCATCTCAATCACACGGCTTCTTATCTTCTATCCAATCCTCATAACCAACCTCACGAGCAACATGCCGTACTACTCAGATGACACATACCGCGGGTCTGCCGGTTTGTCTCGCGACAACCAACGTCATGGGCCGTCATCTCACAGCGCTCCCTCTTATAGTGCTCCCTCCTACGGTACACCGTCTTACGGTGCTTCATCTTATGGTGCCCCCTCTGGCGGGTCGTCATCCTCCCGCTCGCAGGGCTACGGTGGCCAGCCTTCTAGAGGACCCCCCCAAGGCCAAGGAACCCAGAATCGTGGTGAGTCGCCCCAAACTTCAACCCAAAGATGCGTTTATCCTACATGTGCATAAATCGAATACATTGGCTGACTTCATTTCACGAGACAGATGCCAACAACTACCGATCAATGACGCAAATGATGGGCAACACCAGCCTAGACGACGCTGATCCATGGGCATATCTCAAAAGGTCCGACCCCGCGTTATACAAGATGGTGTCACGAGCTTCCAAGAGGTTGAAGCAGTTGGAAGCCACGGGCAGGATCAAGCCGTTCAAGATTTCGTACCCCACGATAGTCCCCGAGGCTCGGGCAGCCAGACCACCGGCTGCGAGCCAGGGTTACGCTTCCAGCTCAGGTCCCAGCAGAGCTCCGACTCAAAGTTATGCTTCCAGCTCAGGTTCTGGCAGAGCCCCGACTCAAAGTTATGCTTCAAGCTCGAGTTCTGGCAGAGCCCGGGTTCAGGGCTATGCTTCCACGTCAAGTGCCAGCAGAGCGACAGTTTATGGTTGTCGGTATTGCTCAAAGACGTACGCCAACAGGGATGATCGACAAGATCATGAAGAGAGACGGCACCCCCCACGTTCATACGGTGGGAGGAGCCACCGATAGGCACCTGGGTCGAGATGCCCATGGGGATAATCTCTCAGGTAGAGAGCTCGGTGATTTGGATTTGTATTAGTTCTTCCTTTTGTCTGGATGCGCGATGGGCGGTATTGGGCTGGGATGCCATCTTCATTTGTGCTCGCAAGTTCGAAGCATGCCATAATTACCACTAATTGCGGCTTTACATGCTTGTTTCTCCTTTCAAGGTTCACAATACAACACTACCTATGATTCTGCCTGCTCACCTGCCCTGTCGGGTAAGTGACCTCAATAAACTCCCGTCTACGAAAGGCATTCATACGCCGAATATAGCAACGCATCCCGCACTCGTAAGATAGTCTTGCGCATGTCGTAGTTTGGGTCATGTCGGGGCACGGTGAAGTCAGGAAAAATGCCAAGCCGTCGTCGTCTTCGTTTTATTCGCAATGCAGAAGAGGTCACTGCCCGCTCTTCACCCAGGTGAAGGTCTGAAGCAAAAAGGCCCGAGAAGCCATTCGCTACAGAATCATGATAAAGCCCATAGAATTAAGCGACACATGGAAACAGCTCACGACGCCAAAAGATCCCATCATCATCTCCAACGTGAAGCTGGTGAGCTTTCCAAAGCTCTCTTCACACACACCCCATCCCACCACACCCAACCCTCCGCCGAAACATTTTTCCGCTCACCCCACCCACACCAACCAATCACATCCCCCGCCTCGCCTCAACCTCTCCCCTTCCCTTTCCCAGCCGGCCTCTTTCGAAAAATTTCACACAGAAAAAGTTCGTCTGCTCGAACTGCGATCGCCGACTTCACCTCGAAAAACGTTTCCTTCCAAACCAAGCCCAAACACCGCAATTGGGTCGAATCGAGTCGGCGGATCGAAACCTTTTGCATTTAAATTTTTCGTCGAGTCGACTTTTTTTTCCTCTGAGCCAAGCGCATATACACATTAGACCATGTCGTTCCGAGGCGGCTCGCGTGGCCGTGGTGGCTTTGGCGGTCGAGGCGGTGGTAGGTTTTTCCCACACTTGTTGGCTCTGCGTTTTGTTCGAGTGCGACGGTTTGCCCGGATTCATGGCTTGAGGATCGCAAGGCGACGAGGGGTATTGGAAGGGCTTCTGGAGGAACGAACCGGAGCCCTGGCTCCACGTCACCGCCAATGCGGTTCTTGTCCACCTCGAAAAGCAGGATTGCTAACCATCGCGTCTAGGCCGTGGAGGTTTCCAGCAGCGAGACATGGGCCCTCCTGCCCAGATCCTTGGTACGTTCCCCCTCGCGCGCGCAGTGCCCGCCTGACCAAAACTAACATATTCCTCCCCCCAGAAATGGGCAAGTTCATGCACGCCTGCGAGGGCGAAATGGTCTGCGAGTCCATCAACCCCAAGGTCCCCCACTTCAACGCCCAGATCTTCCTCGAGAACAAGACGGCCGTCGGCAAGGTCGACGAGGTCCTCGGCCCCATCAACCAGGTCTTCTTCACCATCAAGCCCACCGAGGGCATCCAGGCTACCTCGTTCAAGGAGGGCGACAAGTTCTACATCGGCTCCGAGAAGCTCCTGCCCCTCGACAAGTTCCTCCCCAAGCCCAAGGGCCCCCCGGGCGCCCCCAAGCCCAAGCGCGCCGGCGGTCGCGGCGGCCCTCGCGGCGCTGGCCGTGGCGGGCCCCGTGGCGGCTTCGGTGGTCGCGGCGGCGGCGGCTTCTCGCGGGGCGGTGCTGGCGGACGAGGAGGCCGAGGAGGCTTCGGCGGACGTGGAGGCAGTGGCTTCGGTGGTCGCGGCGGCGGCGGCTTCTCGCGAGGTGGCGGCGGTGGCCGAGGACGTGGAGGCTTCAGCAGGGGTCGGTAAACGTTGACGCGACGGAGACTGGCAACAAACGAAAAGTACACGGGCGAGGAGGCGAGGTGAGGGGGCCATGTGGGCTACGCTTGTTTGAAGAAATCATTGGGGGTTTTCCTGGCGTTTTACGGTGGTTTGTGTTTTGGTTGTTCCTTTTTGCTCCCTTCACCCCGGGCTTCTATATCCAAATCCTGCAGTCGCTGGTATGGCTGGGGTTTTGTACAGTCACAAAGGATACGTGGATCAAGAGGAGAGAGAAATGTAAAAAGAAGAAAAAAAGAACATCCTTTTCCATCCGAGCCTCGGTGAGCGGAAAGCTATTACAACGCCGATAACGATACACGATAATATCACGCTCCCTAACCTGGAAACTCCAAAACTCCTCTCGGGTATCTCACGAACCAGCTACAAGCCGTAGTCAAGCATCCTGCTTGGATGCATTCCACCGTCGAAGAAACGCCATCATTAAAAGAACCAGAGCCAGAAGGAGGCTCAAACCACTCAGGCCCAACCCGAGGTACTGGGCTGCCCGATAACCCTTGAGCGAAGACGCTCCCTTGTTAAGAATGTCTCTCTCGACGATACCAGCCATTCCCAGGCTGATGGAGAGTGCGTAGGCCGCCGCCGTGCCCGCGAGGCTGCCAGCCGGGCCTTGGTATCCCTGCGGCAGGCTGCGACCGAGGACTCCGACCGTCGCAGAAATGGACAGAACCATCCCAACCGGCATGATGAGGATGCTGAAAAAGGCATTCTGCCAGTACAGCTGCTTCGCCGGCGCCGTCGTCATAAGGATGGAGCTGATGAGAACTGTCGTGGAAGATATGGCCAGAGCCCAATATGGCGCCAGGTTCAAGTGCATGAACCGACTGCCCACCACGGCGGTGACGAGGCCGACGAGGAGGAGGGGGACAAGACCGGCGCTCAGACGTAGAGGAACCCAGCCGCGCAGGACCTCGATGACCTGAATCAGATACCAGAGCCAGATACCAAAAGCAGCCCAGGTGGCCGCGGTGCAACCGAGGGCGACAGCTGTGGTTGCTTCCATGCGCTTGAAAGGAATGAGCGGGTGGCTCGATGCCGAGGATTCGAGGTAGACGAAAACGGCGATGAGGAATAAGCCGGCACCGAGCAGCACATAGGCTTCCGCATTTCGAAACGAGTTGACAGGGGCTTGGTTCCAGCCCGCCGAGAAGAGTACCAACCCGGCGATGCCAACGCCGACGTTGAGGATGTCGAGACGACGCCAGATGCCTCCTTCGAGATCATGCACAACCGTGTTCCGCGGCGGGATAACCAGCATGCTCAGTGCCGTCATTGCCACGCATACGGCACCGAGGCTGTAGTACGCCCACGACCACCATCGGAGGTGGGCAAAAAGGCTCGCCATGGCGGAACCTACCACGAACCCCAGAGGCGTAGCCCCATCAAACAAGGCCATGACAGTGATCTTGCGTGGACCGGGGGGGTATGCACGCTGAAGCAAGACTTGACCATTCGGTATCAACAGCGCGGGACCGATTCCTTGCAAGCCACGGCAGATACAGAAGTAGGCAGTACAAGCACCGCCAGAGACTCTGACATAGACGCTCAAACCAGCGAGTAAACTCCATAGGGCGAACCAGAGATATCCAAAAACGAAGACCCTTTGGTGCCCAAAAACAGAACCAAGTCGATGCCCAAACATCATGAAGGCGCCAATGCCTAGAGCATAGGCCGAGGTATACCAGGCGAGGTATCCATCTGCCCTCTCATGTTTGGGGAAAGACGCGGACAGCTCTCTCGCAGGCACGAGAGTCTGGGCAAAGCCGGCCCAAGTGAGCACCTGAGCCATGCAAATGATGAAGACGAAGAATATCTCGTTAGTGAAGTCGTGGTTGAACTCGAGTGTTTTTGCGCCGGGTGCTAGGGGTTTCCTACGAACGCCTTGGGCTATCAGGGACTGTCCCTCGGAGGCGACGCGAACGTGGGTAACGGTACCAAGAGGTTGAGGCTCGACACCAACGTCTGGTCTCAAAGTCATGTATTCGTGGCCGCTGGCTCTAAACGCATCGAGGCGTCTGGAGGCTTCAGCCAGTCCACCCTCGTAGAGTGCGACGTCTGAGGCTTGCGAGGCGAGATTGAGATCGGGACTCGAGGCCAGATCCGAGACGGGGCCTGGCACTGAATCCGACGTGGCTATTGACTCGGGCCGTTGGAGTTCAGACGGTAGAGAATATTCCTGGTGTCGCTCATCCTCCGGGCTCACCTCAAATGGGGCATATTCTCTCTCTGTGCTTGTGATTGGCGAATCGTATCTGGACGAAAGTGTCGGGGGCGTGTCCAGGCGAGGAGGGAGGTGAGGGGTTGCAAGACGGATCAAGTCGTCGGCAAGGCTCAATGCGGGCGGAATGGGCTGAACAACGGGCTCGTGTTCAGACTCGGATCCCGACGGGACAAGGGTGAAGGATTCCTGATCCGAGGTTGGGGAGATGATTTCGTCATTCATCAAAACCGGGCGGTACTCGGGGCTGGTCGACCAGGAAAGATTGGTCGTGACGCTGGATTGTCTCGCGAAGCCGCGGTCTATCAAGTGCTGGGAAGAAATACTGCTGCCAGAGTGGCTACGTACATGCGAGTAGGACGCAGAGGGCGGGCTCGGTGCAGCAGGGCGGGCAGCTGCTTGGAAGCGGCGAAGATAGGCCTCGGTGTCAGCTATCATGGTGTCGACGACGTTCTGGATGGCGGCATCGGTGCTGGAGGCCGGGGATTCGGCTCCATCTTGCGGGGAAGATCGGTTGGCCTCCATGGCTATCAAGGTGTTGGAGCCGAAGTTGAGAGGCGAAGGAAATGATCAAACATGAGGGGAGTAGAGCACACTCGGACGGGCCGACGACTGAAAGAAGGACAGGACTCGGAATGAGTATCGGGATAGCTGTCACGGGCAACAGAAGTGAATAGGTGGTTGGGCCGGGCAATGAATGGGTGGAAAGGTCCAAAGCGTAAACGGGGACTAGGACAAAGGAAGAGAGAGAAGACGGAGAGAGAGAGAGAAGATTGGATATAGAGCTCAACGAGGCTGTGAGCTAGGGGCGAGTATTAGTACAGAAGGGGAGAATCAAGAAGGAAGCTTTTCGCTTCGCAGGCGCCAGGGCTGAGTGGGCTTGGCCCGAAGATATGGTACAAGCCATGATAGGCACGAAGTAAGGTGAGGAGGGTGAAGGATGCGTCGAGACAAGAATAGACTTGGACCTGGGCTGAGCTGCCATGAGACCCCACCACGACGACGCAGTGCACCACACACGGCGCATGCATGCGAGATGCAAGGCACTCGCCCAGCCGCCGCGAGGAGAGTCGAGGGAGGCACTAGGGCCGAGGGTGGAGGGAAGGGCGGGAGAGCCAAGAGGGCATCGGGTCTAGGTCTGGAGCTCCGCGGGGCACGAGTCGGTGCTGAAGCGTCGGGGTCGACCTTCAACGGCCGACAGCTGACGGAGGTTCATGAATAGGTGACAAAGCGAGCGGCGCACGGATGACGAGAGGTGTGATGAGGGCTTCGTCACGTTTCGTTGGTCGAGCAGACGTCGCACATGGTTGGTTCCCGAAGCCGGTGGCCCGTCTGGCGACGTCGGTGAGTGCACAGGCACAACGCAGCACCCTGCCGCTTCGATTGGCATCGGGATGGCTCACGATGCGGACGACGGGGGAGCCATGAGGATTGATGGGGTGCTGAAGCGGTGGGTTCAAGGTTGTCAGTGAGGGAGTCGGTGAGACCCCACATCCGTCCTTTGAAGGTACTTCGGCCTCGCTCCGTCCTCCCGTGGCCGCGAGGAAAATAGCTTTCTCCGGCGCCCGTACCTTCCAACTTCCGGCCTCACTGGTGAGAGCGACGTCTCCTTCTCCCCAGCAACCAAACCCGCCCATTCCAGCTCATCGTCATGGCGCTCGCAGTCTTCACTCTTCAGCGAGCCATGCTGCTTCAGTGCTTCCGGATCCCGGCCTGAGGGGTTGGTGGGCGCTAACGTTGGTCTGCAACCAACACAGCCCCTCCTCATCACACTTGAGTGCTTTTGAGGGCACAGCCACCCACCCGTGAGCCATGGTTTGTATTCCTACAACGACACATTCGCGCGCCATCATGTGCTGCAGGCCGACGCCACACTGGTGGCTCCTGCCCGCACCTTCAGCCCTTCCTGCAGGGTAATTAATATGCATAGATGACCGAGATTGTTAAGCCAAGCAACTATAGCAGACCAAGGTTCTATCAGATTGAATCACGGTAAACGCATAGGCTATCAGACTCCCGGTCAGCCAACCATGTCCCCTATGAAGCTTCCCAAGGCGCAAATAGACAGAACTCCTGGAAAGGACGAACAAGGGCCGGAGACGAGGGGGTCACTCTCTTTTCGAGGACACGAGCAGACCCTGGTGGTCTCCTCCCTTTCGACATTTCACTTTGAGCTCTACCCCTCTAGATCAACCGTCTCCGGTCTACTGACAGGGCCGCCCGAGCCCTAGATCTTGACGCTGCTTGGCCGGACATCAAGGTGCAGGTGTATTCTCGGCTGGAGGAGTCTCCTGCGACTGGATCATGTGTGACCAGCATCTCGTTATTCCGGCTGGGGTACATGAAGGCCGTTGAGTTGAACCCAATGACGATCTACATTTCAGTCGACTACAATTCTGACGAGACAGGCTGGCCACCTGTCATTCACGCCATCCCGTCCGACAGTGGCGGTAACTGGCCCGACTTGAGATTCACGTTGAGCACAACTTGATCAACACCTACCCCTTTGAGCTTTTGCCAGCCCTGAACCGACCCCCCCAGTTCCACCACCTCACCCAGGGCGAATGCAACACCCGCGTCAATGCGGGCGCCGGCATCAGTGCGGGCAGATATCTCGAGGGACAGAACGGAAAGCATATCGCATCGCCTCTCGGAACTCTCTGGTATGTCGAAATCAAAACGAAGTCGAATCCGATGTGGACAAGATACGCCCTCACGAATTACCACATCATTCGGGCATGTATCCAAGGCTACGCCGTGCGCAGTGGGCTGAATGGAACGAAAACTACCATCCTTCCGCCGACCAAAAACAGCCCTTTGGTGCATTGATGTCAAGGGCTTCTTTCCTAAGGACAAGGACAAAGCGATTGAGACAGAAAGCTCATCGAGTCTTGGGGATAATGCCACGCTGCAAAGATTGGAAGCTTGTCTCGGTAATCTTTGGAGCGCCGCCGCGTCGTCACGGGTTGTGGTCGTCGGGAATTTCCCTTGAGGATATGAAAGCTAGGCCTCACGAGTCATGAACATGATTCACTTCCTTTGCATATTCGTCACAGTTAAAAGTCTCGCAACCAAGAGCACAAGGTGAAATATACTCGATTCCAAACGCAAACTCCCAACACGCATAGCAGGAAAGAAAAATAAAAGATCCAATTGGCCTCCCTATAAACAGTAATTGCGCGGCAACACACCGAGTCCACTGGTAACGAACGCCTACCCGTCCCTGGACGGGATTTCCATAGCCGTTTGGTTTTTGAACCGTCCCTTCTCCGCCCACCTTATGTACACTGAAACGAAGGGAAAGGAAAAAAAAAAAAGGCTTGACGAACAAGGGAGAGAGGAAAATAAATAAAAAGAAGACGTCGCCTCAAGTACAAGGAAAACTCCCAATCGGCCGAACCAACCACGCACACGTCTAGAGAGGAGTGCCCTTGGGGAAGCCGCCGGGGATGTGGAGGTTGGATATGGTTTGCACACTCTCCGTCCGACCAGCCTGAGCAGGCCGAACAGGAGCAAAGTCTTCCTCGTCCGCATCGTTGAGCAGGTACTCGCCTTCGTACGCTCCGCTGACGGGCTTCTGGACGGGATCATCCAGGCTCGGGAACCCTTCGCCCGTCACCACCATGCCATTGACCTTCTTCTCCTGGACGTGGTCAATCCCATAGAGCTTCGCGTTCTCGGCGGCAATGGCATCGGTGTATCGACCCGTTTCCGGCAATGTCTGGGTGGTATCATTTTGGGCCTGGGCGACCACATGCGGATTTTCCTCTAGGCTCGACTGGGGGACGATGACGGGCAGAAAGTACTCCTCGCCTTCCTGCTGCTGTGGGCGTTGCGGCGGTGGCTGCTGCTGAATGGGCTCACTCGTGTACGGGTTGACGCCGTCGTAATGGGCCTTCTGGTTGGCAATGGCGGCGTTGGAGGGCACCTCGTCCATGGGCGTCTTGTCGGTGCCGCCGTAGCCCAGATGGTCGCCCTGGTTCTGCTGCGAGATTCCCAAGGCCGGAGCGGGCAGGGCACCCGAGGCGGCCAAGGTGGCGGGTTCCTGTCGTTGGTCCTGAAAACCGGAGCTTACACTAGAAGGCGAATGAGAGGCCTGTAAGCCACGCTGTGCATTGACTTGGATATCAGATGGGAACCGCCCACCTGCTTGAGACCGCCGGGGTGTCGTGTCGTGTGATTTCGATCCCGGGTTGGTGTATACCTGAGCCTCGGCCGAAAAGGGCTCCTCGTCGTCCTCGTCGTCGAGCAGCCCGTCGCTACTAACCGATCGTCGCGAAGAACGACTAAGACTACGCGAATGGCTCCGGACAAATTGGCTGCGTTCTTCTGGCGTCTTCTCCGTCAGGGCCTTGATGTCGTCGTACCAGGCCATCATGGTGTCGTGGCTCTCGGCGCGGAACACCCACGTGTGTCCGCGATGCATGCCGCCCGTCTGCCGGCCCTTGAGGATGAACTTGTTGGAGGATCCTCCCTCGACCGAGTGCGAGCCGAGTTTTTGCTCGGGAAGATAGAGGGACATGACGGGTGCTTGCGCCTTGTCTGCCGACTTGAATTCGTGCAGGTGCGTGGCAGAGAGGACGTACCTTGGTCAGATGGGTTAGTCAGGAGCAGAGAGGAGCGACGAGAGGACGTACCAGCCGGCTGTGTAGCTCTTTAGATATTTGCTCTTTCGCTCAAGCAAACCAGCGCGGATTTCCTGTGCGGCCTCGTGGTCCTGGCCGGGGTAGTGAATCTGATCGGCAGTCCTTATAGGGATGGCCGGGTCAATAAACTGGTTGTCGCTGGTCACGAAGTGAAGCCACTCCTGATCCTTGGGCATGGAGATGGGTCCCTCTCGGAGCTCCTCGACAACCCCGTACGCATTGTCGGCTTCGCGCTTCAGGATTCCGGCGTAGGCATTGTACGCCTTCTGGATCTCTCCGACCACGATGGACTCCAGCTCTCGTCCCGAGTTCTCGAGGTTAAGATATGCCTGGTGAAGATAGTTTTCCTCGTCAATCTGACGCTCGACTTGGCGATCGACGGCCAGGCGGAGCAGGTACGGGTCTTGTTTGCCCGTGGTCAAGGCCTCGTCCATTTCGTTTCTTCCCAGGTTGTCGCCCAGGTTCCTCACTGCCTTGCGAGTGCCTTCCATCTCCTTTTCGACGGTATTCTTGAAATCGCCCGATAAGTTCTTGATCTCCTTGATTTTTTGTTGCAGGTCGCTCCTTAACCCGGTCAAGGCAAGGATGACGTCTTCCTCGATTCCCTTGGCCTTGTTGGCCTCGATGATGGCGTTCTTGTTGTACGTGCGCAGAAACTGGAGGGCATCGTCAACTCCGGCAGTGGCCATGAAGCCCGGAGGGGGGGCCATGTTGTTGGACACATTGGCGAGCTTGAGGAGAGACTTGGATCGGTGCTCGTAATGCGACTGTATTTCTCGAAAGTAGGCAACGAGGTCCTTGAGCATCTTTCTCCAGGCTGTCATGAGTTAGCGCACAAACTTGGGCATTGCGAGGGAGTCGACAAACATTGGAATCGGTTCGCCAGGGCATCCGTCGGGTTCCCAGAGGTCGGCACGGGGCAGTGGAAGGCGCTGTGAGCTTCGTCGGGGTCCGAGGTGGACTGCAGGGCGAGACTCTTGACGCTCCCGGCCCTCATGCTACGACGGCTGCCGCTGCGCTTGAGGCTGCCATTGCGGCGCAGCGAGTTCTTCTTCTTAAGCGTGTTGCTGCGGCTGGGTAGCTGCTGCTGGTCGTCGCCGGCGTTGAAGCTGTGAACCGAGGGCGAGCGCTGCATGGCGGCGGCGGGCGCGACGTGGTGGCCGTCAACGATGGAGGAGCCGCGCTGGGAGGCGTTCCATTCCTCGGTGAAGCGGCCGACCTGGTGCGGATGCTGGGCCTGCGGCGCGGCGAGCGAGTGGTTGTACGTGTTGTTGGCGACGTCGTCGTCGAAGCGGGATCGGGAGCTCGAGTTTGCGGCCGTGTTGGCGGCGGTGGCGCGGTGGTAGTCGACGGCGGCGGCGGACGAGGCGGGCGACGGCGAGTGAGAGTAAGGATACGAATAGTAGGGACTCTGCGATGGTTGCGGATTGTGAGAAAGCTGTTGCTGTTGCTGTTGCTGCTGCTGCTGCTGCTGGAGGTGAGATGGGGGAAGATCCATGGCGCAGGTGGCGCTGTATCCTCCCGCTGGCTGGGGAGGGGAAGGAAGGAAGGAAGAAGGGAGGCTGGATATGGGCTCTCTCGTCTCTCTCGGGAAAGAGATGGTGTGGAATGAAGGGGGAGGAAGAGAAGAAGGAGGGGGGGGGGGGGGTCGAGTAGAAAGGTGGGAGCTCGACGAGTGAGCGGATGCGATGTGCGCAACCAAGAATCCAGAGGGAGGGGAATGAAATGGGATGGAGCCCCAGGTGTTGACGCAATGGGTTCCCTGTGGCTCCCTGGAGGAGCAGCGCTAAGGGAGCTCGAGACCCTCGTCGATACAGCGACGGGGGGCTGCGAGTCCGCTAGAACTAGCGCTGAATCAGTGACCGAGTCCGTCCTTGCCGTCAAGGTTTCCATCCATTTGACACTGACAGTTTCGTTTCGCGGTCGCAGTGGAGGGATGAACTGAGGCCGAGAGAAGACGTGCGGACGAACAGGTCCACACCACACGGAACAGATGAATGTTCGACTGGCTTTGGATGAGGGACGGTCGGTTTACTTTCCCATTGGCATGGGTTGGTAGACTAACAACTTGGCCACGACGACAGTCCCTTCGCCTCAGCCCGCTGCTGTGCCTCACCACACATCCATCTCAACTCCGCCTGGCCTTCACCAAGTCACTGACGCTTCACTTACACGCAACGGGGTCCATGTCCGTGTGTGAGAGCGGTACTGTACCTGCAGCGAGATACATGCACCCACCTCAACCAACAAGCCGTCTCTCTCTCTCGCTTTTTCCAGTTTAGGCCGGACCCCATGACGGCATCCATATCTTCTCCTTCTCGCCCTCGACCCCGTCGATCCCCCGTCCACCAAAGAGCAAAGTCCCACTAAGGTACCTCCCCACCGATGACGTCGACGCCTCTCGGTTTTCGCGATGCCTTCAAATTCTGGTTTTCTTCCCTAGTCGTCTTCCCCCGCGAGTACGTACGTATCATCATCCCATCGACAGGGGTCCTTTCCCGGCGACGCCAGTCAAACTACACAAGTCCTCACCTTTGTGCGATTTCCTTGTTTGGCTGTTTTTGCACGAATTCCTTCCATGCGCCGCCTGGATTCGGCAATGCTGGCCTGGCCGATGTTTCGAGTCTTGTAGCGATATATGGCTTCCGTTTCAAGTTCCCGCTCTCGTAACTCAGCCAACTGCGCTTTCGTCTGCTCTTGCTCATGAGTTGCCATTCCGAAGCCGGATCCGGCTGGGCAATTCGTCTCTCGCCTTGGCGCGCTTGACCGGTTGCCCAGACGCCAAGAGACTATCTTGATGAAGTGACTTCATGACTCTTGATATCGGCCATGCTACACAGATGTCTACAACATCATCTTTCTTAGCAATACCACATCACATCATAAGCGAATACCACGCCGTTCAGTTTTGAAGGAATATTCTCGCATGCTGGCAAGTACTATATATAATCGTATTCTCCGCCCCCCCCCCCCCCCCCCCCCCCCCCCCCCCCCCCCCCCGACGTCCCTATCCTGTCCACCCGCCATACGTTTGTAATACTCGGCAACAGTCATGAGGCCTCCCGTCCGTCTGCAATCTTCCAAACCACCGTAAAACGCCTACCCAATGCTGTGCCCAACGAAAGCTCCACAACGCCGTCGTGAAACCCCATGTCCCAAACGCAATGACAATCGTGAGAGGCGGGCGTACATTTCATTGCTGGCTGTCGCCTTGCAGCCAGCTTTCTCGTTGCTGTGGCTTAGTCTGAAGCCGCTTCCTTCTCTTCCTGCCCATCAACACTGGCCGTACGTCGTATAACAACGCTCGACCGGGCGCATCCCAAAGGTGAAACCATGTCACTTGGCCGGTTCTGCCGAAGGGACCTCCCCCGTCCTCGTTCTCCCTATCCGTCGCGGAGGCGGCGCCTTCGGGGGAATCTTCTTGGGCGTGCCGTTGATGTGCAATTTTGGCGCCTGCGCAAAGGGTATCCCGTGTCGGTGTCTCGGCACTGCCGGGAGTGGTTTCTTGGCTCTGATGGCCATGGTCACGCCCTCATCCGCCGCTCCCGCGCCGTCGCCGGCCCGGCTGGGCGTCTGCACGCCGGGCTTCTCCATGACCGTCGCCACATCGCCAACACTGATGCTGCTAGCGCTTGCCGAGTGCGAGAGGCTGATTCCCAGGAACTTGCGCGCGACCTCGGTTTCACCAGCCCCCGGAACGACGGGGCTTTGGGGGCTTTGAGGCACCTGGTCCGCCTCTTCCACCCATTTGACCTTGGATACGCGATCGACTAGACGGATTGTCGTCTCGTCGGCGGGGGCAAAATGCGCGTTGTGGGATCCCCTCAAAATACTCAAAACACCCACAATCTCGTCGTGCTTGTAATGCGGTGGTTGACACAGCTGTGTGTGCGCCAGCAACGGATACAGCACGCGTAGGTAGGTGTGTCTGAGTGACATCTTCTCGTCGGGAAGATCCATCAGGTTGCGGATAATGACGTCCTGCAGAACCCTCAGGTCATTCGTGTAGAAATATTCGTACGTCGCCTTGTTGGTGAAGAGCAGATATAGCAGCTTGAGAATGAGCAACTGGAGAGATGTCTCAGTCTCCCGGTTCAGGAGCAGAATGATATTCTCCCCAAACGTGCGGAACGACGGTCCGTGAAGGCTGAGACACTTGACAATCCTGTTCGTCAAAGGCGAGGTGGGGGACGCGGGATCGGGAGTAGAGTCGGTGGAAGCAAGCATGTACTGCTCATTCAACACGAGCTGTCCACCAGGTCAACGGAATTCCTCTTCACGCGGGACACGATACATACCAAGACGCGAATGGTGGGGTAGTGGTACGGATCACGCGCATCGTCGGCAACCTCTTCGACAAGGCTGAAGAGGTAGTGGACGAATTCGTCATTCACCTGCACGAGGTCGTCGGCCCGCAAGCGCTCCACGCGCGACATCTCGTACATCAGGTGCAAGAGGTGGCGATGAAGCAACGGGTCGATGTGCTGGCGGCCATTGATCAGCTCCAGCAGCCGCGGGAAGCAGGCCTCGCCGATCATGCGGGGGAACATGGTCTCGTCGTGGCAGCCGTCGAGGAGCAGGAAGCAGGTAATGGCGTGTAGCGGGCCCGTCTCGTCCTCCTGCAGCAGGCTGTAGACGAGCTGCGTCCGGACGTACTCCTTGTTGTTGCGGTAGAGCTCGCTGGTGAGGAGCATGTGGGCGCACGTGGCAATGTCGTCTGGGGAGTCGGAGAAGCGATCGCGGAGGCGGATGGTCAGATCGAGCCAGGAGCGGAGGGCGTCGTCGATGGTCTCGTGGCTGTCGCAATGGTTCGAAACGCATTTCCCGAGCTCTAGAGGCGCATCTCGTCAGTCTCCATGGCAAGCGTCGCGTTCACGCGAAAGCAGCGTCCGGCTCACCAGCCCAAAGCCGCTCCTCATCCTCGGGCGAGGAGGGGACAGCGTCGTCGAAATCCGCCATGGTGCTCGGTGGAGTTGGCCGGGCACGACTGCATCGGGTCTCGGAGTGTGGCGTGAAAATGATGCTGTCCTAAAGATGGTCGAGGAGATGACGGGCCGGCTGACAATGGATGGCAGAGGCAGAGGTCATCTCCGAGCGCGGGAGCGGAAGAGTGCGAGTGAAAGTGCAAGTGAAAGTGCAAGCCAGTTGCGAGCAGGTGCAGGCTGGAAGTTTCCCCGGTGGAGCGTGGACTCGAGGTGGCGGGGTCGAGATGGTGCAGAGAGAGTCAGTGACTTCAATGGCACTGGACGACAAAGGTACCCGACACGATAGGTCCTTACTACGTACTACTTATGTAGGTGCATTATGCGCAAATTCCTTACATTCATCATCACTATTCCCCGAGGACCCTTTCTCTAGTTTGCTCTATTAATCGTAGGCGAGGGTATCGCGACAAGAACCACAATTCCAGCCCAGTGCGCTATGCGCCACTCTGCAACGCCATGTACCTTATCCTCCAGAAGACCAATGTTACCACCCCATACACTTCGTCAACTCCAGCCAACACTCCTCGGCCTCAAATGCTGCCGTCTTTATGACCCTGAAGGCGACGTAACCCAAGGCCAGATACGACGGGCACAAGAGGATGAGACGACCCTATGACTGCTCCTCCGCGTCGTCGTAAATCTTGACCTTGTCTGCGTATGCGTTGATGTTGCTGACCACGTAGTTCATGATGGTGTCTCCCTTCCCGGCTGCCACCCTCAAGAGAAGCTCGTTCAAGTTGCTGCGGCCCAGGATATCCACGTGGTCGGCCGTTCGAGGCCCTCCGCGCGGGCTGAACCTGTCTGGCTCATGGGGCATCTCGACTACCGTCACCCTGGCGCCCGCAGGGTTGTAGCGCTTCATGTTCCAGCCGCGGTTGCACATGTAGCCTGTGCTTATGAGGTTGACGGTGCCGTCGCCCTCTCCCATCACCACGCCGTGATCTACTTCCCCCAGCGTGTGCCCCGTGTCGATGGTGATGTTGAGGTTGGTCAACGCCGGCTGCTCCGGAGTGCGGTAGTAGTATGCGCGCTCTGTTGGCTTGCCGACTCCGTAGAAGCAGTAAATCTTGAGGCTTGGCGCGAGTGGGAGCCGAGTCTCGAGCGGGTTGATCCATTTCCTGGCATCATTCTCGTTGGCTTCCACCTCTGCTATCGTGTGTGCCACGCCGCGGGAGTAGCTCCCCCTGAGCATGTCCTGGTACCAGACTTCGGTGGTGTTGAAGAGATATTCCATGGAATCCTCCACGGTCAGGTTGCGGTCAGGGGCGGTCCAGTTTGTACCCGTCCTGAAGTTCAACAGAGATCCGTAGGAGAAGTTTTGTCCGGGCTGGTCGTCGGGCGCCCAGTTCAAGTCGCCCCAGACGGCGTTGCCTCCAATGGGCAGCATGGACGAAATTCCAGGCATGGCTCGGAAAATCTCGGCTCGCTCCTCCTTTCCGAGAAACTTTTCGAGTCCGTAGATGGCGAAGGGGTTGAGCTGGGCGGTATCGCGCATCTCGCCCGAGAGAACCGCCGTGAGATCCTTGACCGCTCCGAGCATGCATCCGCTGATGTTGATCCAGGAGTCGACGTGCCGTTCCACCCAGTCGTGGCCGCCGCGGCCGCCCTGCTCAGACTCGACCCAATGGAGGAAGTAGTAAAGAACTTGGCTGCCCATGCTGTGAGAGGCGAGGACTGCTTTCCTGCCGCTGGCAGAGACGCCGGTTTCGATGTACGACTTGAGGCGACTGAAGTACTGATCCCGAACTTCGAGGTTGCCATAAGAGAGGCGCCAGTCGTAGGCAGCAGTGAAGGAGTTTGTGGGATCGTAGCCAATGGACGCCAAGTTCTCAAAAATCTTGTTCCAAATCCAGTATCCTGTGACAAAAAAGTCGGTGGCGTCAAAGCCCTGGGCAGCCCTGAGCTTGACGTTGGGAGGATCGAGCCCGGTCCTCTTGTCTAACATGACGTGTTTCTTCCATACCTCCTTGTCCATGACCAGCGCCTTCATCATGGTCCAGCTCCCCCACAGCCGCTTTCTGAAGTAGGTTCTCGAGATGTTAGCCGTCCCCCACGACTCGAGGGCCGTTGAGATGACGCCGGGAATCATGATGACGGGGTGGTAGGCCTCGAGCCCCTCGGCACGGGCCTTTGTGCCGATGGAAAACGACTCGTACGTGTCGGCAAACTCGCGCTCGCCTTGGATCAGGTCGCGCATATCCCTGACGAGCCCGGCGGGCAGGACCTCGAGGAGGCTGTCGACAGAGAGGTCGGAAAACTCGGGGAGTTCGATGAGGTCATTGGAGGAAGCGAAGAAGCCGGCCGCGATTATTCCAAAGAGACTACCAAGGAAGAAAATAAAGGTATTCCGGCGCTTCCGTGTCTTGTGGACGTGTTCGACGATGTGGATGGTGGTTGCGGGCTGCTCAAGCGGCGTCTCTTCTCGCGAGGACTCTTCGGTCTCGTCGACTTTTGCATCGGGCAGGTTGCGACGGCGCAGAGTGGTGGACATTGTGACGGCAGGGGGGGGCGAGCCTCAAAGGCGCGCCGAGGCCTCCAAGTAACAATTTAGGGAGGAAATGTGAGCCAAGAAAGACTGTATTGGAAGAGTTGAGAGGTTGGGTGCGTCTGAAGTAATAAAGAATGAAGAGGAGCGTACGACGAGGGAGCTTGGGACGGGATCCACCGATGACGCTGATGCAGGACAGTGCAGAAGCCAAAGAAGCCAAAGATACCGGACCACCAAAAAAGTCGGGAGGCCAGTTGCATCTTGCAGGTGGACGCCCAGACGAGAGGTGCTGGTTGATAAGTAGTAGCATCCATCAACAAGACGGCAACGTGTTGTTCAGGATCGGCCCCTTGCAAGCCCCCGAAACCGCCGAAATTCAATTCATTCGCAGCGGTCCATGCATCACGACTACGACATCAACATTGTCCCAGCTGGGAAAGGTCATGCCGGCCGTTCCTGATGGGCAGGCACCTGACGTCAAGGCCTCCACCCACGGGAGCTTCAAGCCCCTCGTTCGAAGCCGGCCGTCGGGGATGCATCTCAACCACCAAAGATCGAACGTGTCGGTCGAGTCGAGCCCAGACCACGCCCTAGGCAGCCGGCTCCAAGTGACTCAACCCACTGAGGCTCCTCTAGCCTCAGTAGACAGGTCCTGATGGAGGGGTAGCATGGTGCAAACCCCCACCCTCCTCTCGTGAGTCCATCCGGTGCCGACCCCGCCTTCATCCCTCATCCCGCCCGGACTCTGGAGAGCATCCTGCTTGGCTGCGTTGGCTTCGCTGCTCCGGCCTCCGGCAACCAGTCCGTCCGCTTCAAGGCACATGCAGCCCAACCGGCTCGGGGAGTTGCCACTGCGGATATCAGTCACACAGCCCGACCTCATAAGGCTTTCTTATTCTCGACCAGCCGTTTCTTCTCCTTCTCCTTTTCCTTTTTCTTTTCTCTTCTCTCTTCATCTTCAACTATTCAGTACCTCCTCCGTTCATATCAAGTCCGAGATCCACTTCGGCCCCAACCTGGAAAAGCACAGCACCACCACCACATCATCCAAACGACCTTCGAACCACCAACTCCAGCCCTCGCTTCAGCCCTGCCGCAAACCCTTCCACCTCCCGACTACGCAGACCATGGACCTTGTAAAAGACGACCAGCTCGCCGGGGGCCTCCGCTACGTCCAGTACGAGCACTCCCTCGGGGCCCAGTACCTCCCCGTCATCCGCGCCCTCATCTCCAAAGACCTCAGCGAGCCCTACAGCATCTACGTCTATCGCTACTTTCTCTGCCAATGGGCGCACCTCTGCTTCATGGTTCGCTTGCCCACCCGCCTGCCGTTGTCGCTCCTCTCTGCTCACCACCTCCCCCCCCCCCCCCCCCCCCCCCCCCCCCCCCCCCCCCCCCCCCCCCCCCCCCCCCCCCCCCCCCCCCCCCCCCCCCCCCCCCCNNCGGGAACCCCCCCCCCCCCCCCCCCCCGCAGGCCCTGAACCCCGCAGACTCGTCCCTCATTGGCGTCATCATCTGCAAGCTGGACGCGCATGCGTCGCACGCCCATCCCACCCGGAGGGGCTACATTGCCATGCTCGCCGTCGCCTCCGACTTTCGTGGCCACGGCATCGCCACGGCCCTCGTCCAAAAGGCCATCGACGCCATGGTCAAGCGCAACGCCGACGAGGTCGTCCTCGAGACCGAGGAGACCAACAGCACCGCCATGCGCCTGTACGAGCGCCTCGGCTTCCTGCGCTCCAAGAAGCTGCACCGCTACTACCTCAACGGCAACAGCGCCTATCGTCTGGTCCTCCCCCTGAAACCCGTCGACCTCGAAGCCAACGTGAATGCCTTCAACGGACAAGTGTCTTAGCTTCATGCCTTTGCGCTTTTTTTGGCTTGAGCCCCGAGCGATTTCGGAGCGGGTGAATTTCTCATCATGTATTGTTTGATTTGTATCATGACGCTTATTACGGCTTGAACGACTGGTATAAAGGTTTTTGCGAGCGAGCGGAAGCCATGGATGGCGGCGTAGAAAGCGAATATCCGGCTTGGACTATGTGTATTATTGCGGTTGGCGTTCTGGCGTTAAGCTCAACAGGCACTTCATCATATAAATGCTCCTTTACTTTTTCGTCACATATGCTATCCTTTAGCTGCTCATTCTCGCAATTCGCTTCGCCTCAGCCGGCCTCCTCCAAGTGCCACCAAAGCCTCTTGCTGGCCTCTTTCTCACTACGACAATTCTATCACCGAAGTCGGCCAGTTGTCCAGCATGATCGTTGCATGAATGACTCACTTTCGACATGTGTTGGACATCTTCATGGTCAGATTTCATGCCTCACCCGAAGCTGGTGCCTAATCACTACTCGCTCGGGCCCTCGAAGTGTGACTGAAATATGTCTCTTGAGCTGTAAATCGAAGCCCTCAACCCCCAAGGGTTACCGGAACTGATCCCGAGATACGTATACACATCTAAGACAGTAAGCAAACCTGGTCGTCCTTCGGAAAGTCCTTCTTACCTGGCTTGTAGTAGATCGGCCGTCCCCGAGCCTCGACCAGTCTCAACTCCCGTAGCTTCTGGAGGACACGACCAATGTCGGACCTGTCAGTAAAGTCGGTCGTGTACACGCATATTAGACGATCTTTTCGCGAATCATCCTCGATCGGCTTCGGGGCAACCTTGGCGGCGATGCCCAGTTGGTTGTTGGCCGTGGCTTTGGCCACAATCTCCCATACCTCGTTCACATCTGCAGCGGTACAGAAAAGCATCCACTGGATTGGTCAGTCGGCAGCTGAAGCAGTCTCGCGGTTCCTCGTACCTTTCCTGCCCGGACTTTGGCCGCGTGAGCAAGCTTTAGGATGTCCGAAGCAGCCGCCTTTCTCTCTTTGCTAATCTGCCGTTCCTTCGTCGACTGTGCGCAGGGAAACTTCATGGTGCCCTCTTCAAACTTCCTAAGAATCTCGAGGCGTTCCATGCCACCCTCGACGACGAGCATCGTTCGGCTGCCCTCCTCCTCGGGTGCCTCATCCTCATTGCCCTTGCTTGCCTGATTCTCGGCCAATGCCTTCTCCACGCGTGGGATGAAGGGGTTGCAGATGTAGATCCAGGGGATGCCGTCTGCCTGCTCAGTTGTCCTGGGCGGAAGGCGCTCGAGGAAGGCATCGACGGTCTCGGTGAGCTGCCAAGCATAGTGGATGCCGGCGTAAGGGTTGTGGAGGCGGGAGGTGTCGGTGAGGGGGTTTTCCGAGGGTCGTGCTTGGCCTGGGTTTTCTTGATATCGGAGAATCCATTCGTCGGCGTCGAAGTCATCTACGCGTCGATGGAGTCCAAGAACCGTCTCCTCGTCTCCTGGGAGGGATCAGCTACGTTCGATCTCGAGCCAATAGAAACGGCACCATAGAAGTCAGAATCATCGGAGAGATCCATAGTCACCGTTGGCTCTGGGTCGAGAGCACGGACTGACGTCTCAGAAGTTTGGGGCGAAGCGACGAGCCAGCGGGAGGTATGTGCTTGTCGTAGAATATCAAGTAATGGTTTGCTGGAACGTATATCTTTGGTGACAAAGTTGGGGTGATTCTCAGAGCGGGACAGAATCAAACTCGATGGCGCTTTGGGGGATGGGAGATGGATGAAATCAGGCGTCGACTCTCGAGATTTGACGCGACGAGGGAGACGGCGCTTGAAGTCGAAGCAGGGCAGCAGATTGATTGCGCTTGGCCTGAAAAGCGAGGTATGGAGTACAGTGCTCCGCATCGAGGAGATTCTTCGTAGACGATCAAAACACTGGTTCTTGTTGGAAGAGGGAACCAATCATCTCGCAGGAATCAAGTAGAAGTTGAATCAAGGGAAGCTGATGTCCATCTGCAGGCACTTCCATTTACGTCGTCGCCTTGATCGCATCGTTTTATTAGCCCAAGTGCCGACCCTGGCAAACGGCACCTAAATTCTATGGATCCTCTGGAGGCCCCGCCTGAAGAGCAGCCCGGGCGAGCAGGAGCAACGGCCCATCGAACTGCCGTCGCCACAATTCAACGGCATTGGATGTTGAAGATTGGATGAGAATTCAAGGTACCACCATCACAGCAAAACATGGCCTCGCCACATGTCGTCTCCTCCAAGGCCTCATTGACCTTGGATCTACCCCCCAGCTGCATCCAGTTCTGTCCCGTTCATCCCGATTATTTTGTGGTGGGCACCTACAATCTTCAACGTGATGAGACAGCTGGATGCGAAGACGTTGAGAACGACGACGAGACAGCTGGGGCGGCTGCGAAGACGCCGCAGAATCGCAACGGGAGCCTTGTCATCTTCAAGATCCAAGGGACCAAGCTGTAAGCCGCTCGACCTCTTCCGCCTCGTTGCGCAGTCTGCTCACACCTCACCCCCCAAGAACCTTGGTCCAGACACTCTCACAGCCTTCGGCCATCTTGGACCTCCGCTTTCACCCCGTTCCTGGTAGGCAAGATGTTCTTGCTGTGGTCTCAAGTACAGGCACCCTTGCTATTTTCAAGGTGGACCCGGAAGCAGATCCATCATGCCCTCTCAAGCATATCGCCACGAGTCGGTGCCATGACATCGAGGACGACGTTCTGTTCCTCCAATGCAACTGGCATCCCGTGGTCGCAAATGCGATTGGCGTCACAACATCGACAGGGGCTGCGAGGTTGCTGCGTTTGGATCCCGATTATCGAATCACGGACTCTTCCGTCGACCTGGACGTTGCCAACTCACTTGAGGCCTGGTGCATCAACTTCTCCCCACCCTCACCCGAAGCAAACAAGAAGACTGCTCAAACAACTGTATACTGCGGCGGAGATGATTCAATCCTTCGCTACACGTCCTGCACCCTGGACGCTGCCAACGAAGAGTTCCCCATGGAAGCCCCCTTTCCTCCTGTCACCATCAAGGGCCAACACACCGCCGGCGTGACGGCGATATTACCACTTCCGCTTTTTCTAAAGGGCACGGGAAGAATCGTCGTGACGGGGAGCTACGACGATCACCTGCGAGTGTTTCTCATTCACGACTTGCACGAGACGTACGGCCTCAAGCGCATCGAACTGGTGCTGGAGGAGAACCTTGGCGGTGGCGTTTGGCGACTGGATCTGGTGGACGTCGGTCAAGAGGTCGATGGTTTCAGGATACGGGTATTGGCGTCGTGTATGCACGCGGGAGCCAGATTGGTGGACTTGGTGGTTCAACAGGAGGAGAATTGGGCGTGCAAGGTCTTGGCTCGATTCGAGGAGCATCAGAGCATGAATTATGGGAGCGATTTTGTTCGAGGGGGCGATGGTGACGGGCTGCGATGTGTGTCAACCAGCTTCTACGACAAGCTGCTCTGCGTGTGGGAGTACGAGCCGTCAGAAAGAGACGGATGAATCGAACGGCATCTCCATGCCATGTACCTCTAGCGAATCAGGAAAAGGTCGTCCGGGCGGTTTTCTTTCAGCATGATTCATCACACAAAAGCGCTGTTGTTTTTGTTGTTGTTTGCGTCTGTTATCTAGAGTGGCTGACGACCGACCAATGACACAGCTGCGTGCTTGGGTTGAAGAGGAAGCAACCTGAAGTCCTGAACATCAGCTCGTGCGGGGTCTCAACCGATGCCCTCTCCCATCCATCAGCCTTGCAGCAGGAGCAAGCCCCTCCAACTCTCCCGAGTCAGCCACTGAACACGCCCCTACGCTACACGCCCCGCCCGCCCGCCACGAGGAGCCACCTCACTGATCAGAGCGAGCCACAACGCGTGAAGCACCGCCAGCGCGCGCCCGGCCCCATCCAGATTTTTGCCCAGCAGTAGCCGGCCCAGCCCAAACACTTTACTCTGCATCTATACGCATCTCGTCAGCCTCTCTCCTTTCAATTCCTCCTCGACCTTTACAGCTCTGTTTGCCAAGGCCCGTTTCCGTGCCTTCTGGCTTGACGCACCGTCTTACCATTTACTCCCCTCTCTTCTTTTCTCCTACCTTTATCGGCCGCCCTCCAAGTCCCTCCGCCTTTTTTCTCCCCAAGACCATCTCTTCGGCCGTCCATCCACCCGTTCGCAAGCGTCCTCCTCACCAAACCCAAGCTAGCCCGACGACCTCACCCCTCCATGATTTTAGCAGTCCTCACCGCCGAGTGAAAGATACCCCGAGGGCTTGCGTGAGACGAGAGGCTCTCTCTCGCGCTTCGTGCTCGCTTTCTCCGTGACCCCGTCTCTCAAGCTCGTAGGCGACATCATGGCCGCCAACGGCAGCTCTGCCGCGGGAAATGGCGGGGATCCCGATATCCTCGTCAAGATACACCAGGCGCTCGAAGTCGTCCACAGCCCCTACTCGACCAACGACAGCCGCCGCCAGGCCCAGTCCTTCCTTGAAGAAGTCAAAGACATACCCGAAGCCCCGCTGCAAGGCTACAGCCTCGCCTCCGACAAGTCCCAATCCCCCGTCGTCCGCCACTACGCCCTCTCCCTCCTCGAGCATGCAATTCGATACCGATGGACCTCATATTCGCACGCCCAGGCCGACGCCGTCCGCATGTGGGTGCTGCAGCTCGGCCAGGCCGTTTCGAGAGACGACCCGTCGTACCTGAGGAACAAGACGGCCCAGCTCTGGGTCGAGGTCGCCAAGCGTAGTTGGGGTGCCGAATGGATGGATATGGATGCCATGCTGTGCCAATTGTGGCAGATTCCCGATTCCTCTGTCCACAAGGAGCTCGTCATGTTCGTGCTAGAGAATTTGTCCGACGAGGTCTTCACCGGCGATGACTCCGTCGTCGCCATGCGAGAAGGCGTCCTTAGTAAGGCGTGCGTCGAGATTTTCACACCAACCTCGGTGCTCGTCGAGGCCTTTCCCAACCGACAACCCGGCCCAGACGTGCGCCATGGCCACGAGGGATGGCTGAGCCGGCTGTCCGAGTTCCTCGACTACTGTCTGAACCAGGCGCCCAAGGACAATGACGAGGTCAAGTCGTGCATCCTGAAGGGGCTTTCCGTCTTCCTATCGCTCATGCCGTGGGCCATTCCCAAGGCTGTCGCGGCTGCGCGATGCGTCCAAATCATGTGTGCGGGCCTATCGCATCCTCAAGTTGCAATCCAGAAGGTGCCTCTCCTTCGCCCAGCCCGCTGACCAGACGAAACTAACGTGGTTCGATAGGCCTCCATCGAAGCCCTTCATGCCCTGTTTTGTAGAAACAATTTCACAAACGACGAGTTCCGGGAGCTGATGGCGCCCATGTACACTATCCAGTCCATTGAGCTCTGCAAGGGCCTTCTATCATGGTCTGCTGTTGACCCCGAAGACGTCGACGAGGACAAGTACCAGACGCTGAAGAAGCTTTCAGAAGTAAATCCGTCCGAGTTTGAACCAACCCACAGCAATGCTGACCGGTCGCAGATGCTGTCTTGCCTCGGAGATTACTTTGAACGCAAATTCTCCGAACTACCATCTGAGACGACGGCAAAGGAGGAGTTCCTCAACCTCTTGATCCAGGTGGTACAACATCAGAGCCTGATGGTCTCGATTCCTGTCCTCGTATCATGGACGAGGCTTCTCAGCAACAGGAACATCGGTGCCACCGAGCTTGTAGCACCCATGATTGGACCCCTTTTGGAGACTTGCAGTTCCCGATTGGTGCGGTATGAAAACCTGCCCGAAGATACCCAGGAGCCCACGTATATGTTCCTTTTGGAGGATACCGACACGATTCCAGAGAGACATGCCTTCCTCGGCAACTACCGACGCTACTGCTGCCAGATCATCGAGGCTATTGTGCAATTAACGGTGAGGGACGCGGTATCGTATATTCTAGGTCGAACGGATGAAATACTGCAGCATCTGTACGATGGACTGCCGCCACTCGACAGTATGCTTTCGCCGCTCTTCAAAGGACGACGCGCTGACATTGCTGCCAGGGGAAAACTATTCGAAGCACTCGACACCGGTCCTTCGAGTGGACTCGCACTTCACCGTCATCGAGGCGACGCTCAAGGGTTACATGAAATGGAGACGAAGCCACCACTCGGGATTTGTAAGTGATACAGAGGCTCTCTTGGCAGTTCGATCTGACCCAGGTGCCCAGGAGCAACAAAGGGCGCAACTGGAACTGGATTTTGAGTCTTGGTGCAACAAACTATTAGACATGAGTTTTGAGGTTAGTCCATGTTCAGCATGCGAACAGTAGAGATGGCTCACAAGACGTCTACGCAGGACCCCATGATCAGGAAACGAGTCTTGCAGCTCCTCGTCTATTTCTCGACAACAGCCCTCAACAAGAACGCGCCGTTCATGCTGAAGGTCCTGGAGCATATTTTGGTGACGTGGCCTACGCTCCAGCCGGAACATCGAGCATACAACGACGCCATCAAAGAGCTCCAGGGCGAGAGCATGATTGAGCTCCAACGGCTCGCATCGGAAATGCCCGACCACCTTTTGGTATGATTGCTCCCGAGCCCCCGGGACTTGGCTAACGCAATTCATGTAGGGCGTCTATGATCAAATCGAGAATAGGGTGAACGAGATGATGTCCTCTGGAACGCTGGACGAAAAGAGGTCAATTGCGTACAAGAGCTTTCTCTTCATCATCATGTTAGTTTCAACGTGTGAAGATCGAGCATCGTGAGCTGACAGGTTCCAGTCACCGAGCAAACAGCGTCGGGTCCCAGGCCAAAATCCAGAAACTACGCGAGTTCATTGACCCCGTCAAGGCGCAGTGGCAGACGGACGATGTGCGCACCGCGCTCAAATCATACTCCAACTTTTGCGAGTTTCTGGGCCTCGACAAGGCACAAAAGTATCTTGCGAGACGTCAGGCACATCTGATCCAGGATTGGGGCTCTCACGAGCTTGATGCCGAAGGCCTCGCGCTTCAGGCTGAGCTTGAGGAGCGACTAAAGGTACGGAGCGGATGTAGCAGCAACCGACAAGCAGTCACTAACCCGTGTAGCTCCTCCCTCTCCGTTCTACAAAATCGTTTTTGGCATTCTCCGTCGAGAGGCTGGAAAAGTCGTCTGCTGCGTTCAAGGCTTCGTACGCTCTCTGGGAGGAAGGCTTTGAGAATATCCTCGCAGATCTTCTCGAGTTCTTGAGGTTCGCAACGATCTATGGCCTTGTATATACCATACTAATTCGACCAGCTTTGCGCATGCGTCACACAACCCGGAAAATTGGATTGATCTGCCTTCTGAGATGCGGCAGATGGTGAGCCGGGTCTTGAGCGACCGCTTCTGGCAGGCAGGGATTTCTGAGGGCAGCAAGGATGACTTCTACGCTCGTGTCATGGACAAGAAGAACACCGTCGAGGGTCTGGCATCGACAATCCGTGGGTCTATCAGGTTTGTGCGAGAAACGTCCTACGCCGTCATCTACTGCATGAGCAGGCTAGACATGGCCTTCTACGGTTTCCGCGGCCTCTCTGTGCCCTTGGCCAAGGCACTATTCACCGATTCGATTTGGTTGTCGACGCATCAGCAAAGCAACCTCTTGAATTTGGTCAAATACCTTGTCGACGACTGCCCGGTGGACTATCGGGAACACTTTCTACCTCAGGTCTTGGCCTCGTGCTTCCTACAGATGGATGCTAAGGTGAGCGGAGAGTGGACCAATATGGAGCAGCAACAGACAATTGCTGCAGACGGGGAGGCAGGACTCAAGGAAGAGATGAAGGCTGAGAGCATCCTACGCCAAGTCACGTACACGGCGACGTTGATGGTGGTGGACTTTCTCGACCCGACCAAGCCCAGTAAGTAGATGCACACGGCTGGCTGCCTGGAAGGAAGGGACTAACAGGTATACAGATCCAGCGACGCTTAAGGAGCGAGCGTTTGAAGGGCCCCCCGAGGAAGCCCCTACCGAGTCATACCCAACTCTGCGGCGGTTCTGCCTGATTCACCAAGAGGTTGTGGAACCGCTCCTAGTCTTCTGCACACACGCGATTCGAATGCGAGATACTAGATGTTGCAGCATGATACTGCGCCTCTTCATCTCACTGGTACCCGAGTTCCTCGTTACCGAGGCTCAGCTGGAGAAACAAAGGCAAGCTGGGACTGTGATGGATCCCTTTCCGGTGTCTACAGCTACGGCCTCCGCAATCAGAGAGTACATCTCGGTGGATGTGCTCAAGGCCTGCATCACGTCCTTCCACGAACCCTACTTTGTCGAGCTGCAAAAGGAACTTGCCGCCCTGATTGCCACCATCGTGGTGTATTACACGCCAATCACGGCAACGCCCCGAGACGTGTTGCTGTCTCTGCCAAACATTAACCCTGCCGATCTCGACCGGCTCAGCAGCTACATGAGCAAGCCTGGGTCTCACACACGCCAGCAACGGGCCCTGGTCCTGGACCTACTCAAGGACCTCAAGGGCGTCAGTGTGTCGGAGATGGGCAAGCTCCCCAAGAGCAGCGGGTTCGGTGGTTCTTCCCGACCCAAGAAGAGCGGTCGGAGCAAGATGGCACAGGAGTTCATGAACGAGCCGACGCCTTCTGGGGCGACCAGATCCGGCGCAATGGCTGGAGTCAGAGGGGGCACCCCCGACGCATTGGAGGGCGTCTCCAATCTGTTTGAAGGATAGGGAGAAACGGGGAGCGCCAGCTAGTTTGCAGGGGACTTGGGGGCAACGACTAAGCGGCCCACGAGGGAGGGGCTGGGAAGATGGACGATGCCGGTCTCGAAACGGTCGAATGGATTACGGCGCAACGTTTTGGTGCGAGGGGCGCTGAGCAGGCACGGGATTCAAGGGAAACGGGATGCATCTTTTTGGAATGAATAGACGGAGCAAAGGACTGTCTCTTCACACGACAGGTGCTCTTGGGTATTTGGCTGCAGCGGAGGCTGATGCATTCATAATCAACATATGCTCTTGTGCAGAATCGGATCAGATCTCGACGCCCATGTCCGTCTCCATCTCGGGATCCCACGTCGCGGGGCCAAGAGGTGGTTAAGGACGGCGGATGCTCCCACTTTCTTGTTTAGCCCTGGCCGGTTTGGTTGAGATTTCTCTTGGCCGTCAAAGCTCATCATTCTGGAACATGGGAGGAGGGAGGATGGCCTCAAAACAGGACCCCGGCCCTCTTCTCACCCCGTTTAGAATGGACATTGTGGGGCGTGGTTGGTTTCGACGTATGCAGGAACATGTAAAAATAAATGAAGCAAGGAGAAAATTCTCCTTGGGCAAAAGAAAAGAAAACGAACGAGAAACCTGCAGTTGGGTGGTTTGGTGTTGGTGGTGTTGGTGGTGGCTGTGGTGGAGGTGGGTAATGAGATGCATGTCTGGGGCAGAGACAACCAGGGCGCCTGGGCAAAGGGATTTATTTATTAATAATCAGGCCAATGATGAAGCTCTGCGCATGTTGCAATGTATCATGGCAGCCTCTCTCTCTCTCTCTCTCTCTCGACAGTTCATCGGATGTGCGGATATCCGAGCGTCCGACGACGACGGCTTCTCTCCCTCCTGCTGGCCTCTCACGACTCTCTCTTCCTTCCCCTTGCAAAGGCCCTTTGAGGCTGTGCAGCCCACGGTAACCAGCTCGTGTTGCGTCGGGAGTTTGCCCGGACTTGCCCACAGGGTCCCTCTCCCCCTCCTCCAAAGGGAAACGAGATGTTCGAACCATCTGAAACCTTTCCAGCGGCTGGAGGTATCAGCTTGCCGAGACACGGCGGGAGGGGGGAGACCCGTCGTCTTCTAAGGGAACCGACTTGGGAGGCAATTGGCTTGCTGCGAGTTGCCGGCCGTCTTTTGACTTTGAGAAGGCTACAGAGTAGAGTGGACTTGTCGCCGCCGTCGTGGCCGAGGAAGAAGTGTATTCGCAACTTACAACAATTACAAAGTAACTAAATAAATCGTGCCGGGGACGGGCCATCCGGGAAATGGAGTCGGCGCATTCCTAATCGAGGGCCGAGCGAAGCGCCTCGCACTGTGCAAGTACCGGCCCGTCTTTCGTCTCCGATCTTGGAGAGAGAGGGGGGGGCCTCTGGGCGCTCGCAAGGCCCTCCTCGATACGACTTAGCTTGGATAGAGGTCGACTTGGCGGAGAGATGTCCAAGTTTTTTAGATTTTTCTTGAGAGAGATGGGTGCACGAACGAACAAGGAAGCCGGGGTTGTGACCGCTGTCAAGATTTCGTGTAGATGGCTTCTCGGTTGTTTTAGTCTCAGCAAGGCCCTGAATCTGGGACGAATGATGGAAGGCATTCATCCCAAGCAGGCACAGTGCGACTCGGGCCGAAACACAGTTCGCTCAGCTAGTAACAAATGTCCCCTCCATCGAATCCAATCCCTCCGAGTCCCGCCAAAACGTCCGTTCGCGACAGCATCCGTGGACCTTGCGGAAGGATTCACCTTGGCACGGGGCGCCTCGAGCAGCCGTGGCTTGCATGCCTGCTCGGTGCTCCTTTTTTTCTCTTCGTTCCCAGCTCGACCTTGATTAGTCCTCGTAAGGCTCTAGCTCGAGTCGTCCGTCGAAGCTGTAGGTCCCTTGTCTGTGCCGCAGCTTCCTTTTTCTGTCCAGGGATACTTCTTCTCCTTCTCCTTCGTCCTCTCTTCTTTCGTGTCTGCGCTGCTCTGCTCTTTCCACCTCGACGACGTTGCATTCAATGAGAAATCTTTGGAAACAAAAAAGCAGTTTCTCTCTCCCTCTCTGACTCTGACTCTTCATCTCCCCTACAACGTCAAACCCGTATCCCGACACGGAATTCTTTACGAACAACTCCCCATCGCCGTTCTTCTCGCTACCTATTTCTCCCTCTCATCACACACCCTCTCTTCTCCCTCTCCCTCCTCTCGCCTCCCTCCCCCCTTGTCTCCTTGTCCTCCCCATTCGAGGTTCCACCGCCACCCGTCGTCGCCTGTTTGGGGCCGGCCCGTGTAAGGCGAAGCGAAGCAAACATTGATACATGCTCGTCCTGGAACTCGACGTCGCCCTTTTCGCGATTCCTCATTCTCTCGTCTCTCTCTCGCTCTCCCACTTGGCCGGGACCCAACGCCAGCCTTAGCCACTCATTACTTGGTACCGTCTGTTCCTCAAACCCTCGGGCCCTCACCGCTACTCGCTCTCTTGTGCTCGACGCCCGCCTCGTTCGTCGAGAGGTGGCCCATCGCATCGCGCCTTCGAGCTTCTCTTCGCCGTCGACGCCGTCACTTGCTCTCGTCCCGCGACGCCGTCTCCCAAGGTCGAATTCACCTGTCCCGTCCCCGCTCGCTCGCTGTGCCATTGTCCGTCAATCAATTGCTTGACTCAGTCTACGCTTGGCCCTCCTGTTTCGTGGCACGCTGCTCTTCCTACTCCCCTGTATGCAACCTCGCGTCGCTGTGTACCCACCCACTGGCTTGGCCTGCTATCCCCCCTCGACGCCGTTGGACACATAGTTTTTCCTCAGTCACCCAATCCCTCTGGGAACGGCCTTCGACTCTTGGACCTTTGCTCTTTGTCCGTTTCCATCCCCATCCATCATGGTTTACTGTGGTAAGCCCTCGCGGGGCTGCCAGATGTGCAGGGCACGTAGGATCAAGGTATGTGCACCATTGATACGCAACACTTGGCCGTCTCCCTCTTCCCCTATTGTTCCCTGAGGAGAGGCCTCCCTGATCTTGTCGCTCATCGTTTGCAGTGCGACGAGACAAAACCGACTTGCAACCAGTGTGCCAAATCGAGAAGACAGTGCCCGGGCTACAAGGACGAGTTCGACCTGGTCTTCCGCAACGAAACCCAGGCCACCGAAAGACGAGCGCAAAAGGCCAACAGGAAAGCCCTCGCCCAGAAGCAGGGCAAGAACGCAAGTGCGAAAGAAGGCGCCAAATCCTCCTCGTCCAAGACGCCCCAGGACCAGTCCCTCTTGGCAACCCTCAAGCTACCTGTTGACCAGCAGGCCACATGCCACTTCATCTCCAATTTCGTGCTTCTCCCTCGCTACGACAGCACGCGCGGCTACTTGGAATTTGTCGTTCCCTTACTCAACAACGTGGACTCGGCCCCTCACTTCAAGGCTGCCTTCGATGCTTGCGCCGTTGCGTTGCTCGGAAACCGTGTCGGCGCCGGAAGCAAGTTCGACAGCCAAGCCTTGGGTCACTACACCAAGGCACTCTCCTGGACTTTTACCGCTCTAAAAGACCCCAAGCAAGCCACGGCAGATTCCACGCTGGCGGCTATCCTCATGCTCGGCCTGTTTGAGAACATCACTGCCAAGCAGCTGGGCATGTTGGCTTGGGGATCGCACATTGAAGGCGCCATACAGCTAGTCAAGGCCAGAGGCAAGGCTCAGATAGAATCTAAGGTTGGCCTGGCCTTGTTCGTGGCTGTTCGGACACAAATGGTACGTGGCACCCTGGCCGGTGGCGACAGACGACATCTAACCCTTGCGCAGATCATTCACACCCTTACATCTGGTAAGGCGCCGATTATGGGTGTTGAGTGGTGGTTTGGCAGCGCCGTCAAAAATCACTACGGCTCAGAGTGCCAGCGACTCAACGTTCGCACGGCAGAGCTGAGATCGGAAGTGAACCGTCTCATGACAACGTTGGCTCGAAGCCCCGAGAACATTGAGCTGTTACTCGACATGATCCGACGATGTCAGACGGTTGATCAACAACACATCAACTGGGCGAGGGAACTTCCCGAATACTTCCGCTACAAGTCGGTTGCGTGGGAAGACAACGTTCCCAACGGCAACTACGGCCTGGCCGAGGTGTTCCCCGGTCGCGTGGATGCATACCAGGACCTGTGGGTGGCCAGTGTTTGGAACCTGATGCGCTGCTCGCGCATCATCCTAGCTTCGTTGATCGTGCGCTGCGCGGCTTGGGTTTGCTCTCCGGTCGACTACCGAACGACTCCCGAATACGCAACGGCAGCGCGGACGTGCGTGGACCTAATCACCGACATCATTGCGTCAGTTCCCTACCAATTGGGTTGGTTTTCTAAGCGCAAGGAGCTCCTTGAAAGGGATAACCTCTCGACATTTGGTTGCGGTGAAGAGGATGCGCTCAAGGGCCTGCCAGGCTACTTCCTAACCTGGCCGCTCACGTGCATTCAAGGTCAGGACTATACAACAGACGCTCAAAGGGCATGGACCAAGGGTCGACTGAATTACATTGGCAATCAACTGGGGATTAGGTATGCCAACATGTTGAATCAGGTATGCCATCCCCTCCACTCTCCCCCCCCCCCCGTGTATCTTACTTGTTTTGCCTTTTCTTGTCGTTTTGGTTCCAAACTGATCTGGCGACAGCTCAATCTTCGAGTTCCTTCGATGCTTATTCGCCGGGATGGCCTGATGGCGAACCCATACCCCATGGCGCACAACTTCGAAAAGCTCCTCTCGGCGCGGGCAGCTCCCCCGTCCGAGGGATATACGATGAATCCCATTCAGCAAAGAGAGGCCATGCAGAAGGCACAGAGAGACCGGGAAAAGACCGACTTGCTCATTAAGGCTATGGGCACTTCTGGGCAGTTGGACGAAACTACCGTGGCTAGTTGGCTGCAAGTACGCAGCGCGGCAATGGGTCCCTAAAAGGGTGTTGCATGAACCCGGTCTTGACTTGTCAATGGCGCGCGATTGGCTGAAGCTCCAGGGTTGGGGAGCTTGATTGTTTACATTCTTAGGAATTTTGTCACATGGTTACCATTGGATACTTGTTAATCATCTTCCCTTCCGCCTGTAGGAGGTGGTTGACCTCCCAGATCTCTGCAACCATTTCACTCATTCAATGATGCAGCTCATACTTTTCGGGACACGGAACGACTTGAGCTCAATTACCGCAGAACACATCCGAATCCGTACATGGTTTCCGGAAGGGTTGAACATGTTAAAGACTAGATATTGCAGGGCCACGAAGCTCGAGGCTAGCCAGACGTCTAAATTTCAAATGCTGCCACCTATTCAAGGCCAGGACTGTGGCCTTCCTCATGGTCGGTGCTTTGTACCATCATGTGTGTCATGAAACTTCGTAAAGAGTATTATCTATGGTGGCAGGCCATGCTGGCTTACACCAAATGATAGCATGCATATAAAACAGGAGACCTGAGCCTGGTCAACATTCCCCGACATGTCGAACTGCCCGAAAATAGCCATTCCCAAGACAAAGGCGCGCGGAGATTCAATCTCACGGGCGCAACCACGTTCAAGTACAGAATCGTTTACTCCCTATCCCCCTCGTCGTAGATATGCGGCCATGTAGCGCCGAGAAAGGGCACTTTGCCAATTTCTCTGATAGTCGCATGCACAGAACAAGCTCGTGTTGTGGTCGTTCGAGCGGGTCCGCGTTTGTTGTCGGGATTCGGTCATGTAGGAGGGGTTCTTGTCGCTTTACTTGCGCTTCTTGCTGCGAGAGGAGTTAGTATCTTGTTAAGGACGGCTGTGGTAGATGCGACTAGAAATCCAGATGCGCTGTTCCCGCAAGGGAAAAGGGAAAAATAAAAGGAGGGGGGGTGAGGGCCTACCCGTTCTTCGCCTGCTCCTCGTTTGAGGCGGTGCCGAGGTTCCAGGCCTTGACGACCCAGCTCTGGGTGGCGTCGACGTAGTTTTCCGTGTTGCGCTGCTTGATGCCGACCTTGACGCCGTCCTTTGTGAAGGTAAGGTTCTTCTTGCTCATGCGCTCCGACGCCGTCTCCTGGATCTTGGCGACGCTGAGGTAGATCTGGTAGCCGACCCAGGCGCCGACGCCGACGACGATGAAGACGATGATGAGGGGGAGGACTTGGCTGCGAAGGGGCGGTTAGTTTCGATGGGGGAGGGGGGAAGCGGGAGGTTGCGTACCTGATGGTGGAGGGTTGTCTGGCCATGGTTGCGGGAGGGTTTGGAATGGAAGGGTTTCGTGGTCGAAGTGATTGTTCTGAAATGCGCCCTGTCGATCGTTTGCGCGCGGCGGGGGGGTTCTATCGCGCGGAGGGGAAAAGGAGCGTGGGGCGGGTTTCGAAGGAGCGGTTGGAATGGTAGCAAGATGAATTATAAAGAGTCTGAAGAGAAGAAGGGAGAAGTTTGAGAAGAAGAAGCAGAGAAAAGGGGGTGCAGATGCAAGTTGAGATGGGGATGGTGAATGGTGGATGGTGGATGGTGGATGGTTGATGGATGCTTTGCAACGTGCAGCCTTATTAGGGACCTGGACTTTTTTTTTTTAGTTGCTTACAGTTGCAGTGTGGTGGACTGTAGTGGACTGTGCGACTGCCCGGGGGAGGGAGGAAGGTACTTGGGGTGACCTCGACCGAAGTACCGTCCAGGCCGATATCAACTTCATGGAATGGAAATGGTCATAGGACAGAAACAACAGAAGCAGAAACATAAAACACATCGAGGCCGCCAACAAACACCCACGCATCCATTTTTCATCCGCTCTCTCACAGCGCAGCGTCCCCTCCACTCACGCGCAGCCAGTGTTCTCCCCAGGTGGTTCAGCCAAAACGCCAAACGCCTCCTGGTCGGGGGGAGGGGGTCCCATTGATGGTGCGGCCGGCCGCTTGGGTGAGGAGACCACAGTCCGGCCCGCTGCAGTACGTTGCCGACCGTGGCGGAGATGAAGAAGGGGATTATGCCTGCGTTTTCTTGTTGTTGTCGTCCGTGTGTGTGCAGATGGCGTTGCATGGAATGGATTTGGGAGGGGGGTGCATTCTCACGAGACCACCTGTCCTGCCCCCCGTGGCGAAAGAAGAAAGGGTTGCAGTGGCATTGTGTTTCCCCTCGAGCAAAAAGAGGTGTCGCAAAGTCAATGTCTCGACGGCTTCGTTCGATTTGGGACTTTGGTTCGATAGATGTGCAAGATGGCGCTCTGGCACTACCGTATCTTAAACGACGGTTTGACCCAGGAGAGCTGCAGTTCGGTTTCAGGTCCCCCCTTGCCTGGTACGGTCCGGTACTCGGCTGGATTGTAGACAAGAAAGGGGGCAATTTGGCGGGCGTCCTGACCGTCACGCAGGTGTTCTTGTATCAAGGTACGATAAATGGTGCGCTTTTTGCCAATTGATATTCCGCGCAAAGCATGTGAATGCGTCTCGTCTCCCAATTGTGCACATGAGCGTACACTATAAAAAGTAGTAGCCAACCCGCCCGCCGTGTCCTCGTGTCTCTCTCTCTGCCTCATTGGTGGGGTTCAAGATGCAAGCAATCTCACGCACATGAGCCGGCTTAGAAGACAGATCGGATCAACGATTGCGGAGAGCGGTGCCCTTTTCTCTGACTGTACTTTCTCAGCCCTGCCATCGCACTGGCTTCCGATGGGGATGGGGAGTGAGAGGTTTGGTTCTCGAACCGCTGGCTCGCGTTTTCGCTGACAGGTGCCACGGCCAGGCATTGTTGGTCTCAACTTTTTGACACGTGCCGTCTCGAGTCAAACATGACAACAAGATGGTTGTTTCATTCGCGAACTGGTGACATGGGCTCTTCTGCTTTGGGATCCAGGACGACGATATGCCCCGTGTTCGATTTGTCGTGTCCATGCTGCCTAATAAATGTGACTCGTCGATGAATTGACAACTTGTTCAAGTCCAGAGTCCAGGTGGGGGATGGTTCAAGCTCCAGCTCGCACCGAAAGCAGAAGGAGCACCAGCCACACATCCCACCGGAGTTCGCACGCCCCGCCACCGCAGCTGCGACACCATGACGGTTATGAGAGATCACGTTGAAAACGTCATGTCCTGCGGAATGAGATGTTTGGACAGTTTGGGGCTCTGCTATACCGTCATCGCCTCAAGGCAATTTTACCAAGACACGGTTTGCAATTCCAAGCTGAGATGATGGAAACCGAGGAGCCTTGATAGCTCCGCCCCGCCTTGGCTGTGGCCGTGGCAAGGGAATCTGTGGCGGTGCTAATCTGGAAAAGGCCAGACTGCAACCCGCCAGCATCAAGTTCCAGCCTCTGAGCTCATCACCGACCGCCAACCATCTCCTCCCCAACTCCGCCGGTCCAACATCCGCCACGCCTCGACCTGGGACTTGGACTCGGTGTCTGCTCCTCCATCTCTCCGTCGGTCCCTCTAGCACCTCATAAAAACCAGCCTCCTCCTGCCCGCGGCACCGTACATCACAGGCCCCCCGTCGATTGCCCGCCCCTCAACCACCATCCCTTTGGGTGCGCCGAAGCTCCCCCGACCTTTCCATCATGGCGTCCCCTCCTCCGCCGGGCGACAACTATGGCGCGTTCCCCGCCCAGGGCTACGAGCAACCTCAGCAACCTTACGACGAGCAAGGCGCTGCCCAGCCCCACGCCGCCGCTCACAAGAAGAAGAAGCGAGGGTATGCTGCCCAGGCCTTCGAGGTCGGCAGCGGCGCCAATGCCGTTGCCGGCGGCCAGCCCGTCTCCCAGACCTACGGTGCTCCCGCTGCCCAGTCCGCTCCCGCCTACGGAGCCTATCCCTCGCCCGATGCCCAACAACAAGCCGCCGGCGCCCAGAGCTTCCAGCAGTTTCCCCAAGGATACAGCGCGCAACAGCCCGCCGCCCCTCAGGCTCCCGCCTTTGGCGGCTATCAAGCTCCCGATCAGGGATATCCTGCTCCCGGGGCGAGCCAGCCCGGGCCCGGAGCTCCCAATGTCGGCGGCATCACGCAGGGCATGGGAGCCATGAACGTGGGAGGCCAGGCGCAGCAACCCCAAGCTGCCCAGCAGGCTCGCCCTTCGCTCCTCAACCAGCTCCATCCCGTCGATATGCTGGGCCAGAACTTCAATTCTGCCGAGCTGGACCTCCCTCCCCCCCCCATCATTCTCCCCCCCAATGTAAGTCGACGAGCAGCAAGGCCTTGATGACGGTGCACCCGCTAACACTTGCCTTCAAGACCAGTGTAACTCCATCTCCCAATGCCAACTCTCCCCCGCGATACTTCCGTTCCACGCTCAATGCGGTTCCCACCACCAACTCGCTCCTGAAAAAGTCCAAGCTGCCCCTCGCGCTCGTTATTCAGCCCTACGGCTCCCTTCACGACGACGAAGACCCCATCCCCATCGTTCAGGACCAGGTCATCTCCCGGTGCCGAAGATGCAGAACATACATCAACCCTTACGTCACCTTTTTGGATCAGGGACACCGCTGGAGGTGTAACATGTGCAACCTTACAAACGACGTCCCTCAGGCCTTCGATTGGGATGCCGCTGCTCAGCAGAGTGTCGACAGGTGGCAACGCCCAGAGCTGAACCACTCCATTGTCGAGTTCGTTGCCCCTCAAGAATACATGGTTCGCCCCCCGCAGCCTCTCATTTACCTCTTCTGCTTCGATGTGAGCTACGCGGCTGTCTCGACCGGTCTCCTGGCCACCACTGCTCGAACGATTCTGGATAGTCTTAACAGGATACCGAATGCCGATCGCCGTACGCGCTTGGGCTTCCTGGCCGTCGACTCCAGCCTCCATTACTTCTCCGTTCCCAAGGACGACGACGAGAATGGCGAGACCAACATGCTTGTCGTCAGCGACCTCGACGAGCCCTTCCTCCCCATTCCCACCGACCTCCTGGTTCCCCTATCGGAAAGCCGTCAAAGCGTTGAAAAGTTCCTTCAGAAGCTGCCTGACATGTTCCAGAACAACCAGAGCAACGGCTCCTGCATGGGTTCTGCTCTCCGCGCCGCCCACAAGCTCATCTCATCCCTCGGTGGCAAGATTGTGGTCCTCACCGCGTCGCTACCCAGCGTCGGCGTTGGCAAGCTCGAGATGCGCGAGGACAAGAAGCTTCTGGGTACATCCAAGGAGGGCGGTCTTCTGCAGACCTCCAACAGCTTCTACAAGAGCTTTGCCGTCGAGTGTTCCAAGAGCCAGGTGTCGGTTGATATGTTCTTGTTCTCGTCCCAATACCAAGACGTCGCCTCCCTCAGCAACCTCCCCCGTTACACCGGTGGTCAAACTTGGTTCTACCCTGGCTGGCATGCGTCCCGACCAGAGGACGCTCTCAAGTTCGCCTCGGAGTTCAGCGACTACCTATCCTCGGAGATTGGTCTCGAGGCTGTGCTTCGCGTCCGAGCCACCAGCGGCCTGCGTATGAACACGTTTTACGGCAATTTCTTCAACCGAAGCTCCGACCTCTGCGCCTTCCCTGCTTTCCCTCGCGACCAGTGTTACGTTGTCGAGGTGGCTATTGACGAAAACATCAACAAGAACGTCATCTGCCTCCAGGCCGCCGTCCTGCACACAACGTGCAACGGCGAGCGTCGTATCCGCGTAATGACGCTGGCTCTGCCTACGACGACAAACCTGTCCGACATGTATGCCTCGGCAGACCAGGCGGCCATCACCACCTACTTCAGCCACAAGGCCGTCGAGCGGGCCTTGTCCAATGGTTTGGACGCTGCCCGCGATGCTCTGCAGAGCAAGGTTACCGAACTCCTGGTGACTTTCAAGAAGGAGCTGGCCGGAGGAACCATGGGTGGCAGCCTGCAATTCCCCGCCAACCTGCGTGGCCTTCCCGCCCTGTTCCTTGGCTTGATCAAGAACGTTGGTCTTCGCAAATCAGCCCAAATTCCTTCAGATATCCGATCTGCCGCGCTCTGCCTCCTGTCAACCCTCCCCATACCGCTTCTCATGCGGTTCGCCTACCCACGACTTTACTCTCTGCACGATATGCCCGACAATGCCGGAACTCCCGATGCCGAGACTGGTCAGATCATCCTGCCACCTCCCTTGAACTTGGTATCGCAGAACCTCGTGCCTTACGGCCTGTATCTCATCGACGACGGCCAGACTCAGTTCCTCTGGGTCGGCCGCGATGCCATTCCAGAACTCATCCAGGACGTGTTTGGCGTCCAGGACCGAAGCCAGGTGACGGTGGGCAAGGGCAGAGTGCCAGAGCTGGAGAGCGACTTCAACGAGCGCGTGCGGGCAGTGGTTCAGAAGAGCCGAGACCACAAGTCGCTGGGCGTTGGCAGCATCACCGTACCACACCTGTACATTGTGCGGGAAGACGGCGAGCCGAGTCTGAAGCTGTGGGCGCAGACGCTGTTGATCGAGGACCGGGCGGACCAGGGCGTGAGCTACGCTCAATGGCTGGGCATGATACGGGAAAAGGTTGGTTAACGATGCCTCGAAGACTAGCGATTCTTGGGTGAAGCTTGCTGCTAACAAGGCTTGCGCGTAGGTTGTCCAGTAGCTGGTCACAACGCAATGTACGGGAAGGAGGCTGTAATTTGGAGATGAGTTTAGGGCAGCGGGAGTCGGGGGTGTCATGGGCGGAGGGTTGAGTCAAGTGCCCTGGGAAGAGAAAGATGAATGATATTTACTAGAGAGAATGAAAACGATATTCAAGCGCACGCACTGAGACCATGGTTTGCTTATATCAAATGGTAGACTTGATGCTTGAAGGTGATATCTCACCCATGTAAGTACTTATCAGTACCCGAGGGCTTCATCATTAGCAAATTACTTGGTATAAGCTTCCTCCCTTTTGTCATTCATGGCGTTGGAGGAGAAGAGGAGCACGCGCTGTTTGAAGTCACATTCTGCAACTAGCGCCGTAGCAACCAAGTCTGAGAACTGGCACCATGGAGGTGATGAGGCTGCTCTGGACTCGAGAGTGATTGGGTGATCAAGTTACGAGCTTGGCGAATGAAGTCGTGAATGATACCTCATGGCCGATGGAGGCTGGGGGATATTTTTAGAAAAGCCTAGAAGCCAGGGCAATGAAACAAAAGTCTCTCTCCCCAATGTCACCGTGTCGTCGGTAGCTCCAGATTTCTGATACAGGCACCAGACCATCTTCACTCGGTGACATTTCTGAGGGGGGGGAGGCACTTTTTTTGGTTTCCGAGTCGAAAGGGGGGTTCCCCATCCAATATCTTTCACGCCCATCCAATGAAACGAGGCTGTGATGAAGGTGGGTGGGGGAGTGAAACACACGCGCCCGGATCGGGACGGGCCAATGGGGCGGCGGATTAGGCGCCGGGGGGCTTGCTAAAGCTGAAGGAGGTGTGGTTTATTTTTGGGGGCTTTGAAGTCGAGTGTCCTTGGTTTTGGCCATTCGTGGGGAGAGGATTGGGGGGGGGATGGGTTCAAAGGAGATGAAAGGGTGCAGACGGGGTGGTTGAAGTATATACGTGGTTGATTTTTGCATAAACGTCACCGCGGACGGCTTGAAGCACAAGCGACCCAAAGTCGAGGCCTAGTCAGGGCGAGCAGCTCAAGGTTGGTGAAGGTTGAAACCTGGGTCTTGGGTTCGGGGCTGAGCTGCTGCAAGCAGGGGGGAGGAGGGGACTTTGTTTGATCAGCTTGGGACTCCACTGCGGAGAGCAGGTGCAGGAAGGGCAGAGTCAGAAGGATACTTGCTATCCATTACCCCAACACGAGGCTGAAGTCGACGGGCGTGGGCGGGGGGGACATGATGGATGGTAGGACGAAGGGGGGTGTCGGTATGGCCGACATGGTGGACAGGATGCCTTCTTTGTTTGAGGTTACGTTACCTTGGTACCTGAAAGCCGTTTGCAAAAGGGGACTGACATTAGATCTGCAGGACCGAGATATGGCCCCCCCCCCCGGCCCCCCAAGCAACTGTGCGACAAAAAGGCTGAGGTGGGCCATGTTGGTGCTGTGAGCAGCTCAGCTGGATGCAGTTGGATGCTGCTGGATATACGGATAATTACGGGACAGGTGCGTGGACGAGAATAGAGAAAGCGAGCATGGCCAATTGGCGTAGCACAAAGCCGATTCCTTTCGTGCAGGCCACGGGCATGGCGACGTGATTCGCTGGGTTCGGTGCAGCAATGAGAAGCACGGGGCAGCCTCGTCAGGCACGCTCACCTAGCACAAGACGCTGCAGCCCAGAGACCGCTGAGCCCGTCTACTGCATTCGTCCTTCTTCACCATCAACAACACCACCACCACTGGCTTTTGTTTTAGGGCATACGAATTCATTTTTGTCATATCCGTACTCTTGTTCTTCCTCGTCAAGGATACGCTCGCATTCGCAGTCGTGGTCAAGTCCGCCAAGGTGAGTACCGCATCCTTTCAGTGCCCTTCTTATCTTATCCATCGTCTGGCCGCCGCTGGCTGGCCTCCGTCCCCCTCATCACGGCGGTAGCCACCGGTTCCCAGCATCTGCCTCTATCCAGCATCTGCCTATCCAGCATCCCCCTCTGCATCTCTCTCGTCCCTCATGCCTCTCCGTCTCTCGGACACCCCTCACATTCACATCCCACCATCATCCACTGTCATTCCCATGCCGCCCAATCCCTCCCTCCATCCATCCACCCATCCACATCTCGCACCCACTCAGAGACTCTAGTGAGCTCCTAGCTTCCTCCCCCCGCCGCCGCCCGTGCCCGCGAACAAGTCGTCGCTGCCCTTTAGCCGCCCGGCGCTGCCTTCATCACACTGAGGTGCCCTGCGTGCCGCTGCCGTCGACCAACAGTAGTGGGTAGATCGCATGACGACGAGCCATTCTGCTCTGTCGCTCTCCCATATCTTGTTGCCCCTCCCGTCTCGTCTCGTCTCGATTTCCATTCCCCTCTCCCTCCCTCTTACTCGCTTCACCTTGCGCTGTCTTCGGTCATTTGTTGTTTCGCCTTACTATGACCCCTTGCTTATAATACTTGCACCAAAATACCCTTTTTTATTATTGAAACTGACTCTCTCCCTCTTCGGACGCTCCCTCACAGACCAACTACGCTTCGTCGGCTCCTATTCTTCCGGTTAGAATAAGGACCATTCCCCGTGTCCCCCGTGTTGCGAACCCCTACCGACCTTCACCGTTCGCCACGCCGACGACTGAAACCTGGGCCATCGCGACGACGCTAAAGGCCTCCCTCCAGCTACTGCCACCACCGACGCCCACCACTAGCATCCCTCCCCTTTGTGCCCCGCGCCGCCGTCCACCTATTTCAAGCGCACACACGCCCGACTGGGCCCGAGCGGAGCTGAGAGTCAGTCTCGCACTGTTGTCACCTCGCTTGCCCACGGCCTGAGAATCACCACCTCTCCACCTCCACCTTATCTTCCTCTCTCCCGCCATCCTTCCACGGGGAGCTCACGATACGCCCATTGCATCCTTTTCGCCGCCTTCGTTGCGCTGCTCTTATATCGCGAGGATCCGCTGGGTGGACTCTTCGTTCTAATCAATCAGCTCGTTGCGTCTTTTGGCCCGAGCCCAACAAAGCCCCTCACGGAGTCACGGCCCTCTTTCCCCTCACCTCCCGCTTTGTCGATTCGGCCCCTCTCGATACCCGTGACTTTGTCTCCTCGACACCTCACCCCATCTCGCGCTTTCGACTTCTCGACTCCGGCACGCCTTCTTATTCTGCCTGCATTCGCATTTCTAGCTTCGTCCCGCAACCATGTCTCGGTCGAACCCCCCCAACCCTTCCGGGTCTCGCAAGATATCCTTCAATGTTAGCGAACAATACGATATCCAAGATGTCGTTGGAGAGGGCGCCTATGGCGTTGTCTGGTAAGCTGGCTCGCCTCCACGATCCCCGGCGTTTCCGGGCATTGCTCACAATCCTGCAGTTCCGCCATCCACAAGCCCTCTGGCCAAAAGGTCGCCATCAAGAAGATCACCCCCTTCGATCACTCCATGTTCTGTCTAAGAACCCTCCGAGAGATGAAGCTGCTGCGCTACTTCAACCACGAGAACATCATCTCCATTCTCGACATCCAGAAGCCTCGCAATTACGAGTCATTTAACGAAGTCTACCTTATTCAGGTACGAGCCCGCTCTGCACTGGCAATTACCGCGAGAAAACTAACCGCGTCGCTTAGGAGCTGATGGAAACCGACATGCACCGTGTCATTCGCACTCAGGATCTGTCCGACGATCACTGCCAGTACTTCATCTACCAGACCCTCCGTGCTCTCAAGGCCATGCACTCGGCCAACGTTCTCCACCGTGACCTCAAACCCTCCAACCTGCTTCTGAACGCGAACTGCGACCTGAAGGTCTGCGACTTTGGTCTCGCGCGATCTGCGGCTTCTCAAGAGGACAACTCGGGCTTCATGACTGAGTATGTCGCGACCCGATGGTACCGAGCGCCCGAGATCATGTTGACCTTCAAGGAATACACCAAGGCCATCGACGTGTGGTCTGTTGGCTGTATTCTGGCGGAGATGCTGAGCGGGAAGCCCCTGTTCCCCGGCAAGGACTGTAAGTGTCAAGCGCGCCCAAGTTCGATGTTTGCTCGCTGACCGATGTCACCCAGACCACCACCAATTGACGCTTATCCTGGATGTGCTGGGCACGCCCACGATGGAAGATTATTATGGGATCAAGTCGCGCCGAGCTCGAGAGTACATCCGATCGCTTCCGTTCAAGAAGAAGGTGCCCTTCCGCACTCTCTTCCCTAAGACGTCGGACCTCGCCTTGGATCTGCTCGAAAAACTGCTCGCCTTTAACCCTGTTAAGCGCATTACCGTGGAGGAAGCACTCAAGCACCCATATCTGGAGCCGTACCACGACCCCGAGGACGAGCCTACCGCGCCCCCGATCCCCGAGGAATTCTTCGACTTCGACAAGCACAAGGACAACCTGAGCAAGGAGCAGCTGAAGCAGCTCATCTACCAGGAGATTATGCGGTAGACGCCGTTCCCTTGATACGCAAACAACTCAAGCCTACAGACACGAGTGCCGCCTTGCTTGAAAGGAAGCCACGTCGACAGAGCTTCGTGCGGGCAGAAGGGCGTCGCTGGTTGTCGAGATGGATCCCATTTTGGGTTTAGTTTTTGCAGTGAAAAGGAATGGGGACGCAGACTTTGATAGAAGCACAAGCGCTGGCGTGCACGCACAGACGAGACACACGAGAGACCGGGACGGTTCTTTGTATATCTTCATGTGGGCACACGTGTCAAAGAAACAGGGAGTGTGACTATGGAAGATTTGTTGGCAAGAGGGTGACGGAGATACCAAATGACAGATGCCAATGTGAGCAAGTCTCGAAGAGACAGATGGCAGCGTGGTTGGTTGAAGCGGGTGTAGAGAAACAAACAACTGTTGAATGACTGATTATCATGAATAAGTACATTGCTCTTACAACGCGAATACCACCACGGGTCTCTGAATGCTGCTTTGGGGTTCGTCAGCGACGGTAGCCAAGCAGCTTGTGATCAGCTGGACAGTTGACAATCAGGCATTGACAAATCATGACGGAACGGGAACATCTCCAGATCGTGTCTTGAAAGGGCGGTAAGGCCGCGACATCCGTGGTCCCCTGGTAAGGCAGCAGGAAGTAGGTACTTGAGAGGTGCCCAAAAGTACTAGTACTACTAAGGTAACCAGTGCCACTGCCCACTGCATCCGTAGACGTCAGTTACTTGTGCAGCTCCAAGTTTCCTGCGAATTACGTCGCCCCCAAATAACCAAAATCAGGCGGCTTCCCTTCAGGCCCCTCTCGCTCTCCCCGCCACCGACTCCTGGAAGGATTCAGACCACGACAAACCATTCTTATTAAACCCACCCTCCATCAGAACATATTCTGGGACAAAACATCCCTCCCCCTCTCTTCCTCCTCGTACTTTTCTTCTCCCTAACCCTTGCTGTATTTTATTTTTATTCCTCGCTTCCATCGATCCCCTCGAATCAAAGACATCGATCGACACCGCACCTTCTCCTACATGCCCACGAACCAACCTCCTCTGACCGTTGATTCAGCCTTACGACGGCCGATCTCCTTTCGCCTCCGACCCCGACTCCCCGGGCTCCCTGCCTCGCCTCCGCAGCCGAACAATCGATGATTGTCTTTCCCTGATCCCCTGGGACCCTGTTCTTCCTCTCCACCACACCCACCCATTTCTTTCCTTCCAACGGCCGTCCAGCGCCTTTCCTCAGTCGCCTCGCCGCCTCCGATGAGCTCCTCTCCGGATCACTTCGTCGAACCCTCCGAAACGCCCTCCTCCTCCTCGTCCTCTTCCTCCTCGGGCGTCCGCACACCCGCCCTCGCTTCGAACCCGAACCGCGCCTCCTCCTCGTACCTCTCCAACATGTGGTCCGGCCTGATTCGCCGCTTCTCCGCTGAAGACTCCCACTTCCCCAGCCAGGCCGACACGGCCGTCGGCGCCGGCGACGACGACGACGACCACGGCCACCACCACGACGTCGCCAAGAGTCCCCCCAAGGACGGCATCAACGGCGTCTTCGCCCCGGCGCGGCGCACCGCGAGCCCGTTCCGCCCACCGCCCCTCGACCCCCTCGTCCTGCACGGCTACCGCTCCTCGACGCCCGACTCGGCCAAGCTGCTGTCGCCCGCCGTCGCCGAGGAGATCCGCACCATGGTCCCCGAGCGGCTGCGCATCGTCGAGGACTGGCGCCTCGTCTACAGCCTGAACCAGGACGGTGCGAGCTTGGCCACGCTGTACCAGCGCTGTCGACAGTTCGAGGGCAGGCGGGCCGGCTTCGTCCTGGTCGTCAAGGATGAGGAAGGCGGGGTGAGTTCCCCCCCTTGGCCATGACGGCATCATGAACTTGATGGGCTTTTGAACTGACAATTCCTCTCTTCCGATTGGCAGATATTTGGCGCCTACCTCTCCGAGTATCCTCACCCGGCCCATTCGTACTTTGGCAATGGCGAATGCTTCCTCTGGCGCGCCTCGACACACCTCCCGCTGCCCCTCCCGCCCTCGGTCGACACGACCAACGCTGCGCGCACCACGACGCTCGCTCCCCCGACGCGGCCGGCCAACACGGCCTCCTCGGAGACGAGCACGCGAACGCCGTCGCCGGCCCCCAGCGAAGCCGTCCGCTTCAAGGCGTTCCCCTACAGCGGCCTCAACGACTTCTGCATGAACTGCGAGACGGGCTTCCTGAGCGTCGGGTCCGGCGGCGGGCACTACGGCTTGTGGCTGGACGACTCGCTCGACATTGGGCACAGCTCGCGGTGCGAGACGTTTGGCAACGAGCCGCTGAGCGACGAGGGGACCAAGTTTGGCATCATCGGCGTCGAGCTCTGGGTCATGGGCGTGTGAAGAGGGGATGACCCGACGGCGCTGGCGCGACGATGGCTACGAATACGACTTTACCTTGGAGAAACGGCTGCGACGACAAGAACCAAAAAAAAAAAAAAGGAAAAGGAAAAATAGAAGGGAAAACGGTCTCGAAAATTGGACGGGCTCCCCCGCAAAAAACTAGGAGGGAAAGAGGTGGGAAAGGATGATTTGGGTAAGGAGAACCCAGCTGGCGGTGCAAAGCCTCACCTGTCCTCACACAACGAATTCATGACAGAGGGAGGAGGGAGGAATGAATAGTGTTCTAATGATACCCGGGGTTTGACACTCCCGACCCTTGATGCTTCAACCGTCCGCTGGCTTCGGATCTGTTGGCGTTATTCTGAAAGATGATATGATATGATATATATATATGCATGTATGTATGTGACGATGGGCAATTCATATAGAACAGAGAATGAAATGGTGTTTACTTTCATCATGTTCGATTTGAAGTTTGATTTTTCGTCATAAAGTCCACGATGCCATCCCGCACCCCTTCCGGAGTCGGCGTCTCGGCGCAGACATGCGGCTCGAACCCAAACGTCCGCAGGTGATCCCTCGTCGTCGGCCCAATCGTGGCGACGAGCGTGCCCCCGTCGTCGCGGGCACCCGGGCCCGGCCGCCGCACCTTGCCCGTGTCCGGGTCGAGGACGCCCATGCCGCGGAGGAGGCTGTCGCAGCCCGTGGGCGAGAAGACGACGACCCAGCGGGCCGGGGAGGGCGGGGTTTCGTCGTCGTCGAGGAGGCGGGCGATGTCGGCGGGGAACGACTTCATCTCCTCGGTGCCGTAGACGACCGTCTCGGCGACGGGGATGCGCCGCGAGGGCGGGAGGGCGGGGTCGGTCAGCGTCCTGGGGATGATGTCGCGACGGGTCTCGCCGACGAGGAAGAGGAGGGGCGGCTTCTCCGGGCGGTCCGCGTACCAGTCTCCGTAGTGGCCGAGCATGTACGTCGCCAGGGCGGCGCCGTTGCCCGTGTGGCTCCCAAAGACCCGAAGCGGCGGCGTTTGGGGTACGGCCGCGAGGGCGCGAGTCGTCGCGGGGCCGACGCTGTAGGTCGGAACGTCTTGGAGGTGAGGCCAGCTCTCGACCTCGGGCCGGTTTCGTGCTTGATCTTCTGTCGAATGGGTCACACCCCGGTGTCAGCCACAAACGGTTCGGAGCAATAGCCGCGCGGGAAAGCCAAATCGTTGCCCAGGGCTCTCGAGGGAGCGCACCTTGTTTTCCGTCCTGCACCAGCTTGACAAAGGCCTCGACCGCGCGCTGCGAGGTGAAGATCAAGCCCCCGTATTCGTCATGCGGCTTGGTTCCTATCCGTCCTCTCCGAAGCAGAGCCTCGACCTGCTTCATGCCGGCATCGACGAAGCTGTGCTGCAGCACCGGGACAAATGTCGGCGCGAAGGAAAGGCCATCGTGTTGCGAAGCGGAAAAAAGGTCTTCGTACGCGTCGCCGGGACTCGACTTGGTCTTGAGCAGAAGGACGGGAATGCACGAAGCCATGCTTGCAGAGGCTGTCATGGAGGTGCGTCACCTGATGGCCTTGGTAGAATCAAAGGACAAGGCCATAGGACATCAGGCCAGTTCTAACGAGTAGTTAGATTGAACTGCGTCGAGAAATCGAAGATCAATTGAAACACCACAAGGCTGTCACAGCTCTATCTTGGCACCGAGAGCGGGGGAGGTGTCGCATGTGAGGTGAGGTCACCGGAATTTGATGCCCACGTCGAATTATCGATAACAAGCGGCGCTAACCGAGGGGCGGACCCCTGGACATTTTTGGTTATCGATAGCCATAGCTTGTCGCTTCCACTGCCTCAAACATCTTCTGGAAGAATGCGGCTCTCCCAGGGCTGACAAATTGCCATCACACCACGACAGCACCAGGATTCGTGGCTCCTGTTGCGGCTGTCAATCGTTGCCCATATATTCCTTCTTTCCTCTTCCCCCTTTTCTCTCCCATTCCTGGGCCTCAGCTCCCTTAATCTTGCGTCAACGCGTCAGATCCCTCGAGGCTTCGGCGACTTGCGACCATGGCCGACGACAAAGATCAACAGCAGCCGGGAAGTGGTGTGGTCACCACCCCTGGTGCGCCCGCCCCTGCGTCTGGAGGCTCTGCTGAGCCGCCAAAGAGGATTCCCAGGGGAGTGGTTCTGGGTCCTGACGGGAAGCCGTGAGTCCACCCCCGTTGCCTTGGCCGATACACTCCCGTCACTCCCTTCTAGAATCGTGTTATGGTGGATCGCATTGCTGACCCTGTCCTCTGTAGATGCCGCAACTGCACCTCGTTTGCTGCGTGGGCTGCCCAGACCAAGGAGGCCGTCAAGGGAGACGACGCCCGAGCCAAGGCTGCGAATCGAGGCCCGCCGGCGGATTGCCCTCCGGACGTCGAGGTGTTGGGTCGAAGTACATGGACGCTTCTGCACTCCATCGCGGCGACATATCCCGAGAGCCCATCGCAAGGGCAGAAGTCGGACCTTCTCAGTTTCGTGAGCCTGTTCTCCAAACTCTACCCGTGCTGGTTCTGCGCCAACGACTTCCAGGGCTACCTGAAGCGGGAGGCGCCCAAAGTCGACAGCCGAGATGAGTTTGGCAAATGGTTATGCGGTGCCCACAACGACGTGAACCGAAAGCTGGGCAAGCCCGAGTTTGATTGCTCCAAGTGGCAAGAGAGATGGCGGACAGGCTGGAAGGATGGCCGATGCGATTGAGCAGGCATCGTCTCGGTGAGCCGTGTCTGAGATGTCGTGACAGGGCGAAAGGGGTGCCGCCACCGGTCTGGTCCCGGAGCGGTGCCGGTGGGATGACCGAGTGTATCAGTATCCATGACCCTTGGACAAAGGAGTCAAGGAATGTACGAGAACGAGAGCGCCGGCGTTTGTTTTCTCATAGAGACCAAAATTAGGTGTGTGACGAGACAGGAGACGGAGACGGAGACAGGGAGGGTTGTGGTACGTTTTCCGGCGTCTGAGAGGTTCGTTCCATCAATTGAGGCTGGAATCGGTACCTTGGTACCCGAGTACCTTCAAGGTTCAGTGAGGTGGTCAATCGCGAGCCCGTGCCTGCCCTGTGGGCACGCAAGGCCCTCGCGCTTGCCATATTGGATCGGAGGATGGACGAGGTACCGAGGGCTGGAAGGAACAGCCGAGTCAAGGTGAGGAAGCGGTCACCGAGAAGCTGAGCGGTGTGTAACATTATTGGACAGGTGTACTTTCCCGATTTAGATAGAATCTCTTCTCACGACTTAGTACCCATACCCAGACGCAACTCATCTTTTTCGGTATCGACAAGTAAGGGGCCTTCTCGGTATCATGTAGGTTACTCGGGCTTGGACGCTGCAAACTCGAGACACTCCTCAGAGGTACATTCGAGAAAATCTCATCAATCCCTCTTCGGATCACAGCATGAAAACATGTCGTGTCGTCGGCCAAAACCTCCGACTTGGACCCTCTCATGAAGCAGTCGACGATCAGGCTACGTGTGGACTCGATCCCGCAACGGGGCGGCAGGGCGGAAATAGATGGGAGCGGATGACGCACAGCGATCAAACGAACCCAATACAGGCACGCCCAAGAGGGTACCCAACGGGTTGCGCTCACATCATGGTCGGTGGTCGACGTCCGCTCGTCCTGTCAGCGGTCCTGGTCTCGGGAGGAGTCGCCGCACGATAAGGATGATCTGACATGCCACTGCCCACCACCTAACTACCGGCCCGGCCGTTTACGATGCATGGCTGGCATGGCTGGCATGGCCTCACCCTAAGAAGCGACCGCTACCAGCAAATCGAGACGCTTGGGAGTCTTCCAGATTTCAGGTTCCATGGCTCGTGCCCTGGAATTCCCCTTACCCTGCTCCCGTCTCCCCTGCCTTGCCCTGCTCTGCCCTGCCCTGGGCTGTCCGAAGGCCCTGGACAGTCGTTTCCAGCTTCCAGAGTCCCTGCTTGGGAGCTTCGCGAGCAGGGGCTGTGGTGAGATGGGCTGCGAGGGCCGATGGCCTATCAATCTTACATGCTCGATCCCCTGCGGCGGCATATCGACGGCAAGAAACGGAAAACAAAGGCTTGGTGAAGTTTTTTTTTTTTTCCCCTCCTCGTGGCGTTGTTGATGCTCCTTATTGTCGGGCATGTCTTCTTCGCGGGCACTTCTTCTCTTGGGCAATGTGGCTGGAGCGTTATCGGAGATGATACGAGATACCCCTTCCCTATCCCTCCCATTCGTCCAATTCATCGCCTCTATGCCGTGCTTTTGTTCTGATGATTGACGATGATGACTTGTCACACTGCTCTTCTCGCAGCCAGCGAATAATTACCCTGGAGTCGTGAAGCGGTCGCGAATTATTATTAACGGCCCCAGGAGCGGGCATTATTGGCCGCAATTCAACCGAAGATTAATGGATATCATGGTGCTGATGACTCCCGAGTCTCGCTACTTGCTCCAGCCACAGCTGCCCAGAACCCACCGCCACCAGCCGACGAGCGATTCCACTGCCGCTGACCGTCTCTAGTTTCACCGAAACAGGGCCTTTGCGAGAGCCATGGCATTGCGTCGGCGTCGACGTCCTGGACGCCGAGAGGCGGAAGGACAGAGAGTCAGAAAGAAGACATCCCGCGGACATGGATCGAAAACGGACGCGTTCGGCCTGGTACTCGGCCACACATCCGGACCAGCCGGGGCCAGGGCTCGCCAAGGTTCCTTGATTCCTGAACCCATGCGATCAATCGGACAGACAAGGACAATCAGGGGTCCAAGACGAAATGTTGTCGATTGCTGTTTGCGGTCGACTTTGACGGGCCGTTGCCGCTATCTCTGAGCCTCTGAGGCAAGAGCTACAGCGCTGGCTGGGGTCGCCAATTGACCCGGGCGAAGCTTCCATCATATGATTTTCAGCGAGAGGGTTGTGTTGTATCGGTGGCATCGATGCTAGAGCCGCCCTCGTGTGGCGTCGGCGACATTACATCACCACCTCACCACCACTCACCACCCACCACTCACCACTCGCCATGCGCTCTGACGACACGCCCTGGAACGCAGCAGAAATTTCACTTGCCGTTGCACTGCGGTGCTGGCGCAATCAAGATCCATATCCTGCTCCCTATCCCTATCTCGTCCGCGAAAAATACCGTGATGTTGCTCCCCCTGTCATCGCATGCCTCCTCCGACCACGCCGTTACCTCTATTTTGGGAGATACTGGATGCATTCGACGCTTTAAGCCCGAAGAGCGAGCAGGCTTCGTTGCTTCATCGCCTTGATATAAAACTCGGCGCCCCTCGTCTCCCAGCTGCTTCCGATTCTCCCACATTCCAATCTCGCATTCAGATTTGGTTCCCAAGCCAACATCGCATTCATCCTCAGCTACTCTATTAAAGCTTTAGGAAGCTTCGCCAACCACCATCCCAACCGACCAATCCCGCCTCAACCTCTCAACCTCTCAACCTCACCCAACTGCATCATGGCCGACGAGCGAGTCCAGGCTCTCCAGCAGCCCATCGACGCGGGCGAGTACCTCTTCAGGCGCCTCCGCGAAGTCGGCGTGCGCTCCGTCCACGGTGTTCCAGGCGACTACAACCTCGTCGCCCTCGATTACCTGCCCGAGTGCGGCCTCAAGTGGGTTGGCAGCGTCAACGAGCTCAATGCCGGTGAGTTTTTATCATTTATGCAACCCCCCTCAGTCACATCATATCATGACTCCTTCATCCTGCAACTACCCCGCCCGCCCAACGGCTCAGCGGCACAGCTACGCTACATACCTTACATATCCATCCAATCCGATACAGCTACCCTACCCCCCAGCTACCCCCCAGCTCGCTCGACTCGCCGCTGACACAACCGCCCTCTAGCTTATGCCGCCGATGGTTACGCCCGTGTCTCCAAGATCTCGGCCCTCATCACCACGTTTGGCGTGGGCGAGCTCTCCGCCATCAATGGCATGGCCGGCGCCTACTCTGAGCACATCCCCGTTGTCCACATCGTCGGCTGCCCGTCGACCATCTCCCAGCGCGATGGCATGCTGCTTCACCATACGCTCGGCAACGGCGACTTCGACGTCTTCGCCAACATGAACGCCCAGGTCTCGTGCGAGGTGGCCAAGCTCAACAACCCCGTCGAGATTGCCAGCCAAATCGATCACGTCCTGCAGACGTGCTGGCTGCGCTCCCGCCCCGTCTACATCATGCTTCCCACCGACATGGTCCAGATCAAGGTCGAGGGTGCCCGTCTGGAGACGCCCATCGACATGTCGGAGCCCAAGAACGACCCCGAGGCGGAAGACTTTGTCGTGAGCGAGGTCCTCAAGAACCTCAACGCCGCCAAGAACCCCATCATCCTCGTCGATGCTTGCGCCATCCGCCATCGCGTCGTCGACGAAGTCCACGACCTTGTCGACAAGACCGACCTGCCCGTCTTCGTGACCCCCATGGGCAAGGGAGCTGTTGACGAGAACCACCCCAACTATGGCGGTGTCTACGCCGGTGCCGGCTCGAAGCCCGAGGTCCAGGAGCTCGTCGAGTCCTCCGACCTGATCCTCACAATCGGCGCCATGAAGTCGGATTTCAACACGGCCGGATTCTCGTACAGAACGTCCCAGCTCAACTCCATCGACTTCCACAGCGACCACTGCATCGTCCGATACTCGACGTATCCCGGCGTCGCCATGCGAGGCGTGCTCCAGAAGGTCATTGACCAGGTCGATCCCTCTCTCCTCAGCGTGCAGCCCAGCCCCCTCGTCTCAAACAGCCTCCCCAAGGACGTCGACGATTCGCAGACCATCACCCAGGCCTACTTCTGGCCTCGCATTGGCGATTTCATGATTGAGAAGGATGTCATCATCACCGAGACGGGAACGTCCAACTTTGGCATCTGGGACACTCAGTTCCCCGCCGGTGTCACCGCCCTCAGCCAGGTTCTCTGGGGAAGCATTGGCTGGTCTGTCGGCGCCGCTCAGGGCGCTGCGCTCGCCGCCAAGGATCTCGGCAACGGCCGCCGAACCATCCTGTTCGTCGGAGACGGATCCTTCCAGCTGACTGCTCAGGAGGTCAGCACCATGATCCGACACCACCTCAACCCCATCATGTAAGTTCCAACAGGCCCCGACTCGGACTCGCAGGAGCCGCCGCTAACAGCTCTCAGCTTCCTCATCTGCAACGAAGGATTCACCATTGAGCGATTCATCCACGGCATGGAGGCCGAGTACAACGACATCAACGAGTGGAGGTACAAGGACCTCGTCGACGTCTTCGGAGGCCACAACACGGCCAAGACGTACCAGATCAAGACCAAGGACAAGCTCAACGAGCTCCTCGCCGACGAGGAATTCCAGGCCGCCAACTGCCTCCAGTTCGTCGAGCTCTACATGCCCAAGGAGGACGCCCCGCGCGCGCTCATCATGACTGCCGAGGCCAGCGCGAGGAACAACGCCAAGACCCAGTAAAGAGAGCGCGCACGACGACGGGCTGGATTCCGCGGGTCGGTAGGCAAACGGTTATAGAATGGGTTTGGGAGCGGCTCCTTATATAGAAAAAGCAAAGTTTGGAGGAGGATTGGGACATGTCGACGCAGGCCGGGTCGAACGAGTTTGTGGCTGGGCTGTGCGAATGTCTCTCGACTAATTTAAAATGGCCTAGAAGGATACTCCAATCAATTGGGCGGGTGGGTTACGAAGGGTGTGGATTTCAGCGAGTATAAACATAAGAATGCAATTGACTTTTCCTCTTCATCATACATGACGGGTTTAAATGGCGAAGTCTGAATTTTGTGACTCGATTCCTGATGGCTGGATGCTTCCGAGGGTGGGCACGTGATGAAATTGAAATGGGTCGTGATGAGAAAATGTCCATTTTTGCAACGAACAAACTTACAACACGACATCAGACATCACCATTGAACGCTCAGCATCCAGCACCGAGAAAGAAGTTTTCATCTGAGGAGAAATAATCACCCGTTCACTAGCCTCACAATGTCCGACGCCGGAAACAAAAGAAAAGGAGGCCCCGGAGGCCCCAAGGGCGGCGGCGCCTTTAAGAAGAGCAAGGTGAGAGAGAAAACAAACCAAGGCCGCAACAGCACACCGAAGGCGCGCCGACGTGGAGGCGGAAAACTGCCCGTTGTCTTGTTCGTTGGGACCTAATCCAGTGACGCAGGGAGGAAACGCCGGAAAGTGGCAGACGCCGCACAGAAAGGCCAGGCAAGCCCACAAGGCCGAGATGGGCTCGACGCTGGAAGTTGGCGATGCCGGAATCTGGGTTACGTACGCCAGGGGCATGAAGGGGAAGGCCATGCGAGAGTTTAGGGCCGTCTGCGACCAGGTAAGAACCCCCCCCCCCCCAAAAGATTTTCCTCGTCCTCCTACCTTGGTTTTTGGCTGACGCAAGTACTCCCCAAGTATGGCGAGTCGCTCTTTGGAGTTGAAGCACCCAAGGATCCGTTGGACAGGGAGAGGGACGCAGAAGACGACGGCCGGGACATTGAGGCCGCCATCGAAAAGGAGCTGGAGAGCATCAAGGAACCCAAGCCGCCCAAGGAGAGGGGCGCCTTCACGCCCGTGTCGACGGGCCTCGAGTGCCTCTTCTTCATGAAGACGGCGCGCCCCATTGACGCGCTCCTGCTCACGCAACAAATGTGCCGGGACGCGAGGGACTGCCCGGACCCGCGGGGCAGGAAGACAAAGTACATTAACCGCCTGACGCCCATTCAGGACATGGACAAGGCCACCGAGAGCGGCATCGAGCGGGTGGCGCGGTCGGTTCTGGCCCAGTCTTTTGAGTTGACGAGCGAGGAGGGCAAGGATGGCCAGGACGGGCCGGGCGGGCAGGACGGCGGCCATGAGGCGGAATCCCCGGCATGCACGGTATGTATTCGGCGCCATGGTTTGCTTACCATCGTTCTTGTTTATGTGGAGGCTGATGAATCCGTCTGCTATTCCAGTACGCCATCCGGCACAACATCCGGAACCACACCACCTTCAAGTCGAGCGCCGTCATTCAGAAGATTGCAGGCCTGGTCAGCCCCAAGCACAAGGTCAACCTGGGCCACCCGGACAAGGTGGTATTGGTTGAGATCTTCCAGGTAAGCGAAGGGCAAGAAGAAAAAAAGGAACACACATCCCTTCCCCCATTCCTTCTCGCCTGTTTGGACCTATCGGCGGTTTCTCTCGTGGGCTCGTGCAGCTGACTAGTGTGTGCTCTGTAGGTGTATTGCGGAATCTCTGTTGTCGACGGGAAGCAATGGGAGGAACTGAAGCGGTACAATCTCAACGAGCTGTACAGGATGGCCTTGGAGACGACCGATAAGAACGAGTCTGATGCCGTCCCTGCTGTGGCCGCAACTGTGGCTACGGCTAGGGCTGAGCAAGAAGCGAAAAAGGCGACGTGGGAGTCGACTCGGGCGCCGGCCTAGCGAGAAGGGACCAGCTGACGCGTCACACGCGAGGAAAGGGCAAATATAGAAGCACGGAGCGGTAGCGGCCGTTTGATTTCCTCGAATATCAGACGAAACCGCGAGGGGTTACGACAAGCGAGGGGTTGCGCCCACAGTGGAAGGCATGAGAAGTCGGGATGGAAGGGGGGTGTAACGTGAACCAATAGGACCTGACGGGGGCCCGCCAGCGCGCAAAAGGACTTGGAAGGAGGCCTTCCAAGGGACCATTTAGAGGGGAGGGGACCCTAGATGGGTCTTTGAGGGGTGTCCGGGTTGGGTTACACCCAGGTCACTGCATCAAGAGGTGTTCGGTGTCGCAAGGCGCACGGCGCTGTGCTACATTCCAGGGGGGGAGACGAACATTGTTGAGACGAAGAATTCCACCGAGTACTTCGAGATACGTGGTGAAGGAAGAAAATAGAAACGATCGAAGCCGAGCGGGATCTTGTGGCCCGCGGAGAAGTAAAGATGCGAAGGGGATGTGCACGCATGCCGGCGAGGCGAAGGCGCCATCGTGGCCGGAGCCGGCGCAGGGCGGGAATGGAATTAGCAACGCGGGGATGGGGGGTTCGACGTCAGACGAAGGGCAAGCTCTTCCAATTGCAGTAGAATTCCGCGTCGGGGTCGAGATTCGGGTCGGCTGATGATGCAGGAGGAGGCGGGCTTGTAAGACAGATGGGACGGGAAAGCTTAAGCCGGCGCGCGGGAGGTTGCGTTGGGAGCTGCTCTCGGACGCGGCGGCGTAGAAGCTATACGAAGGTGACATGATGGCCGAGGAGTGTCGTGGTCATGGTGACTTACATGCATGCATGTATGGAGTACACATGTGCAGAAGAGGTCGGAGCTTCGGCCAGCATGGATCCGAGCTGACGGCATTCATGCATGGAAGAGGGCACGAAGAAGCGATTTGGTGACTTGGTCTTCCCAAAAGAGGATGGGCTCCAAGCCGATGACCACGGATCCCCTCCGCCTTTTGGCTTCCATCCCTTTCGGGCTGCTTGGGGGAGCGCCACAGCAAGCTACCGTCAGCTTTCCGATGGCGGGCTCGCTCAGCTCGCCTCACCGCAAGATGGGCCAATGCTCCAGTGACATTTCGAGCATGGTGGCTGATGAGTTGAAATGCGTAGTGGTGGTGTTGATTTCTATCGCGAGGCACGGAGGAAGGCGGAATGAGTGAGGTCCTACCGAGTACGGTGTACGATTAGCAGAGACGCCCAACAACATGGCATGCAGGAACAGTGGCTAACACTCAAAGGACAACAGCGACTTCTTGAAGCGCTCCGGCTCTTCCAAAGTCGACGCCACATTTCGACGAGACCTTCCTTGGAAGTCGGACAAGCAAGGAAAACGCGGAATGGTCCCTCGAAGGGTGACCAGCAGGGGCCAACAGGGGACCGGCCGAGACGAGGAGGGCACCCCGGTCGTGAGAGGTCGGGTTCGCTTGCGGCGCCCAATCATAAATTTCCCGACTCGCTTGTTCTGATGCAACCTTTTGTGATTTCCAGTGGAGCGTTCGAAAAATGGGCACGTCGGTTGTTGACGGACGGAAGGTCAAGTGAGAGTTGACGATTTGTTGATGGTGGTTTTGGTGGTTGTTTTGATGCTGATTTCGTCTGCTTGACATTCCGGATGTCTGTCTTGTAGAAGAAATAGTGTGGTGTTTCTGTGTTGGAGGAGAGGCATAACAACTGGCATCAAGACCTGAGGCATCCACTCAACGTTCAGCTGAGAGGAAGGAGCGTTGTTTTGTTTCAGTGACAACATGTGCATGCATGCTGCACGGGAACAAGGCAGGTACTCGCTACAAGGTCGACCCACCGCGTCAGCACATCCCTCCTCTGGCAGTCTTCAGTTTCCATGTCTTCACCTCAACGATGCATCACATGCGCCGCCTTGCATCGTGCATCCAACTACAGCACATGCCTTTGACCACGATAATGGCTTTTGTATTATTTCGCGCTCCTCCGCCAACTTGCATTCTTTCCAGTCTTGCATTGCCTCTTGTCCACTTTTTCCCCATCGCAACGCCTCGGCCCCATTGATAGTTTCGAAATCGTGCCTCATCGAGTCCTGTGGTCGCCTCCCTCTCGCCCTTTGCGTCTTGAACCCTGCGCCGGACCTTGCGCCTCGGCTGTTCCGTCTCTGGGGCTATTCGAAATCTGGGCCTCTAGGTAAGCAAGATGAGCAAGCTGAGCAACGCACACAAAAAGTCACTCGGACGTGAGCTGGCTGTGCTATGCTCTCTTCGTACAAAGCAGGTACATGTCGTTCTCTATTGCCCACCATTTGGTTGGTTGGCCACAGCCGAGAAGAGCGAGCAGCATCCTTTCTTATTTCCCTCGTCTCGTTTGTTGGTTCCTAAACCGTCCTTGTCTTCACCATGGTTTCGCCTTGTTCGCTCGCTGCCTTCTTTTCCGGTTCCGCACTCTCGGTCTGTCTGTCTCTCGTTTCGTCTCTCTATAGCCTGTCTACTAACCCTCTCTCTCTCTTCTCTGCCCCTTCACTCGCTTCCACTATCTCCCCCCCCCCCCCCCCCCCCCCCCCCCCCCCCCCCCCNNCCCCCCCCCCCCCCCCCCCCCCCCCTCGCCATCATCGTCGATCCCGTCTCTCTGGCATCATGTTCCGTTCCTGGCCCAAACCCCAACCCCCCTCCACATAGCCTCCCTCACCATCTCCGGGCTCCTAGACACGTCGGCTGTTGTCATGTGCTGGATACGTCGTATGTCTCCTCGCGAATTACCCGAGCTCCCTCTCGCAGCTTGCTCCTCTTGGCCGCATATTGGGGCTTGCCTAGTCGTGAAGCCAACAGCAATCGCGGGAGCTACGAAGTACACTTCTTTAATTGACCCACCGGCCAGACAAACTCGCTGCTGCTTGTTATCCTGTGTCGTCATCTTTTCATTTCGTCCTCGTACCGGTCTGATATCTCTTCTCCTTGTTCTGATAGCCCTCTGCGAATACTCGTCATCATTTCACCCTCTCCGAATCAACTCCTAAGGAGCCATCGCAGCTCTCTTCTCTTCCTCCTCTCTCCTGGCTCTCTCCTCGGCATTCCACACACACAGACACAACTTACACGGAAGAGCTGCCGACTGCTACCGCAACTACTGCGCCCGCTACTACCCACGTCGACATGTGTCGACGACTGCAACCCTGCTCACGAGTCTCGTCTCCTTTCATGCCAACCCCATGAAAGACCACCCACTGACATACCGGGCTCCATCTGCTCACCTTCAACATCCTTGTCACCAACCCTCATCCTGCTACTCCTCACCTATTACTACTACTCCCCCTACGTTACTACTGCTACTCCTAGCACTCCTTCCCCTTCCCTCCCCTCGCCCTCGCCCTCCTCTCTTCCCTCCTCTCCTCCTCCTCCTTCTCCTCCTCCATGACTCTCCCGTCGTACCAATGCACCCTTCGGGAAGACCGCACGTCCCAGTGTGTCGCGCAAAGCTGCAGCCTCGCACACGACACCGTCACCCGCTCGGCGGCCCGGCCCTTCTTCTCTGTTCCATCGCTCTCCTCCGCCTCCATGACTGCCATCCCCCCAGACAGGCTCGTCCGCTCCGTCCTCAGCGCCGTCAACCCGGGCCTGTCGGTTCAGGACCTCGAGGCCGTCCCGTCCGCCTGCCTTCAGCTTCTCTATAATGTCAACGTCTCCGAAGGCCCCAGTCTTCTGCTCGCCCTGTCCCCTCCTGCAATTATGCGCCTGTTGCGTTCCGAGAAGTCACCCATCAGCTCCGAAGCTGCCGTCTTGAAGTGGCTGTCTGGTCTGCCAAACACCAGTGGGAACCCCGACAACACCCATGCCATCGCCAACAACCCTAGGGCCAAGACTTCGTCGAGGGACATGCTGCCAGTTAACAGCAACAAGAAGAATATCTCGGGCGAACATGCCTTGTCCAAATACTTGCCCGTCCTTGTCCGGCACGAGTCCATGGGCGGTGGTCTGACCTTTGAGTACAACCTGAGTCGTCCACCACGCGGAGTGTCCGTTTCTTCCCTTTCCAAGCCACTCACTGCCAAGGAGCGCAAGGTTGTTGACTTCCAGACTGGTCAACTCCTTCACTGTATATCCTCACAGCTCTCGCCGATGCGGAGGTTTGGAATGGCTGCCGATGTTCTCTCAGTTCCCGCCTCGGCCTCACAGGTACGACGGCTCGAGGGTTCACTCCATGCTTCGAGGGGTGCCGACTGCTGGTCAGTCGCCTTTCACTCTCTCATGGAGTCCATACTGAGGGATGGTGAGGACCTGTCCGTTATGATTAATTATGGGACGATAAGGCGGCACTTTGACCGCTTCGAGCACTTGCTTGACGCCGTGACGAAACCCCGGTTGGTCGTGGTTGACGCCGGTGAGGACGTGAACACGCTCGTCTTCCGCTCCTCGGAGATGAGAAAGAAGGCGGCTTCACTCGCTGAACAAGTGAAGGGGAAACAACAAGAATACAAGTCGACAAAGGAAACTTCGATTCGGTCCGAGGTCAAGCCTGCTCTGGAACATCACGGCAAGCATTCAGAGGCCGAAACGGACGGCGGAAGTGCCGAGGACAGTTCTCAGAGCAGAGGCCACATTGAAGTGTCGGGACTGCGGCAGTGGACGAACTGTCTCTTCGGAGATCCGCTCATGGCCACCGTCTTCAGCAAACATCCGAGTCGGGACTTTTGGAACGGCTTCGATCGGGCTCTTCCCGGGAACGAAGAGGCTGGACACGAGTCTTCCAACATGATAGAGGACGAGCCCAATGCACACATTCGGCTGCTGCTCTACGAGTGTTATCACGCCATCGTTGCCGTCGTGCGAGAGTTCTACCGCCCGCAGAAGGAAAGCAGCAAGCGGGAGCTTGCGGCAAGGAAGCAGCTGGGTAGCGTCCTCGCAAGGCTAGACGATCTGGGCGATGCCGTCATGCCCAGGAGGAGACGGCCAAGCGGCGAAGTGTCGCCTGCGAAGAGGCCGCGGTCGGGTGGTGTGGACGATTAGACTTAGTTATCACGGGGCGGTTGACTATGATTTGGAAACAATAGACGGCTCAGCGCCGATCGGGTGAGGTTTTTTACGTATTTTATTCGATAGACGACGAGACACGACGCAGCGAATTTCTCACGAACATTGCTCTTCAAGCTGGACATGACGATAGATGACGAATCAGTTTTCATATTTCCAACCTTTTATTCTCCTCGTCTGCGTGATTGGCGTGAAGGCCCGGCATCGCCCTCTTCCTCCTCGCCGTTGTCTTCATCCCTCGGTAGCTGGAAGCCCATCATGCCAAGCAGATTGCCCGTCGGGCCGGCGGCGCCCGCCTGGCTCTTGAAGCTCTCCAAGAGGTTCTTGGCCAAGTTGAAGTCGATGTCGATTTCCTCGTCGGCGTCTTCGTCCTCGCCGTCGGTTTGCGCGGCGCCTCTGCTTGATCCGGCCGACGGTTCCTCCTCTGCCTTCAAGCGGGATTTCTTGTCGGTCTGGGGGTCGAGTCTGAGGGCGCCGTGCTGGTTCAGCTCGGCTTCGAACTGGGACGTGAGTTTTCCGATTTCCTCGTCGTCCTCGTCTTCGTCGACGGGTTCCAGCTCGGGGGCCTCCGGTTCGACCGGCTGCTTGCCCTCAGGCGCGCCGGGGGGCTTCGTTTCCACGGCGGGGAGGCCCATCATCTCTCGCATCATGCGGGCAAACTCTTCCTCGTCGAAGCTCACGTCCTTGTCTTCCGACTCGCTGTCGTCGCCCTCGGAATCGTCGTCAAAGTCCATGTCGTCGAGCTCGGCGCCGTCAACCCCGGCTTCGTCGTCGTTGAGGAAGGCTTCGAAGCGAGACACCATCTTGCGGAGGTCTGTTTGCGTGTTTGCGTCGCCGAAACCCTGCGTCGTCGCGCCTTCGGGTCCTTGACTTCGTTTCCCGTCCAGCTCCCGCTCGAAGTCGTCGTAGTTGATGTCCATCCACGCCTCGCTGTCGTCCCGATCCGCATCCGTCCACGACATAATCTCCTCGTCGGAAGGCAGGGCCTCCTCCCCGTCCTCGGCCAAGTCCTCAAGCACGAGGGCGAGTTCTCTGACGACCCTGCTCCTGCTCTTCTCCGCGGTTGCCGCGAGAATTTCGAACCCGCACGTAAGCTTCATCCCGAGTTCCAGCCTGGCGAGGGCGTTCTCCGCGTCGTCGGAAGGGGTTGCCTTCTGGGCTCGCTGGAAGACCGGTTGCCATGCGGGCGGCGTGTCGAAGCGCTGCGAGCGGAGCTGCGCGAAGAGAACTTTGCTGAATTTCGCCGAGACTGTGACGAGGTCTTCCGGTGCAAACGTCAGCAGCGCAGAGGGCGATACAACACGCTTGAGGCTGATGGCGTCTCGCAGGTAGAAGGTCTCGACTGCAGGGGCAATGGCCTTTGGTAGAGAGTGGAGGAGGTAGGCCACTTTGCGTGGGATTGTGACGCGCGAGTGGTGAATCGAGTCTGCAATCTGGGCAGGGTACTTTTCAAGTCTGTAGAATGCCTCTGCCTCGATGAAGGTCGAGTGCACGAGGGCGGCTCGTTTCGACTTGAGGGCCTCCACTGCATCGGGGAGCGAGAGGGTGCGGTTCTCGAGGCCGGGCTCGTCCTTGACGGGGATGATGAAGAGCTTCCCGTCGTGAACCCACACTCGATTGTGGTCTATCTCCGGGCTGAGCCACTTTGGCAGCACGTTCGCAGCTTCGACGAGGAGAAACTCGCCGTCCGTGTCGAAGACGCGAACCCAGAGGTTGGGGTGAGATCTCGTCAGCTCCCTGAGGATGTGTACGACGAGCCATTCATCCTCCACGGCATCGCTGTAGTCGGTTACTCCGTGCAGATAAACCAGGCCTAAGGGAGGTGAGTGGTGTAGCTTGGGGCATTGGATGGGAGTAGTAACTCACCTTGATCGTTCTTCAGGTCCAAGTTGAATTCATCCTTCTGCCATATGTAATCCTTCGTCAGGTCGCCGGCAAGTTTCAGTGCAGATTTTCGAATCGTTTCGATCTGCGACAGTTGTTTCCGAGCGTCGAGCCGAGCGTCCAGTGTGAAGAGAAGATATTCAACACAATCATCAGGCAGCTGCTTTTGAAAGCCGTCGTGAATCGGACTGGGCTCGTCGGCCCCCGTTCTAGTGTCTGCTCTGGTAGACATTTGGAATACAAATTCAACAGCTGAAACCTAAGTAGCCAAAGCAACACATTATCGACTTCGCCTCATCGACTGCTATTCTCTCTGAAACATAAAACTCGGCTTCTCCATCAACTCCAGGGTAAGACATCGTGAATCATCAAAGAGGGTGGTGGGGCACAAGTGGATGAAGAGAAAGTTTGACTAATCTAAAAACGGAAATCCAACCCCACGACGCCAAACACGTTCCCAGGCAGGAACCGAGGACCGCAGCTGCCTCCAACGCGTAAAGTAATTACACGGATTTCTTTACTTTCAACGACACCTTTCGCGACAACCGAGCTTCGCCCACTGCTCCCGGCTTGCCATTGCGCCTCACAACCAACGACATACCGTCCACGAACGAAAAATATACACAGAGACAGGGTGCGGCCGTCATCCGGACCTATTTAATAGGTCCCTACAGACGCCGGGCCCATGCCTCCAACAAAGAGATCACGGCGTGTCGTCGAGGACGACGAAGAGGAGGAGGTCGTTGATACTCGGGAAGCGCGATCCAATTTTCAACAGGAGGAACGGGCAAGTCTCAGAATTTTACCCTTGATTATGCCGTATCGTCGCTGGGCTAACCTTCCATATCCAGAGAAAACGGGTGCGCATCTCGACAGATGACCAGAACAAAGAACCAACCCCTCCACGAGACGAGACACCGAGCTCCGACAGCGAAGATGAAGAACGCGAACGTGCGGACACCCCCCCGCAGACGCAATACGAGTTGATGCGAGATGCCGGCTTCAAGCATTTGGAGAACACCGACTGGGACGACCAGCAGGCCACCCAGAAACTCATGCAACGCTCGAGCAAGGTTGGGAACAACATGGCATCAGAAGGTGGCATCATCGAAAGCATCACGTGCTGTAATTTTATGTGCCATACCAGGCTGCATGTTGAGCTAGGCCCCCTCATCAACTTCATCGTCGGTGAGAACGGAAGCGGGAAGAGTGCCGTTCTGACGGCGCTGACCCTTTGTCTCGGCGGAAAGGCCAGCGACACCAATCGCGGAGGGAGTCTCAAGACGTTTGTCAAAGAGGGCTGCGACCAAGGCAGCCTGGCAGTGAAGATCAAGAATGCTGGCTCTGATGCCTATCTGCCCGACGTCTACGGCGAGTCCATCGTCGTCGAGCGACACTTCTCCAAGACGGGCGCGAGTGGATTCAAGATCAAGAGCGCCGCGGGGCGGATCATCTCGACAAAGAAGCAGGAGGTGGATGAGATCTCCGAGTGGTACGCCCTACAAATCGGCAACCCCCTGACCGTCTTGTCCCAGGACAATGCTCGCCAGTTTCTCAACGCGGCCACTCCGGCGCAAAAGTACAAGTACTTCGTCTCCGGAGTCCAGCTCGAGCAGCTCGACAACGACTACAAGATGTCGCAGGATACGCTCGACAAGACACTGAATCTCAGAGACGACCTTACGGCCAAGATTGAGCTCGTCAAGAAGGACATGGATGATGCTGCGCGACTGGCTGATACGGCGCAAAAGAACCAGACTCTCCGCGAAAAGGCCCGGCACTACAGGAACCAACTTGTGTGGTCGCAGGTGGTGGAGCAGGAAAGGCTTCTCCAGTCTCAGAAGGACCTAGTCGCTAAGCGCGAAAGAGCCATCACAGAAGCCGAAGAGTACGCCGACGATCGGGCGAAAGTTCTCAACGTTGCGGACGCCAAAGTCGAGGCGGCCAAAAAGGCCAAAGAGGACCTCGAGACGGAACAGGAGGTCTTCACGGAGAAGGTTCAGGAAGCCGAAGCCGTCTTCTTCGAGGCCAAAAAGGAGGTCACTGACTTGCATCGGGATGAACGGGACGCCCATCAACGCCTCAGAACCGCCAAGGAAAACATCAAATCCTGCGAAAGCAAGATCAGGGAAGAAGAATACCGCCTGGGCGAGGCGATGGGACCTATTCGCGCAAGCAAGGATGCCGAGCTTGTCGAGGCAACCGCCGCTGCGAATGCCCTCGATGAAGGGATCAAAGATGCCCACGATCACCTGCCTGTTCTTCAGTCCGCGGTTCAGGAGGCCGACGAAGTTCTCAGAAGACACCAGCAGGCCAAGGACGCGAAGCGAAAGGATATTGTCGCTGCGGAGGAGCATGTCAAATCTCTTGAGAAGAACACCGGCTCTCCCTTGAGCGGATTTGATAGGGAGATGCCAGCCTTGGTGCAAGCCGTTGAACGTGAACGTGGCTTCCAACACAAACCCATTGGACCTATCGGCGCTCGGGTGAGACTGACAAAACCCGAATGGTCTGGGATTCTCGAGAAGACACTGGGTGATGCCTTAAACGCCTTCATTGTGAGGAGCAAGGCGGATCAGACCCGGCTTTCGGGCATCATGCAACGAGTCGGGATGAGGAAACCTCCTCCCATCTACATTGCGTATGCAACGCAACTGGACACCTCCAGCCAAGAGCCAGATCCTCAGTTCGACACCATTCTCCGCGTGTTGCAGTTTGACGAAGATGTCATTCGGTCACAGCTCGTTATCAACAACACCATTGAGAAGGTGATCCTAATCAAGGAACGCACCGAGGCGCAACGGGTCATGGTCGACAATGCCCCTCCACGCAATGTGGTTGCGTGTCTCTGCTTCCACGATGGCAGAGGGAAGCGAGGACATGGCTTGCGTATCACAAATCGAAACGGTTCCATTGGAACGAGTCCGATTCCGCCGAGCACTCAGCGTCCCAGGATGCAGTCAGATTCCGCACGCCAGATTGCGATCCAAAGGGAGACATTGAGACAGCTAGGTCTTGAACTCCGGGAAATGAACAGCGAGCAACGACAGGCGGAAATGGCTCTTCAACGGTCCAGGTCTCAGCTCAATGATCATCGGAATAAGATGAAGGATGACGAAAACATGCTCCGCCGAAAACAGGCTGAGATGGAGCGGATCTCCATGGAGCTCGATGCCTTTGAGGGCGTCGATGACCGCCTGATCACTCTTCGGGGCTCGCTGGAGGACATGCGTCACGAGGAGAACGAGGTCGGCAGCATCTACGGAAATTTGAGGCTTGAGAAGAACGCTCTCAACGTCAAAGCCGAAGACGCAAAACGGAAACTAGACGCCGAAAAGAGCGAGCTAGCAGACTTCCAGAGCAAGGTCAACAAGGCCCAGGAGAAGATCAACACGGTGGTTGCCCTGAGACGGGTCGCTATCCAGAACAAGAACGATGCCTATGAGAGACTGGACATCGAGAAGGCCGAGTGTCGTCGGGCGAAGGCGGAGGTTCAGAAGAAGGAGGAGGACGTCAAAGAATTTACGGAAGAGGCACTGAAGATGGCGCCAGATCGGGTTCACATCCCGGACGACGAAAATCACCAGAGCATCGAGAAGAAGTACGAAAAGATCCGAGAGCAGCTCAAGTCGAGAGAGAAGCGGCTTGGCGCCACGGACCAGGAAATATTCGACCGCGCCACGGCAGCGCGTCGAAAACACAGCAACGTGGTCAAGCAGACAAAGGACGTGGACCAAACCATTGCCTCGTTGAAGCGAGCCATTGCGCACCGCCTTCACCTCTGGCGGCAGTTCCAGCGCCAGATCAGCGCCCGAATCCGCATCCAGTTCAACTATCTTCTCAGCGAGCGAGGCTTTCGGGGCAAGATCGATCTCGACCACCGCGCGCGCAAGGTCCTCATCCAGATCGAGCCCGACGAGACGCGCAAGAGCTCGGCCGGCAGGAACACGAAGACGCTGTCTGGTGGCGAAAAGTCGTTTTCGTCGATATGCATGCTGCTCTCCGTCTGGGAGGCCATTGGCTCGCCCATCCGGTGCCTCGACGAGTTTGACGTCTTCATGGACAACGTGAATCGTGCCATCAGCACCAACATGCTGGTAAGTCGAAAAGCACCTTTGATCTGACGTGAGACCTTCTCGGGGACGTGACTGACGTGGGATCTGGTTCTTTAGGTGGATGCCGCGCGTCGTTCCGTCTCACGACAGTACATTCTCATCACACCAAACGCAATCGAGGGACGAGCTCGGTTGGACAAGGATGTCAAGATTATCAGGTATGTTCGACTTTTGTCGTGGAGTATGCTGGGTCTCACTAACACGGTTCCAGACTCGTTGATCCACGCCAGCGAACTCTTGTGTAAGAGACGATTTTTGTCACTAATCGGTGTCGGTTTTCCAAGGAGTTTTAGGCCGTTCGGCGGCGTGCACAGGCAAGAGGCTGGGGGAGTTTTGAGGGCTTACCAAGGGCTTACGGCACTTTGGAACCAAGGGGGGAGTCGAGTGTACATGGATGGCGCTTGTTGTTTTCTTGCGAGGGAGCCTTCCAGGTCTATCCAAGTCTGGCAGTATGTTTTTTTGGTGTAAATTACGAGTTACAGTGGTACATGGTTCATACATCTATCGTACAGGCAGTGTGGTAGATCAAAACGCCATATTTTCTTTTCTTCTTCCTCTTCAAACACGAACCCCCTTGCTCCTGAGGACGTTCACGCTGGCGTTGAGCGTGTAGCCAGCCCACTGCCCGAGGGATCCCACGATGCCGCCGAGGGACTTGACCTCGCCGAGCCTGCGCCGGAGGAAGTGCCTGGTCTCGACATAGTCAGGGGATCGGTCGTTGGTCATGAACAACTCGCTGGTGCTGTAAATCATGGACAAGCTCGCGCGCTTGGTGTACCACGAAGGGTCGACGGCCTTGTCGCCGGCGAGGAACCAGATCTCGTCGGACAGGGCGGCTAGCTCCTTGAGGGACGCGGGCACATGGCTGGGTTGGGCCATGATGGCTAGTGCCTGTGGGCGCGCGGTTACGATTAGCAAATCCCCGTCGTGTTTTTGCGTGTCGGTCGAATCAACCCACCTCCTGCCACCGATCCAAGACGTGCTTGTTGCCCATCAATCGCTCCCAGGTCAAGGCCTCGACGCGCTGGGCGACGCCAGCGGTCCCGTCTCCCTCAAACAGCTCCTCGTTCCGAGCGGCCAGCGCCTCCCGCTGCGAGACGAGGTGGTACCTGATCAGGCCAAAGGGCCCCTCGGGGAGGACGGCGGCGCTGATGTCGAGGTAGCCAGCGTCGCGGGCGCCGAGGCCCAAGGCGCGCTGGGAGAAGCCGTGCTCGGGGATGTGCTTGTAGGCGGCGGCGAGGATGGCCTTTTCGGCGTGGCCAAAGGCTCCCGGCGGCGGAGGGTGGTCGTATGAGTGGTACGAACGGTGGGCCATGTGCTGGACGGCGGCGACTCGGGGCGGGCGCAGGGCGCATTGGCGGGGGAGAAGGCGGGCGGGCGCAGCCATTGTTGGTTTCTAGCACAGGGGCGGGTTGGCGAGCAATGCGACCGAGAGACTTTCCAGCGATGGGAGGCGGACAATGGAGTCGGAAGGCGATTCGATGCTGCGAATCTCAAACTAGCGGCATGCGGTCTTCCGAGACGGACGTGAAGGTCTGACGATTCTCCGGAGGAGCTCGGGCCATGCGCAGTTCGACCTACCCGGGACCATCTATCAACGCTCAGATGTCAATGTCAAAGCTAGCACGGCGTGAAGCATAACGCCTTCTCCTCGGGTATTTTCGTGGTTCGTGCCTTGTTGTCGTCTGCAGAGGTATATCTGTCAATGCGGTAGCCACCCTTCCGTCCTAGTTCTTTCATCCGGTCTGTTGAGGCTGACCGTTAGCTTCACCTGTTCTTGCCAATCCATAATGCTCATTGGACCGTGCAAAAAGCCAAGGGCCTGAGCCTCGTAGACTGGCCGTCATTACTTCATACTTGGTGCAACAACCTGCCCGGTCCCTGAGTCTTACATCGTATGCATGTAGAGGGGCAACTCGCAGGCTGGCTCGAGAAGGCACACTCTCGCCGGCACTTCGAAACAGCCGAGACATTCAACACACCCGGTGCTGATTCCCCTCCCTGCAGGCATGGTGTGGCATGAGCACCGAGCAGGGAGTGCTCCACATGGCCTGGTGCCCGAAGTCCAGTGCGGCCACAGACGAGGAGGATCCGCTGGCAACCTTGATGATCAGATCTACCGCGTTTGTTAGTCTACTGGCACGGGCTCCGTTAGATTCAGCGGCTCCGGCTGACTGTATTCGCAAGGCCCGACGGTATCAGGAAGCTGACCGTGGCCTTTGGGAAGGTAAGAGAAAGCTGGGCAAGGCAGTCTGGCTGCATGCATTGCCGATTCGAGACTAAAAAGCCTCACTCTCGAGGAGTGGACATTGCGGATATCTCACGAACCTTTGCGGCAAATGAGACGAGTTGGCTGTTGGTCTCTGAGCAAATTGAGCCATGGTTGCTCGAGAGCAAAAGCCATGGACATGCGCCAGCCCACCAGTCACATCGGCTATCCGGGGACAGACACCAAACAGGCCCGTCATGATCCATTCCAGCTTGACCGGGGTCATGGAGTCGGGACAGACCCGGTCGGCGTGGCTTCAGACCCGCTCGCATGCATTGTCTGATGAAGACTCGTGAGGGTCTCGACTCGTGCCTCCTTGCAGGACTTGGAGAGCCATCTCGCCCTGGATGCCCGGACTGGACGAGGGCAGCAGTCAAAGGCGACACCGCCGGAGAGGCGTCTGAGAGCGAGAGTGATTGGCCGGGTCCTTCCGCTAGATAGCTTGTCGGGTTGTTTGTGTAACGGCGCGAACTCTATCCGGACGGATACATATTCGTACGTGCGTGATATCCTGATATCCCACAGACGGCTTGCAGGATTGCACTCATCAGGCAGTTTCCGACAGGGCGAGTGGACTGCGGTACCACCAGTGTCTTCAACTCTCGTGGCCATTCGTCCCCTGCAGCCCGCGGTGGGTTAATGCCAGTGATTCCGAAGCAGCGTGCGATAGGCAGGGGCTCGGCCCGGGACAAGACCTGCCCCTCCAGGACGGACGGGCGAGGAACATGACTACATTTCGTCGTCGCATCCCACTCTCCGGAGAGGGCCAGAGGCACGCTCTCTCGCGACTGGCACATGGATGCCCGTCATTGTCTTCGGCCGAGGCGGCAGGCGAACCAGGAGGCCGCGAGGTTGATGGGAGTGTCGAAATGAAGAATGCGGGAGGTGGATTCAAGGTGCAGATCTGGCGGGGAGCAGCGATCCAGACAAGGCCATGCATGACGGGTTTATTCTTCGCAGCAACCGTCCGGTGCCCGTTTAGTCGGCCGCATATCGCAACGGTACGCAACCACAAGGTCGTGGGCTCGAGCTAGAGCCGAGAGCTGGAGGAGCTGTCTCCCTCATCCACGGTTGCCCGTGGATGGGAATCTTTGGTGGGTGAACCCTGAGACGATGCGGACAAGGGGTCGGTCGGCACTATCAGGCCGCTTCGAGCGGCTTGCAGTCTGTGATCCACCAACGAGCTTGGCTGGTGCGGGTTAATGGCGTTGACCAAGTCTTGGTCCATCCCGCCATCAGCAGAAGACCCACACGGCAACCAACAACCTGGACCTTTATTCCCAGAGCACATTGTGTGAATTGCTCAGGCACCGAGGATAACGAGGGCCACCTGTGCGAGCAAATTCCGAGGAGGGGACCGAGAGAGGGCAGACGGGAGAGAGACGGGGACGTGTCGACGAGGGTTGAAGCCGCGTTCCAGACACATCGTGACATCGACATCCGTCAGACAACAAGGTCCTTGAGACGTTGACTCTGGGGTGAGAAGCGGGTTCCGCGAAATAGACAAGCCGATGAATGACAATGGATCCGTTGGCCGACGAGCTGGGGAGCACCACCACAGGAAGATCCTCTCTCTGGTCCCTGCCCGTCCGGTCTGCTCGAGCACGCCAGAGCGTGGGTAGGAACCGGTGGAGGGTTTCTTTGGACAAGCATCGATGTGAGTGAAAATTCAGGACACAGTCCCTGGCTCCCTTGTGTCCTTGTTCGATCGCATGTGAATCAGACGTGGTGGTCTGGGGGACCCAGGACCGCAGCCGATGCTAGCGCGCTTGCCCGACGAGCTGGATGCAGGCAGCAGCACTTGAGACACTTTGCATACGTGGAAGCTATCGTCTTCGTGATTGTGGGTTGGATCGAGGTGAGCTGCTTGTGCGTGTTGAGCGAGGATGGAATGTTAAGCGGAAACAAGAGCTATACGGTGCAGGCAACGGCAGGAGACACCGTGTACAATTTATAAGCCCTGCTTGCCCTGGTAGAAGTTTCCGAAGTGGGCAAAACGAAGTCAGGGATAGTGCAGTAGTTGCGGTTGCCTCGTGTTGCCTCGTGGCTCACGGCTCATGGCTCGTGGAGTTGTGGGTTGTCTGAGGTGGCTTGCCACAGGCTTTGGGCTTGCTCGCCCTTGGCGCCTTCCTCCGCCAATACACGGACACGCCCAAGTGTGAAGTCGTCCATTTTCGCCTTGTTTCCCCCGCCTCGAACAAGAGAGGGAGAAAACCTCCGCCCACGGGCCCCTGCCCAAGATCTCACTCACTTACAGGTCCTTGTCGGTCCTCGCTCGGACGCTGCATGTCGCAGACTCTCCGCTCGAAAAGTCAGCCAGCTACACGGAACTAATTGGGAAAGGTATGTGCACATTGTTGCACAGCAGAGGTCTGCAGATAGACCATTTCTGCACTTAGTCGTCCCCTCGACGGCTACGATACTCCATGACCCATCCTCGGGTGCTGGAGTGACGTTGCTGCTCCCGAGAATGTCAACTTCTTGCGAACTCATTACTGTTCGTCCGTGACGAGAACTGGAAGAGCAACTCGTCCCAACAAGAGTATCCGAACGGATACACTTGGTCCTCTGTCTCATGCCGGCTCTCGTACTCCGTACGTAAACCGAGATGCAGGCGGGATGCCCTCCCCGGTCAACCCCAATCATCACGATCAAGCACCAATGTGACTGTGACTGTGACTGTGATGGATGGTGCGTCGTGGTGCGAGGTCTTGCAGGTCTTGCAGGTCCCGGTATTTGCAATTGTCTCGCCTTGACTTGAACTGTTGGGAGGTACCAGGGTACTTCGTCCTTGGCTTGCTTCTTCGACAAGGATAATCTAACGCCACTAAGCTTCACTTTCGTCCGCCGTTCCAATTGAATCACCCGCGCTGGCCGATGTGTTACCTTGCAGAGTGACAAATGGTGGATAGTGACGACGGCTGCGTGAGGACCGAGGAGCGGCATCGCGGCCGTGAAGATGGTCGTCTGGTCCCCTTCATTCAGGATTCAGTTGGTCGGGTACCTAGGCCAGACTGATAACGGGACTCAGCCCTGTGCCCAAGTGCGACGTGAGATTACGAAGCGCCTTAGGGCAATCTGTGCTTGGTACGAACAGACTGGATTGTCTCTGTCACGGATGTTGCAGAGCCAGACACAACCCAGTCGTCAGCCCCCCCTCGGTGCCGCATTGCAGGCTTGCAGCCCGCTTATCCCATGCCCCCCCCCCCCGTGTGTCCTTTGCTCGTGAGATCTGCAGCAATTATTAGCTCGTCAATAGCGGCCGTCCAGACAAATGCGGCTTGCATCCCACCCCGGAGTGCCGGTTGGACATTGAAGAGGGCGACTTTTGGTAGAGCCGTACGTACTGTGCGTGCTTGGCACTCTGCACGGCTCCATAGTACCTTGTTGGTACCTCAGGCTCCGGTTTGTCGCAGGCCTGGATAATCCGCCCGCATTTCAACCCAAAACCCAAACTTGAGCCCGTGCGAACAAAGGAAAAAAAAAACCAAGAAAAAATCGAAATTGCCAGCAATCCTACCCAACAAATCATTAGGGGTCCTTGCCGTCCGAGCCTGACAAGCAAGCCTCCCCCTGAAAACGCCTTTGCCCGTCTGGTTCCCCCAAGGTTGTCGTGGTTGTGGTACTCGGGACTCCATCTTCATGTATGTACCTAACTTATGTAGGTACGAGAGGGACCGTGGAAAGGGTAAGGAGGGTACCTAGCTTGCATCGCCGGCCCCCCTAGTCACTTCCCGGTTCCGCAGCTCTCATTCGTCGCCTGGTTCCTCTCCACTTCTCATCAACGCGTCTTTTCTTTTTTGCGACAGACAAGGAACCTTGGAACTGACAGGACAGGACAGAGACGGCCATTCTGCTCGACAAGTCTCGTTTTTTCACGCGGCTGCTCCCCCCGATCCCTCCCCCCCGACTCCGAATCGCCCGTGCTGCAGCCCAGGCTTGCATTTATGCGACATTCGACAACATCTTCGGTCCAGTGGCTTGCTCTCGCCTGCTCTCCCCCATAAGCTCCTCCCACAGTTCCTTTTTGCGACGTGGACACCGGACACGCTGCCTTCCCGCCCATCCAGACCGGCCGCGAGTACCTCACTGCGCGACAAGGACACCCTCACACCCCCCAAAGCTCGTCCGTCCTCTTCCTGTAGAGCATAGTTGCCATGGGTATGTCATCATCTCCCGTTGCTCTTTCGGTGTTGTTTTGTCGTCGACGCTCGCCCTTTTCGACGAAGTCTCTGTTTCGCCCCGACGCGTGCCAGTCGCCCGTCCAGTCACGCCCGCCCTCCCCGTACATCTCCCTCCCTCCTCCCATCCCACGCCTTGCTTGCCCGCCCCTCCGTCACCTCTCCCGTCACCTCCTCCTGCCTGCGAGGACGTTCGATCCCGATCTCCCAGTCCCGGACCCGACCCCGAGCCCGACCTTAGGCCCTGAGCCTCAGCAGCGAACGGAGCCTGAGCGCGCGAGCTTGACCGTTGAGCCTGAGCCTCGTTCTGGGCATTACACTTCCACTCCTGGAGTGTCCTCATCAATCAATGTGATACCACCTCTTGCCTGATGCACCTCGGGGCCCTAAATCCTTTCCCGAAGACGCCTTCCAGCCGCTTCTTTCGCGTCGCCCTTCTCCAATACACTGCATTATCAAACCCCCTTACCTGCATGTTTCCCGAAGGTCCACTCAGCGTTCCCCTCTGCCTCTGCCACCACCACCCCTCCAACACGTCTAACCAAGCTATCCTTCGCTCCCCGTTCCTTCAACTGCTCTCTCTCTTTCTTCGTCTTTCTTGCCGGTTGCTTTGTCACGGACGCTTCCTCTTGGATTTCTTTTTTCGACGCTTACTTTTCTGCAGCTGATACCGGCGATACCTACCGACCCGTGAGTATACCCAAGTCTCCTTTGGATCTTCTACCTCGTTCCTACGCAATTCACCTGCCCTTTGTTCCCGCGCAAGGGCGTGTGCCTGCCCCCCGCGCGATTGCGCTGCCGATGTTCCCAACAGTCGTTGAGCCTCCCCCGCTTCGCTCGACACTGTCACTGGCGCCGCGAGCTGGGGGAAGCTCGACGGAGGCTCCGCTCAGCCGAATTTGGCTGTTGCGACTGGCTGCCTTTTGCTTGCCTTTCACTCCTTACGACAATTGCGGCGCACCGAGCTCAGCGCCTCCCGTCGGAGCGCTGAGCGCCTATTCGCCCTGAGCCGCGATGGCAGAAGAGTGAATCACTGCCATTGAGGGCATAATGCACCTCCCCCACTCAAGGCATCCCAACCACCCTTGCCCTCCCAACATTAACCTGCCGTTTTCGCATCCTGTCGCGCCCTTCTCCGTAGCGCATCTCGCATCTGTGGCATGGAGCCATCTCCTGTTCTTTCAACTGCTAACAAGCACCAGCGCGAACGGTCCCGATCACCTCGACGACGCTCCAGAAGCCCTGGCCGGTCAAATCGACGCCGCTCCTACTCCCCCCGTAGCCGATCAGCGAGCCGGGACGACTATCGCCGTGGCCGTGATCGCTCGCCCATGACTAGCACAGGTGCACCCGGCGGAGGACCAAGTGCAGGATTCAGCGGACAGACTCCTCATCGAACGTACGAGGAACGGGCTGCCGCTCGAGAGCAAATGATGAACAACATCCGGGAAACATCTCAACAAGACCGCCGCGTCTACGTCGGCAACCTTTCATACGATGTCAAGTGGCACCATCTCAAGGATTTCATGAGACAGGGTGAGGCTTTCAATGCCGCGGACTTTGGAGGATTGACGTGGGACTGACGAGATGGAATCTAGCTGGAGAGGTACTCTTTGCCGACGTGCTATTACTTCCTAACGGAATGTCGAAGGTGGGCTTCATCGCGTAGTCTTTGGTTGGCTTTCTTTTGTGGTTTCTCCCTCTTAGACTTCTGGATGGTTGGGTTGACGGGTTGGGACGCTGTCCTGGGACGATTGTAGGGATGCGGGTAAGTCCCCTCTGCGAGCTTTGGACTGAAGGATGACGCTGACCGTCTTTAGTATTGTGGAATATGCTACACGTGAGCAAGCACAAGCAGCTGTTGCACAGCTCAGCAACCAGAACCTCATGGGCCGCCTCGTCTACGTTAGAGAGGTTGGTAATCCCCTCTCCCTCCTTGGACCTGGGTTGATGATTAACTTGGGACTTAGGATCGTGAGGCAGAGCCTCGATTCATTGGAGCCACGGCCGGCACCCGTGGCGGCTTCGGCGGCGGCGGCGGCGGCGGTGGTGGCGGCCCAATGCCCGGCGGCTTCAATCCCTCATACGGCGGCGGCGGCGGCGCACCGGGAGGTGGCGGTCGTCAGATCTACGTTGCCAACGTTTGTTACTCCCCTTGCTAATCTTGATTCATCACTGGTTGTTGACGTGCATCCAGCTTCCCTTCAACGTCGGCTGGCAAGATTTGAAGGATCTGTTCCGACAGGCTGGTACGTCATTCTTGTCACATGGGTTTTGGAATTTGTTTTCCTCGAATGACTCACACTACCGTGTAGCTCGAACCGGCGGCGTCGTTCGCGCCGATGTCCATGTCGGCCCTGACGGAAGACCCAAGGGCTCAGGAATTGTCGTCTTTGAGAGTCCCGACGATGCACGCAACGCCATTCAGCAATTCAACGGCTATGACTGGCACGGTCGCGTGCTTGAGGTCCGCGAGGACCGTTATGCTAACAATGGTCCTGGAATGGGCTTCCGCGGTGGCTACGGCGGTGGCATGCGAGGTGGGTTCGGCGGCGGTTTCGGCCGCGGAGGCTTCGGTGGCGCCCGCGGCGGCTTCGGTTTCGGCGGCACTCGTGGAGGCTTTGCTGGAGGTCCTGGAGGTCCTGGAGGTCCTGGCGGCCCTGGCGGCCCTGGCGGTCCCGGCGGTCCCGGTGGCGCCTTCGATGCTCCTGCTGCCTCTGTCCCCCCCAACCCCTTCACGGACTACGCCACGTCTGGAACAGAGAGGAGCGAAATCATCTTCGTCCGAAATGTAAGTTATCCTCTCGTAACCTGGATGGTTCGTGATAACTAATGACGTGTAGCTTCCATGGTCCACCAGCAATGACGATTTGGTCGATCTCTTCACCACTATTGGTAAAGTTGAGCAAGCTGAGATTCAGTATGAGCCCAGCGGCCGATCCCGAGGCTCTGGTGTTGTCCGCTTTGACAGCGCAGAGACGGCGGAGACGGCCATTTCCAAGTTCCAGGGTTACCAATACGGTGGTCGCCCCCTCAACCTGAGCTTCGTCAAGTATTTGACGCAGCCGGGTGGTGGTGACCCGATGGATGCCGATCCTCACGGAGGCCTGACACAGGACCAGATCATGTAAATCTGGACCGATGCTGACGTCAAGATTTACTACGACGAACTTTCCTTTGTTCTTTCGGGCGACGAGGCTTCTCGTCGCAACTTCATTTTCACTTCTATTACGACTCGTTCCCGAACCAAACTCTTTTTATGCGTGCATCCAAAAACTGGGAAGCACTGACGCTGGAATCTTTCCGGAGCCGCGGTCTCGACATTGAGGAAGAACCGACGCCTCGTATTCCCTTCGGGATGGCTGGCGAAGACACAACTGGCCATGGAGTAGCCACCCACCTGCGAGTTACCGAGCATCCTCCCCGGATGCCGTGGCTAAAACGCAGGGCGAAATTTGAAAACACGGGTTCTTTCGACGAATGGGTGGACCGATGGACTACAATCTGGCCGCCTGAACGGGCTGGATGGGGAGGTGACAGACAGATGGCAACTACCTAGAATGTATCTCGAGTAATTATGCGATGGCCTCTCTATGATATGGTTGGTGGTTTGGGTGAGGATATTGGCGTATGACATGGGTTCCTGCGTAGCATCTCGCAGTGCGTGGCCGCCTGTCGGACCGGGAGCATAAGTCGATTTGATGGTGTATACTTGGATGAGCCAGCCGGGTTCTATTTTCTGCGTTGGCGACTGCATTGATCAAGCGAGCTCAATTGATGATATCCAAGAACGTCGGTCCCGAGGGAACCCAGTACCGGATGTATCATGATGTATGTTGTTATCCTGTCTGATGTTTTCTAGCCTGTTCATTGACTCTCTTCTTGACGTCTTGAACATGCCTAGGTCCTTAGGTCCGCACGTTCCTTGCGCCAGCGGCGCCATGCATCAGACGGCGGCGCTTTGGCAGGAGTCAACAAGTCTTATCTTCTGCCGGAGGCCCCCCGAGCAGCGGGCAATAACCCTAACGACTTCTGCATGCGTCATGCCGACGGAGGGACGGCGAGTTGGCCTCCCGAGAAGAGTTGGAGCCGAGGATCTAGCTTGTCTTGTGGAGGGGACTCGTGTTTTAAGTCCCGTCATTTTAAGGTTGAAAATAACCTCCCTCGTTTGCTTGTTGGTCTCTGCGCAAAGTGCCTCCCACCTGGATGGACTTGAAATCGATTTCTCGGAACACCGAGGCGGCAACAGCTCAAAGCACTGATTGACGCTTGACCACGACGTAGAGCGGGTACATCGTATAGATGGCATCGCCATTCGAGTTGGGTATTGCGCGAAATGTAGGACGAGTAGAACTGAGGTAGGTACTGTGGCGTGGCTATATGAATAATGGTAGAATAGTGGTTGGGGATCAAAGACGTCTGTCTCCAGGTGAAGTAAGAATTCGAAATTCGGGTGATTACACCTCCCTGTCACTCTGAACCGCCAACCTGGCCTCGGCGAGTTGTCATGGGCATGTATTTGATCCTGGTACGTGTGGCCGGGGTCAGAACAGTCGACCATTCGACGCTTTGAGTGCCGCCAATGAAAAAGACTTGGAACTTGGAAGAATGGTTGATTTTGGAGTCTCACGAGATATCGTGATCTAAGAAATGCCGCCCAATAAGCCCCAACCGTGACCCAAGCCCAGTCGTCGACAAGACTTTCGTAAACAGACATAATTCGTTACGCCGCAGCCTTCTTCTTCTTAGCCTTTGCCTTCTTCTTGCTCCGATCCCTGGGCTTCAACGCCGTCATCCCCGCCTTGCACACATCTGCATACCGGGCATAGAAGCCCTCGAGCTGGTCGGGTTGCACTACCGTCGCCAGCTTGATCTTGCTGGAGCGGTCCTTCTTCGACTGTCCGTTTGATGCTCGAATGATGATGGGCAACGGCTTGCTGGGCGCCTCGCCGGCCTTCTCGTCCCCGGCACTGGGGGCCTCCTGGCCATATATGACTGAAGGGGGCGTCAACGTTGTTCTACCATGTTGCAGGGCTGGCGCAAACAGCCGTGGATTAGTAACGGGAGCTGGCTTACGGCGCTTCTGGCTTAGGTAGATGGCTCCGTGATCGCTCCCCTTCCGATGGTTGAAGAGCTCACCCAGCTTGGCGAAGAACTATGGTGGCACGTCAATACTGGGCTCTTTGAAGCGACATGACGGACAGTGTCGGATAGCTGTAGCCATAGGCTGGATAAAAAGGAGAAGACTGACCTCGTCATGGCTCATGTGATCTCCTGCCATGGTGTCGAGCTGGACTGGACCGAGAAAGACGAGGCCCGAGTCGATGGAATTGAGGTTGAGGTTGAGTTTCGGGCTTGTGCCCCGCCATTGGCCTCGAAAATGGCATGTGTGGCGCAGGCGCAACCGGGCTGTGGCGGCCCGGGGTACGTACCGCCAACTGGGGAACTTTTTTTTTCTGCATTCGACCGCTGCTAAAAGGTATCTCTGATCCTCATGTTTCTTCTACTTCGACTCTTATACTGACGGTTCTTCTTGTCGGAAGTCCCTGGAACTCGCTGCACAACCTGAGCGAGTATCTGGTGGCCGTATTCTTTTCTCTTTCCTGGACCCGATCATCCGCACGCGAACCAAGTTCTCATCATGACTTCTGTCCCGGAACTTCAGCAAAAGCTCTTCAAGCGCATGGGCTTGGATGCGCCAGAACCACACCAGCCTCGACACCACGGGCGCGCAAGGCAAACGGGTCCTCAGTCTTCGCGAAAGGAACAGCGCAAGGCGCAAAGAGTTCAAAAGAAGACACACATCTATTCAAAGCCAGCACAGCCCGTGCGAAAGGCGCACCCGAGAGAGCAGCCGAAGCAGAGAGGCTCTCAGGCGTCCAAGGCAAAACATGAGCAGCAGCATCGCAAACCCTCGAGACCCATCGAGGACGATGAGGATGAAGATGATGCAAACGAAGACGAAGATCTCATCTCACTTGGGGAGAGCGACGATCTGGTCGAATTCGACGAAGACGACCTGGAACTTGGTGGTGGCGACAGCGACGAGGAAAGCGAGGAACGACCGCCAACCAAAGCAAAGGGCCACTCAAAAGCCGTAAAAGAAAGGCTTGCTCAAGACGATGCAGAAATTGAAGAGTTTGAGAGGAAGCTGGGAATCAAGAAGGGACGGAAATCTCTGCCCCAGGCATTCAAAGAAGATGGACTTGATGAGCTCATGGGCGATCTTGGAGATGAGGCGGAGGAGAGCAGTGAGGAAGAGACCACCAAGAGGAAGTCGGAATACGACGACTGGCTCGCTTCCAAACGGAGGAAGACTTCACAGCCAGCCAAACGGGCCCGTTCCCGAGACGAAAGCGAAGATGACCATGATTCGGACATTGACGGAGATTCGGCGGACGAGGATGACGACTTGGACATGCTGGACGAAGTTGAAGACGACGATGAGGAAATGGGCGGCGTCGACGACGAATCCTTTGAAGGGTTCGACTCGGATACCCCTGATGGCGAACCGGCTCAGCCCCGTCAGAGAGAAAACCCTTATGTTGCGCCAACCTCTGGGACAGCTGTTGCTAAATACGTCCCCCCGTCTCTCCGAAGGGCCGCAGGGGCCGAGGACGAGGGCAGGATGCGGCTGCGGAAACAGGTCAATGGTTTGATCAACCGTCTCACCGACGCCAACCTCTTGTCCATCGTCCAGTCCGTGGAGGAGCTTTACCAGAAGAACGCACGCGGAGACGTCACCGACATCATAACCGACTCCATCATGGCGCAGATTTGCAAACCAGAGAGCTTGCCCGATCAGTTCTTTGTCCTCACTGGTGGGTTCGCCGCTGCCATCTATCGTGTTATCGGATCCAGCTTTGGTGGCCACTTGATCCGAAGAGTTGTGCTGGATTTCGGACAACAATACGACCAAGCCAGCAAGGACACCGACGGGCTATCTGCCATCCAGAAGGAGGCCTCTAACCTGCTGACCTTCATCTCTCAGCTCTATGTATTCGAAGTCGCCAACAGCAAAATCGTCGTCGACTACATGGAACGGCTGTTGATCGACCTGACGGAGATCAACGTCGAACTGCTGCTGCGCATTTGCCGCATGGCCGGTCACATGCTGCGACGAGACGACCCACAGGCAGTGAAGCATGTGGCTACGATTCTCAACCAGTCGGTCTCCAAGGCAGGCTACGGCAACGTCTCGGCGCGCACCAAGTTCATGATTGAGACCATCACGGGCCTGAAGAACAGCAAGTCTAAGGCGAGGGGCATGGACTCGGGCATCGTGTCGGAGCACGTGCAGCGCATGAAGAAGCGACTGGGCGAGCTCAAGTCCCAATCGCGAAGACTGGACGGCCTCGCGCCCATGGGTGTAGGACTGCTCGATATCGAAGGTGCCGACACCCGAGGTAAATGGTGGCTGGTTGGCGCCAGTGTGCCTGCGAACCTGGAGAAGTCCAAGAAGGAGCGAGAGGCGGAGAAGGCCAGGGAAGGGGGCTACGACTTGACGGACGAGGAAGACATGGATATCGTGCTCCCGGATTATCCCAAAAAGGCTCGGGCACAAGGCTTTAGCGGAACGGCACAAGTTGCCATCTTCACGGCCCTCATGTCCGCAAACGACGCTGAACATGGGTATCGACAGTTTCTCAACCTTCGACTTAAAAGGGACGACCAGCTGGAGATTGCTCGAGTACTTGTGCAATGCGTGGGCAGCGAAGCGCAGTACAACCCCTATTACGCTTTGGTAGCAAGACAGGCGTGCTCCAATAGCAAAGTCAAGTTTGCACTGCAGGACCGTCTCTGGAGGATATTTCGGAGTTTGGGAGAGTCTCTATTTGGAGAGCAGCCGGAGGACGACGAGACGGCAGAAGGGGAACGGATGAAGGATGAGAGGCGGCTGAGGAATGTTGCGCATTTCTACGCTTCACTCATCGAAGACGGAGCACTGACCATTGCGATTCTCAAACCGCTCGAGCTCCCAGAGGCGAACGAGTGGACGTCGGTGTTTGTCCAGCACCTGGCCATTGGACTGCTCAAGGAGTGTCGAAGCAAGGGGCCAAGCGAGGACATCAAGGTGGAGAAGATGTTTGGGCCAGCCAGAGACCTCCCCGGACTGGCCGCAGGAATTCATTGGTTGCTCCGGAAGAAGATCCGGAAGACCAAGTTGATTGGAGCCAAGGAATTGAAGAAGCTGGAGCGAGCGAGAGAGAAGGCCCAGACCGCGGTTCAGGTTGTTGGCGTGGATGACTGAGACATGTGGTAGGAGTTCCATACGGCTGGATTGCGAAAAGTTGTTCCTTGTACTTGCTGAGAGTAGGAACCTGTCTATTGACTTGGGTTATGACTTCAAGGAGGGTAGTATCTCGGATTTCTGGTGTTAGGTTGCGGGGAAATAAACTATCGTCGGGACAAAGCTCCGAATTCGAATTGACTGATTTGAAGTGATGCAATATGACCAATGGAGTAACAGCTCGCGGCAGGGCCTACAAGGCAAGGCGATTACAATAGGCCGTATTTGCAGGAAGACTGGAAGTTGGTTAATTCTGCCCTCCATGTTAGTCCAATTGAGGCCATCGAGCATGTCGGCGTAATGCATCACCGACGAACGGTGACGTCGAGTTTTCCCCAGTGGGTCGGGTAGAGGCGGGTTTATGCCGGGGGGGGGGGGGAGCAGCCGCGGAAGGAGCTCGGAGGATCTCGGTGAAGCCTGGACTATCTCGGACGATACAAGGTGAGGGGGAGCGAAGATGACAGAGGCGACGGCGCAGTGGCGGTCTTGATTTCAAAGAATGTCGCGGGTGTATGAATCGCACTCCGTAAAGGCTGCAATGATGTAAGCGGTCCGAAGGCGATATTGTGGTGGTCACGGGAGGACGAGGAAGTGCTCGGTCGTTCTTTCCATGACCTCGTCGGTGTTTCGGGACAAAAGAGTTGCAGGTGGTCGCTTGCTCCGAAAGCTGCAGGGCATTAGCCGACTTGGGCCTTGGAAGGCAGGTGCAGAGGAACGTGCTGCGGTTGGGCGCCGGACATGCAAGTCCACGGGCACTGGAAAAACCGCTGCAGAGGGTGCTGCGGCGCTGAAGACCACTGAGATGACGGTACGTACCTGCAGTGGCTGGCCCCGGTTTTAAACATCTCGGCTCGTTTTCTGGGATCCATGGAAAAAAAAAATACCTGATGGACGGGCTCTCGTTGCCGAAGCTTGCCCTGGGGGCGTTGTTGGCCCGTCCTGCTGCTCCGTGTGCGCGCGGCCTATTACCTGAACAACGGGCGAGCTCTGCTAAGTCGCATCGAATCTTCTCCCTCAACCTCAACCCTCAACCTTCCGTGTCCTCAAGACCCTCAAGCCCCTCCCACCTCCCTCTCCCATTGTGTTTTGATACGCACAAATCACACCGTCACCATGCTTTCCAGGCGTTTAATATCCAAGGCTGCTCGCCCGGCCTTCCAGAAATCCTCGTATGTTCCTTATCCGACTCGCTGGCCCGTTGCCACCCGCCGAGAGGGCGAGCTTCGAACGCCGGTTCCCCCCCCCCAAGGTGACTGCGAAAATGGCTCGTTGACTAACCCGTGCTTCCCTGCTTGGCAGTCTCCCCGTCGTCGTTTCTTCGTCCGGTCTTTCGCGATGGAGCCGTGGATACGCTTCTGCCTCTGGTATGCCCGCTTCGGGAGCTTCGTTGGGGATGTGTCCAGCTCGGATGCTGACTGGATTTCGCAGAGGAGAAGGACCTCGTCATCATTGGCGGCGGCGTGGCTGGCTATGTCGCTGCTATCAAGGCCGGCCAGGAGGGCATGAAGGTATGTGAATTGGATCTTCTTGATGCCCTGGGCGAACGAGGCGACTGACAATACCGGCGCGCGCATAGGTCACCTGTATCGAGAAGCGCGGTACCCTTGGCGGTACCTGCCTCAACGTCGGCTGCATTCCCTCAAAATCCCTCCTCAACAACTCCCACCTCTACCACCAGATCCTCCACGACACCAAGAAGCGCGGAATCGAGGTCGGCGATGTGAAACTCAACCTGACCAACTTCATGAAGGCCAAGGATGACGCCGTCAACGGCCTCACCAAGGGCGTCGAGTTCCTCCTCAAGAAGAACGGTGTCGAGTATATCAAGGGTACTGGCTCCTTTGTCGACGAGCACGAGATCAAGGTTGCCCTCAACGACGGCGGCGAGACCAGCGTTCGTGGCAAGAACATCCTCATCGCTACCGGTTCCGAGGCCACCCCCTTTCCCGGTCTCGAGATTGACGAGAAGCGCGTCGTCACCAGCACCGGCGCTCTCTCGCTTGAGAAGATCCCCGAGAGCTTGACCGTCATTGGCGGTGGCATCATTGGTCTTGAGATGGCTTCCGTCTGGTCTCGCCTGGGAGCCAAGGTCACCGTTGTCGAGTTCCTCAGCCAGATCGGCGGCCCTGGCATGGACGCCGAGATTGCCAAGACTACCCAGAAGCTCCTCAAGAAGCAGGGCATCGACTTCAAGCTCAACACCAAGGTCATCGGCGGCGACACCTCCGGTAGCCTCGTGAAGCTCGACGTTGACTCTGCCAAGGGTGGCAAGCCCGAGTCCGTAAGTAGACCCGACAATGTGACTCTACGCTGAGCAGATGCTGACTTGAGACAGATTGACGCCGAAGTTGTTCTCGTCGCCATCGGTCGCCGACCTTACACCGGCGGTCTCGGCCTGGAAAACATTGGCATGGAGCTCGACGAGCGCGGCCGTGTCATCATCGATTCCGAGTATCGAACCAAGCTCCCCCATATCCGATGCGTTGGTGATGTCACCTTCGGCCCCATGCTTGCCCACAAGGCCGAGGAGGAGGCTGTTGCCGTTGTCGAGTACATGAAGAAGGGCTACGGTCACGTCAACTACGGTGTCATCCCCTCGGTCATGTACACCCACCCCGAGGTCGCCTGGGTCGGCCAGAGCGAGCAGGACCTCAAGGCCCAGAAGATTCCCTTCCGAGTCGGTACCTTCCCCTTCAGCGCCAACTCCCGAGCCAAGACCAACCTCGACACCGACGGTCTGGTCAAGATGATCGCTGACCCCGAGACCGACCGCCTTCTCGGTGTCCACATCATCGGCCCCAACGCCGGTGAGATGATTGCCGAGGGTGCCCTGGCCCTGGAGTACGGTGCTTCTACCGAGGACATTGCCCGAACCTGCCACGCTCACCCCACGCTCGCCGAGGCCTTCAAGGAGGCTGCCATGGCCACTCACTCCAAGGCTATCCACTTTTAAATAGTTCGAAGAGACTGAATGTTGATATAGATGAGCGTTGGGCTTGAGACTGGCGATGGCCTGACTTCTTGCTTGCCTCCTTGGCGAAGAATAGAGACTATGAGATTTTGGAGAGCGAAAAGGGCTGCTCCGTTGTCTCTAGAAGAGGGCAAGAGAGGGTTCCAAAGAAAGATCCGCATGAAGCGGACAAGAGCCTCGGTCGACTGGGTCTCAGGGTCGTGTAAACTAGTAATATTTTCTTTTTGTCGTAGCATGATGAATGGAAAAAAGACCAAAAAAAAAAAAAAAACCTTCCAAGCCATGTTGCGCTATTCTCTGGGAGAATCTACGTTGAAAGGACGCCGGTTCTAGTGATGGATAAGATGTGCCTCTGGTTTCGTTTTGAATCAAGTCGTGGTCTTTGGATTTGTGAAGCGGTCAACAGGATGAGTCGCAACGTCGAAAATACAGGGTCTTACCTCGATGTAACTGCCCTTGAAGCTTAGACTAACGACTCGTCAGCTCTTTGTTATGTAAACATGCCACCAGGATTGGACGGCGGGGGATCTCGGCAGAGATGTACTCGCAAAGGCCTGATATGAAAGCGTAAACCGTCCGATGGCTAAGACGATGGCCGGGGATGTCTGTAAGAGCCCCGCCGCCGGATCTTGGGGTTTCCGGGCGAAGGGGCTCATCCCCGGGCGTTTATCTGCCGAATCAGGCCACTTGATGAGTCGGATGGACCGGGTGGCTGATGGGCTCTTGGAGGAGGATGATTTAGAAGTTCCGGCCGGGGTGGAGAGGCTGGTGTTTAGATCAGAGAGGGTGGGCCGATGGGTAAGGGGGGAGGGGGTAGGAAACTTGAAAGTCGATAGAGGGAAGAGTTTCTAACATTGGTTTGTCGAGCCCTGATGGTTAATTGGGAGTGATCTCAGTCTTGTACAATGTTCATGTAATAAGAAGTGAAGGGGATTCGCTCCAGGCTCTTCCAAAGAACAGAAGACATTGCAGAATGCCTTGTCGTCTAGGGATCTGAGAAACCCCGTCCTGCATGCAGGAATTGTTCGTACTCGTGCTCGGTACCTGAGGCAGGCACCATCGTGGACAAGGGGTTCGATGATGGAGGGGCTCATCAATTGTTGAGGAGGGGCCGAGACTTGGGCGTTCCCGTTGGCTTCAGGCAGACGAAATAACCGTGTTGCTATTCGCAGCAGAATCTCGCTGCCTAATGAGATTGGAGATGCCCCCAGCCTCGCTATGTCCATAACGATGGCCCGGGCTTGCCTCGACAATGGAATTGAACACGGGAGGAGGTGAGGCGAGCATCGAGATCAGCGGACAGAGCCTCCATTGCTCCAATGCCAACAACAAACAAAGTGGGCCTGCCCGTATAAACCGTTTGACGCCTCCCGTCCCATCACCGGAACACGACAGCGGCGGTACCTCCACCGCGTCCAAGAAAGATGCGGTGAATTGATCCGGTTTCTTCCTCTCTCCGTCCCTTTATTTCGATCACGTCCGCCCTCGACGCTTCCCACACAATCCTCATTGGCATCTTCCTTCACGCCGTCGCCTGCCCTCGGGTTCCCCTCCAGCCCGTCGTGCGCCCTCTCTCCAACCCCCCTCAACATGCCGGACCCTGCCCCTCTTCGCATCACAGGCTTCCCGCCTCAGGAGCCAAACGCCTCCAAGCGGGCGCCGCCGCTGATGACGCGCGACGAAATCGAGGCCCTCATTTCCGAAGGCCGCAATATAGTCATCATGCACAGCCAGGTCATCAAAGTCGATCCCTGGTTGAAGTACCACCCTGGCGGCGACAAGGCCATGCTGCACATGGTTGGGAAGGATGCTTCCGACGAAGTCGATGCGTGCGCCACCAACTCCAAATTCCAAGTCGAACGGCCCTTCCTTTTTGTGCTAACCGTTGTTGACTTGCAGTCTCCACTCCCTCGAAGCTAGACGGCAGATGTTGCGCTACCGTATCGGTCGCATCGAAGGGAGCTGGACCAACTTCGTCCCGCCCATCCAAGGCGGTGTTTGCCGATCCCGTCTCGAAATCGAAGCCGCGACGAGCAAGGACTCTAGCCCGTCGGCATCGCGAACGCCTTCTCCCGTATTCGACGATGACGAAGCCCAAGGCCTTCGACACCGGGTTGGCGACAGCAGCAAGGATGCCCGTGCCGAGTCCGTAACGTCGGCCTCGTCGGCAGAGGAGGTGATGGACGGCATGTCATATCTGGATACCGTAACCCGCGAATACATCTCGCTCGACCTTGAAAAGTACCCTTCCCCCGACGAAGCCACCCAGGCCAAGGTCATTGAAAAGTACCGGCTCCTTCACCAGCGTATCTGGGACGAGGGACTGTACGAATGCAACTACTGGGCCTACGCGATAGAGTGCTGTCGATACACCCTCCTCTTCCTTCTCATGTGGGTGTGTCTCTACTTTGAGCAATACTTCCTTGGCGCCTTCTTCCTCGGCGCAATGTGGCATCAGCTCGTCTTTGCCGCCCACGATGCTGGCCACATGGGCATTACGCATTCTTTCCACGTCGACACTGTTCTCGGCATCATCATTGCCGACTTCATTGGTGGTCTCTCCTTGGGTTGGTGGAAGCGGAACCACAACGTTCACCACATCGTGACGAATGCCCCCGAACACGATCCCGATATCGAGCACATGCCCTTGTTCGCCGTCTCGCACCGGCTCCTTGGCAGCCTCCGATCGACATTCTACGACCGAGTCATGACATACAATGCCGTCGCCAAGTTTCTCCTCCGCATCCAAACCTGGACCTACTACCCCTTCCTTGCGTTCGGCCGATTCAATCTCTACTTCCTATCCTGGGACTACCTCATCGCGGGCCGTGGTCCTAGAAAGGGCCCCGCCGCCTGGCATAGATGGCTCGAGCTGGTCGGCCAGGTTTTCTTCTGGACTTGGTTTGGCTACGGGATCCTGTACAAGACCATCCCTGACAACTGGTCCCGATTTACCTTTGTCATGGTTAGCCACATCACTTCTTCACCGCTACACGTGCAGATTGTCCTGTCCCATTTCGCCATGAGCACGGTCGATCTGGGCCCGCAAGAGTCCTTCGCCCAGAAGATGCTGCGGACCACCATGGACGTCGACTGTCCCGAGTGGCTGGACTTCTTCCACGGCGGCCTGCAGTTCCAGGTGATCCACCATCTCTACCCTCGCGTCCCTCGACACAACCTGCGTAGGACGCAGAAGCTGGTCCAGGAGTTTTGCAACGAAGTCGGTATCCCGTACGCGCTGTACGGGTTCGCCAACAGCAACCAGCGAGTCATTGGACGCTTGGCTGAGGTATCCAGGCAAGCGGCCATCCTCGCCAAGTGTCAAAAGTCGATTGTTGACAACGGAAACTGGTCCGGCGTCCACTACTGAGTTTGTGTGGTAGACACACAAACGTGGCCTCTCTTGTATATACCCTGGCCTCGTGTGGCCTCGTTTGCCCTGCGGCAGCACGTCGTTTGCATATTGCGCAATGTTTCTAGAGAGTCCAGACTCTGACTGTTTTTATGAAACGACGGCTGGGATTAATTTGAGCGGCTGAATGAGTCAATGGCTGCATTACCGAACGCACATCTCATTTTGCGAACCCGATGCAGAGATTTCACTACGGCTCCTCGATCAGGAGGGCCGAGATCCCCCGATCCTCGGAGATCATGCTCTTTATCGTGCAGACTGGTCGATGTCAGGTTTCTTCTTCCCGCATTCAGCTTCACGCCTGTGCATAGGCGAATGCTAATGGTGCCCTGCAAGATGCAAGGGCTTGATGCATGAGGATGGGCGACCCGCTTACTCGGGAAGCGTGGTCCGGACCCCGGCGAACGAGGGGATCTATCTCACCCACCTCCGGGGAACCATGGCCCGACGCCTACCTACAATCTTGAGGGAGCATTTGTTTGTGGGGTGGGACATGGGTTTCGGAAGTGAGGCTGAGGGGGTGGAAATTTGAGCTGGAGGGGGCAACATGTATTTAAGGTGAGCATGTCATGGAGACGACGACGAGGTTCTCGACATCTTCTCTCTCCATCTTGTGCTTGACAAAGAACTAGACATCGACCTGAAGGCCGAATCCCCCAAGTCTTCTCTTCGTGGAATCTCTTGAATCTGGCATCTCAAAACCATCATCTTTCACCATGACGACAGGCAAGATGGACGACGTGGCTGCGGCGAGGATTCGCAAAGCCAGAGGGGCCAAGGTAGGAGGACTCCGAGCAGTGGTTTCGTTACCAGAGCAGAAGGGCTAAGTCGTCATCTAGGATAGCTTTGCCAGACGGGCAACCATGGCCGCCCGAGGGAACCGAGAGGTGACCAACCATGACGATAGCAAGACGGGGGGCAATTCCGGCAGCTCTCAGGGAGTGCAAAAGCAGTCTTGACATGCCTGAGCATGTTGTACGTCACGACATGGAACCTGTGCACAAGGAGGGCAGAACGAACAACGGGCGAAGTTCTACCACGCGCCCTTGGATATGCCATCACCGTCTACCCGAGAAGGGTCAAGGAAGGGAAAAGGGGTCAAGGACAGGGAAAGGGGCGAGGGAGGGGGGGGCGCGAGAAAGGGGGGATGATGCATGGCTGATCTGAGAAGCAGGCGTTTTTTGGAGTTTGGATCACGATGTGTGTGTGTACTTTGGGGGAGCACTCTGTAGTAGCGCGTACACGTCAGACACTCGCCGAGAGAGCAAAGTGTTTTTTGCTTTTTCTTCTGAAAAAAGTGGCAATTAGAGAATCTCGGCTGCGAAAAGATGTAACATGATGATTGGATCACATCATCTAGTAATGCAAGACAAATTGAAAAGAGGCGAGGAGCAAAGAAGCTAAATACATTGATGGGCTGAATGTGCAGCGCGGGACGAGGTGTGTGTGCAGGTCTGCGGGGAGATATAGATAGCATCATCCCAGATTAACATTTTTACTCAGCCTGCAGCTGGGGGAGGGGGGAAGTTGGTGAGGCGGATGTAGGCAACGGCAGGCAACGGCGTGCCTCTTTTTTTTTCTTTTTCCTTTTTTTCTTTTTCTTCTTTTTCTCGTGTGTCTTTTGCGTTGGGTTTTCTTTTGTTCCGGTGAGTCTGAGCGCACATGGAGGCTATCCTTGGCAATGAGGCTCGTTGATGAGTTATCGGCCCGCGTGAGACGGATTTGTGCCGTGATTCTCATCTTTCCAGATCCAAACGCCCGCGCAATGACGCCACTGCATAACCCGAGACGGTGGCGGGACCCCACTGCCCGCCCACTGCCCAGGCCCCCAGGCAGCGGCCGCTATCCCGCTACCGGCGGCTTGTGAAGCCTCTCCACTGAACCACGGCCAAACTTGGGCCCCGGGCTGGTTTAACCTTTATTCAACCGCTTGAACGTTGCGCGCGAACTACATGCGACCAGGCATCGCCACCCTTGATCTTCTTTCACCTATCGCAACCTCATCGTCGACATTGCGCTTCATATCCCGTCCTTCGTCTACCCTTTCCTGTCGTGTCCCTCGCCAGCGGCGGGCTCTATCACCGTCCACGGCGCCTGCGTCTCGCGAAGCATGTGAGCGTCGCTGCCCTTCGCCATCATGGACACCAGCATTCAACGCGCGCTCAACGACAAGCTCTACGACAAGCGCAAAGTCGGCGCTCTCGAGTACGTCTACTCCTCTGCGGCTTCGTTTTGATCGTCGTCTCCAAACGTCGCTTCACCCCCCTGTGCAGTCGCGTCTCCATTCCTCACCGAGACTCATCCGCTTCTGCCTGAGCCTCATGACTGACCCGTCGCATCCAGGCTCGAGCGCGTGATCCGCGAGCTCGTCAACGGCAAAGAGTACCAGCGCGTCCACGACATCCTCGAGCAGCTTTGCAATGAGTATGCCTACGCCGTCCACCAACCCCATGCGAGAAATGGTGGCTTGATAGGCTTGGCCGCTGCTGCTATCGCACTCGGTCAGGTATGTTGCTCACGCGCCGTCCGTCTTGTCGCACAGATGACGAGCTTCGCTGCCACGGCGCCAATCACCTTCGTGCCCGGACGTTGCTAACCTCGGCCCTCGAATCTCTAGGAGCTTCCTCGGTACCTCGCAAAGATTGTGCCCCCTGTCTTGGCCTGCTTCACCGACCAAGATGCTAGGGTCAGGTACTACGCCTGTGAGGCCATGTACAACATCGCCAAGGTTGCAAAGGGCGAGATTTTGGTATATTTTAACAGTATATTTGACCAACTGTGCAAGGTAATTCGTTACTTCAACTATCTAGTCACCGTTGTGCTCACATAGTCATTCACGACTGACTTTTTCCAGCTTGGCGCCGACTCGGAGTTGTCGGTCAAGAACGGGGCCGAACTGTTAGATCGCCTGGTCAAAGACATTGTATCCGAGTCTGCCGCATCGTACGTCTCCATCCTGGAAGCTCCTCCCGAGTTTGAAGGCGACGACAAGGCCTCGCTGGACGACCAATCCCACTTACCCACCGCCTTTTCTCTCCCTCGATTCATCCCGCTACTTAAGGAGCGGATCTGGGTCATCAACCCCTTCACTCGCCAGTTCCTCGTTGGGTGGATTACTCTTCTCGACTCCATCCCTGATTTGGAGCTCGTGACCCATCTGCCCGACTTCCTTGGCGGCCTCCTCAAGTTCCTTTCCGATCAGAACGCCGATGTGCGAGCTGCCACGCAGAATTGCTTGGATAAGTTCCTGAGCGAGATCAAGCGCATTTCTCGCATCAAGAAGGGCATCTTGGAGAGCCGCCGCTCCAAGGAAGGGGCCAAGAGGAAACGAGTCGACTCTATGGATAGCGACTCGCTGAACCCCGAACTGGAAGAAGGCGATGAACTCGATTCGGAAGCGGCCAACGAGGATGACGATGAAAGCAGTGAAGAGGACTGGATCCCTGGTCAGGACGTTGAGATTAATTACAAGGAGATTCTTCAGATTCTCACTGCCACGCTGGATTCTCCCTTAGGTGCTAAGTTTCTCTTCCCCCTTGATTCCCGCCGTTCCTTGCTAATCTCATGCAGAGGAAGACTGCCTTCTTGAGTCCCTCAGATGGGTTGTCGAGTTTCTCGACATTTGTCCAGAGGAGGTTTTGCCCTTCACCCCCAAAATTCTGGCCCATATGCTTCCGGCAATGGCCAGCAACAAGGAGACTATCCATCAAGCAGCGACTCACGTCAACACATGCCTGATGGACTATGTTGTTTCCCTTTCCGAAGATTCTGAACTTCGGCAGCCTCAGTCGTCCCAGCCGCACCATCACTCAACATCTCGACTCCCCGTTCCTGGGGATAAGCACGACGGCACAAGCAGCAACAGGGTATCGCTATCAAGCTCGAGAGACCTAGATGTTCGAAGCCCTACTCCCGCGCAGGGCCGTTCAATCTCCACGCCCACCGGAATCCCCATCACACAAACGCAGACCGATCTCGACTACGCCGCTGCGGTCAACTCGCTGACTTTGCTCTTCCTGAACGACCACGAAGCAACCCGCGTTGCCGCCCTAACTTGGCTCATCATGCTGCATAGGAAAGCACCAAGAAAGGTGCTTGCATTCAACGACGGCACGTTCCCCGCCTTGCTTAAGACGCTGTCTGATCCTTCCGATGCCGTTGTTACCAAGGATCTCCAGCTCCTGTCACAGATATCTCGAAATTCCGAGGACGACTACTTTGCCAACTTCATGGTCAACCTCCTCCAGCTCTTCTCGACAGATCGCAAGCTGCTCGAAACGCGAGGCAACCTGATCATCAGGCAGTTGTGCCTCAGCCTCAGCCCCGAGAGGATATACAGAACTCTGGCCGAGTGCATTGAGAAGGAGGAGGACCTTGAATTCGCCAGCATCATGGTCCAGAATCTCAACAACAACCTCATCACCGCACCGCAGCTCGCGGACGTGCGAAAGAGGCTCCGCAATCTCGAGACAAAGGTGAGGACAACTGACGGGGCAGTTCGTAACAAGACTAATGCACAACTTAGGACGGCCAAACCCTCTTTGTGGCGTTATTCAGGTCCTGGTGCTACAATGCCGTTGCTACCTTTTCCCTCTGCCTCTTGGCTCAGGCCTATGAGCAGGCATACAACTTGCTGCAGATCTTGTGGGTTTTACTCTATCATCTTGAATTGAGAGGGGATTGCTGATGTGTAAACCAGTGGAGAGTTGGATATTACGGTGAATATGCTGATCCAAGTTGACAAGTTGGTGCAACTGATTGAATCGCCCGTCTTCACATGTCAGTGACGTCCTAGACCGTCCTTGTGTGCGTCCGAATGGCACTGACATCAGATGTAGATTTGCGTCTTCAATTGCTGGAGCCGGAGAAGTACCCGTTTCTTTACAAGTGCATGTACGGAATCCTCATGCTGCTGCCGCAATCATCTGCGTTTGCCGCACTGAAGAATCGACTCAACAGCGTCAGCTCTATTGGATATCTACATGCGGCCCCCCGAACGTAGGTTCTTCCTCTAATGTCGACGGGATACAAGCTTCAGTCCGCTTCTGAGACTCGACTTTCCCACCCCCTTGCTCTACTCGATTCACTGACTGAGGCATAGCACTCCGTCCTTGGCCAGTAGCTCCAACTACGATAGACCAAACCGGCTCAAGGGCCGGGAAGATGGCAACATCAGATGGGTAGAGCTCCTCGAGAAATTTCGAAGCGTTCAGGAACGGGCTCGTCGCCTGCAAAGGCAGGGCGTGGACGGAGAGGACGTACCCTCCATTGGAATCAGCGAGCTCAGAATAGGGGATGGCACGTTGGATCCCAAGGGCAAGGAGACTAGGACCACGAGCACAGCACAACAGAAGGAGCCGGCGCCAGCACCACCTGTGCCGGCGAAGAGGACTGGCCTCGGAAGGCAGTTTGGTAGACTGGGAGGCGCAGTGGCCGGGAAGAACCGGCGAGGCTGACGAGAAGCTGTTTGGTTTGAGGCGTATCGATTCTTGGACTCGGGTTTCCCTTCTCTTTGGCGATGACGTTAGGTGTCTTTCTTTTGGTGTTTGGGCAGGTCTCTACAGTCACTTGGGGATGAATGGGAATAATAATCATCTTCGTCGCTTGGCCGGACTCTCCCGCTCGACGAGCCCCTCAAAGACGGCGTCGCGTTGTGAGGTGACGTTGCGCAGCTGACCCCGGAGAGCCTCCAGTTCCGATCGAGCCATGTCTGGGTTGCTGGGTAGGCCGTGAAAGGAGGCCATGCGGAGGTCAAGCTCCTTCTTTTCGGCGAGGATAGCTAGATATTCCTGCTCGTCGCGGACAATGTCGGCCGTGGTCGGGTGGGAGGACTCAGCGGATGTGTCGATGGCAGCAACTCGGTCTTGGAGCTCGGGCAATTTGGCAGACATTGTCTTGATTTTGCGTTGGAGGTCGAGGTTCTGCTTTGCGAGGTGGGCGGGGGGCCTGTAGTCGTCGCTTTGCACCTGGCGGAGCAGGTCGTTCACCGAGGCCGTTTCCTTGTCGATGTGGCGGCGGAGGATGTCGACGCGGGCCGCCATCTGGTCCGTCTCCTGAAGACTGGCCTGCAGGCTCACCATGCAACGGCCGAGGTCCTCGGGGTCCGGGTAGGCGACGCCCAGCTGGAGGGACATGTTGGCCAGGGCATCCAGAGCGGTGTGGCCCTCGGCGGGGAGGTTGTGCTGGACCGCGTCGAGCAAGCCCTCTCTTATGGGACGTGTCTGGTGGGCGGCGGCGGCGGCGGCGGCGGCGGCGGTTGATTGTGTGTCGGACTTTGCGGCGGAGAGCTCATGGAGGGCGACGGCCTCGGACTTTGCAAACAGGTTGCGCTCCTCGTCGGCGGCCTCGTTGAGGGCGGCCAGGGCGAGGAAGGCCTTGAGCGTGTCCTGGTTGCGCTCGAAGGCGGGCACGGGGCGGGGGTGGAGCTTTGCGGCGAGCCACGAGTCGATGTATGACCAGTCGCGGGCCGTGGAGGCGGCGATGCGGGCGACCGAGGGGGAGAAGATGGCCGAGTCTTCGGAGAGGTGGTGGCGGTGGTGAGCCATTGGCGACCCCCGCGTTTCGTTCGTGGCGCGTTGCTGGGGAGATGGAGCGAAGGTTTTCGTGCGGTTAGTTTACGCCTGCGAGGGAAGAATCTCGTATTTGTCGTCGGGGGGCAGGCGAGGCTGGAGGTTCATCGATACGGCGTTGACGTATATGAAGTGAGTGTGTTTAAGGTGTGTTCAATGTTGATGATCTGCTCTATCGATAGCAGTCGTTTAGACACTCAACTGTACGAATAAAACCCACCTTGTGGCGTTAGACCGTGAATTGTGGCTTGGCATGAGATCCCCGCTAACATGTCGGGAATCCCCTTGTTGCTGGGAGATAGAGAGGTACCTGCGGCAGCCCGCGCCTTGCCCATTTCAACGAGGTACCCCGCTGACGTTGCCTGGTCGGAAAGAGGACAGGTGGGCTGAAGGAAACCTTCCGGCACGGCTAGACCCTTTGCGAATCGTCGCAGATTCGAATGTCGAGGCCGTCTTGAAAGCGTCATTGTGTCCTTTTCATTCCTGCTGCACATGTCCAGCCCGAGAGATTCTTCCTTCATTCTTTGTTATTAGGCGTTGACCCTGTTGCGTGCTTTGGCGCCTCCTTCTTGCTTCTTCCTCGCCTCCCATTCTTTCTTTTCTTGATCCTAGGGTTTCCTTCTCGCCTGGGCATTCGTTGGACCTTTCATACATCGCCCGTCAACTTCGGCCTCGACCATCGGCAATGCATCTCCCCTTGGCAACGCTGGCCGTGGCTGCCACGAGTCTTTGGGCATCGGCCAATGCCTACAAGGACATCCCCGCCGACGTCCCCGTCTCCTCGCTCCTGACGTCGGCACAATCCCACCTCTCCCGCGGCGAGACCAACCAGGCCCTCGACTTCTACGACGCCGCCATCGCCCGCGACCCCTCCAACTACTTGACCTTCTTCAAGCGCGCCACCACCTACCTCTCGCTCGGACGACACGCCCAGGCCACCGACGACTTCAACAAGGTGCTCAGCATCAAGCCCAACTTCGAGGGCGCCCACCTGCAGCTCGCCAAGATCAAGTCCCGCGTCGCCGACTGGGACGGCGCCAGGGCCCAGTTCCAGTCCGGCAGCCGCGGCGCCGACTCCATCGAGGTCAAGGAGCTGGAGGAGGCCAGGCTCGCCGCCGCTCTGGCTTCCGCGGCCGAGGAGAGCGAGCAGTGGGAGGAGTGCGTCACCCAGGCCGGCACCGCCATCCTGGTCGCGACCCGGGCGCCCTCCCTCCGCGAGCTGCGCGCGCGATGTCGATTCAGGCGCGGCGACATGGAAGGAGGAATCGGCGACCTCCAGCACGTCCTCAACCTCCGACCCGGCGACACGAGCCCTCACCTCATCATCTCCGCCACCACCTTTTACGCACTGGGCGACCAAGACAAGGGCCTGGCCCAGATCCGCAAGTGCCTACACTCCGACCCCGACTCCAAAGTCTGCAAGAAGCTGCTTAAGCAGGAGAAGGCCGTCCAGAAGACGTACAACAAGATCCTCGGTCAACTTAACAGGGGCCAGGTCACGACGGCCGGACGGTCCCTCATGGGAACCGCCGACAGCACTGGACTGTACCCCGATCTACAGAAGCAGGTTGACGACCTGATGGCGAGCGGAACGATCCCGACAAACACCAGGGTCAGATTGCTGGAGGAAGTTGTCGATCTGACGTGCGAGGCTTACACAGAGGTGAGTTCCTGTCAAACATGTTTCATCTGTCCTCTTCGCTAACCACTGCCATCAGTCGAGCCACAAGGAAGCCGCCAAGCACTGCGAGCACGCCCTAAACATCAACCCCGACTCGTTCTGGGGTCTGCTCCACCAGGGCAAGAAGCAACTCAAGGAGGAACTGTTCGAGGCGGCCATCCAATCCTTCAACAACGCCAAGGAAGGCCACCCCGAGCTCGTTGATAAGGTCAACCCCCTGTTGCAAAAAGCCCAGCTCGCCCTCCGGCGGAGCAAGACGAAGGACTACTACAAGGTCCTCGACGTGCCCAACGACGCCGACGAGCGCCAGATCAAGTCCTCCTACCGCCGCGCCTCGAAGCTGTACCACCCCGACAAGGCCGCCAAGATGGGCTTCACCAAGGAGGAGGCCGAGAAGAAGATGGCGGCCATCAACGAAGCCTACGAAGTGCTCAGCGACCCCGAGTTGCGCGCGCGCTTCGACCGCGGCGACGACCCCAACTCCCAGGAGCCGCGCCCCAACCACTTCCAGGGCAACCCCTTTGGAGGAGCAGGAGGGAACCCGTTCATGTTCCAGCAGGGCGGCCAGCATTTCAAGTTCCAGTTTTAGACCTCTGTTGTCCAGGGTTTTCTTGTTTACGTGTTTATTTATTTTTGCCGAGGGAGAGCGAGAAAGGAAAATGGGAAATAGTCGCGCTCGGTATGCACAGAAGAGCGACCAGTCCGGCCGGTGTTTGGTGTTTTCTTTCTTCCTTCGTAATTATCACAATGGGAACATATACATCACGTCGTTGGCTAGATAGCCCGACGCTTCCATCCATTGTGCGCTATTGCAGACGTAGTCAACGAATGCCCGTGTCCATCTCGCCGGCAGTGCCTTCTTGCGTGAACAAATGGTTGGCCTGGAATCCTCGTCTACGCCGACGTCGGCGGTTGGAGGCAAAAGCTTTTCGCCCCCCCAATGACGGCGTCAAACTTGTGAATCGGTCAAGCCAAGCCAAAATCCACGATGCGTACGAACGATCACCGCGTCAATCTCACGTGGCTTCGATGATGCAAAGACACTGATTAACATGGCACAGGATTCAAACACGCTCGTCGACCAGCCATGATTCTTGTATCAAAGCCCAGGGTCGCGACGCTGTATCTTGACACACTATTACCCGGGCACTCAAACATATCATCACAAAGTACAAGAGTCTCCTTGAGCTTGCCCCTGCCCCTTGGCCACCATCTAACCGAACCGTCCCGCTGTAGGCCTTCTGTCGTAAGGATTTTGGAGATTTTATGTACACATGTTTCGTCGCTTATTTTCCAATCTCAAGTCGCTGGCTTCTGTAACTGAGCAACGTCTTGCGGCTCAACCCGACATGTCGATGCGAGGGCCGAGAGCCACGACTGGCAAAACGTCGAATCGAAGAAAAAAGAGGTCCAGGGTATCGGGGGTGCCGTCGTCGCTGTCACCGCAATCGCCGTTCCCGCCTTGCTTGGCGGTGTTTTGTTGCTTGCTTTCCAAACGTGCCTTTGGTGTTGGATTCGAGCATGACCTCCATGAGGTTTCCCTCCCAAACTTGTCCCTGGATAGGGTCTATTTGATGTAGTACGAAGACACTTCACGAAGTATCATTTCGCTTGATAAAGTATGCCCTGAAGACAGGTCAGCTGCGAAACAAGCGCAGTAAGGGCTCCGGTGACTTACTTGGAAAATTCATATGCTGACCAGCAAATGGCCGTACTGGGCATAGTTGTGACGATTCGAGGCCGAACACCCTTGAAAAAGCCTTTGAAGCCCGCTCTCTGATACAGCAAGCGGCATCCACCAACGAAGCTGTTCACTCTCCTCACCTCGGGATCGGATGAGGTACCTCGGGTCTGCAGCATCGTCTTGATCACGTCCATGGGGGTGGTCAGACCGGCAGCAAAACCGCCGGCCACGGCGCCAGCGAGACAGTGCGTCATGGGGTCGTAACTCTTCTCGGGATTCATGGCAGTCGAAATAGACTCGTAAGCGAGGAATTGGAGGGCGGTAAAGGGCACGGTCATGGACAGCGTCGTCGGGTACGAAATGTAGAAAGCGCCTAAGCCCTCGGTCTTGTAGACATACTTAGCGCAGTCGACCATGGATCGGTACATCTTGCTCGAGTTTTGGATTTGCATGCGCTGCTTGATGACTGGGACGAGAGGTGAGTTGCGGCATGACTGGAAGAAATATGAGGCGGCATACCATCAAAGGGGTTCATGAAGGCATCGCTGGCAATGGTAGCAGCTGCGCCGCTGGTAGCTGCGACATTTCTATGTTAGCTGGTTGCGCAAAAGACAGGTCAAGGGTGGGGATAGAAGCTTACCAGCAGCAAGAGGATGGTGCACACCAGCTTGATTTCCGCCCATAGCGTGCTTCACAGCCTCGTACGTCGCAAAATATACGGCGTGTGCCGGACCTGGAATTGCGCATTAATGGAAACGCCTCGGGACGATTCAACCGAGGGCTGAGGCTTACCAGCACCGACGATGACGCTGGACATGCCACGCCATAAGCTGAAGAAGCCTTCGGTCTTGGCGATCTGGAAAGTGTTGCGCAAGACACCCGAATATGCCGGGGTTGTGCTGGGGTTGAGAATCTGCATTCGTGTCTGGGAAGCGCAAGTCAGCCGTGATATCAGCAAAAGGAAGTCGACGTGACGAACCTTGATCGCATCGATGGGATACATGACGGTGTGTTCCTATATGAGGCGGACATGGTCAGTACTGAGAGCAATCGTGCCAGGGAGCTGATGGTCCATACGGCTATACCGGCGAAGGCGCCAGCCGCCATGTTTTGCAACAGGGAGAAGTTGGGAGGAAGGCTTTCATAGCTGTGCAATACAGTGTCAGCGATGGATTCTTCATATCGAGCTTCCGGGTGTGGATGGAGCTCACTCGTAGTCTTCGGCGTCGACTGGCTCTGCACTTGGCTGGGCCATGGCGGCCACAGCTTCCGATGCTCCGCCGAAAGGCTTGGATTCGAGGGTAGCCAGGTTGACAGCTGGGCGTATGTGCCCGTGGCAATTGCGGTTATATCGATGCGAGGGAGGAGGGTATTCGGGACGGCGGATTGAGGAGGGTCGCGATTGAGATGTCGAGGTCGAGCAAGGAGCTTTCGGAAGATGAGACAAGATGGAGGCCGAGCAATTGGCACGGCTCTCAATTCGACCGGGGCGTTAGCATGCACTGGACCGAGGGGGAGGCCGCTGCTGTGTTGGGTCAAGCGGAGATATCGGCGGCGAAATGATACAGAGGTCGATGGAGTCGAGGCCGTGAGGGATCTCGTCGGTGTAGAGAAATGTTCTCCGAGATGGAAAGGGAGGCAAAAGACCGAACAGAAGACCGGAGCAGGAGCGACGACGCAAGAGAGGCGAGTAGCTGCTATCTGGAAAAATTTCCTGGGGGCGGTCCTTTTGGGGGAGGGCGTTGAAGAAAGTGGCTTGTGCTTGCTCCGTTTACGGCCTCGGAGTCCGGGCAGCTTGGCAAAGGCCATCGAGGCATGGACGAGGCGAGCGGGCGGCGGCGGTAGCGGCTACGGGGGGGCTTGTCGACAGCCCCTCACAGGCCTCAATCCACCAACAGCTTCAACAGGTCGCTGGAGATGCGCCTCCGCGGTGCGTGGAGGTACATCTCTCGGTGGAGCGTGGGCCTGAGGGTGGGGGATCGAGAGCGCGCTGTGATTGGATGCCGCCCAGGGCGCAGCAGTCGAGGTACCTTTTCTCTTCAAATTTCCATTCACCGAGGGAGGTACTATCGGCCGAATTGCCATCGAGATGACGTCTTGTTGTAACCCTGCTCAGCCTCGTCCAGCCAAAAGAAAAAGAAGGACTCTGAAGCAATGCACGCGTTGTGTGTTGCCACCTGCCATCTCGCAGAAGCTCTCCTCTCAGGCCGGTAGGAAGCTGAACCTTCGGCTCAACGTCCACGTCAACGTTGTCACCGTGTCCATTTCCTTAGTCCTGTCGCGAACCAGGTCCCCCAGCCTTCGCGGGGGTGTATCTACTTATTTTATTCCTTTTATTTTAGCCAATTCCTTATAGATCGTTCACCCCAAAGCAATAACCACTGCGAGCAAGAAGTGTCTCTTCACTTCTCTCCCGGATAGAAATCATGGCAAAGAAGAGTTGGTATTTCGCACAAACTCACACACTTTTAAATGGTCTGTATCCGTTCTACCCAAGTACATTAGTGCTCTACCTCCTGGTAGTTGGTAGGTACTTGACAAGCCGGCGCTACATGCGGACGATCTGGACAAACGGCAATTTTCTGGTGGATGTCGGGCGCTAATAAAATACTCGCATGGCACAGGTACTGAAGGAGATCCATTCGAACTGTTGAAATCTCGGTACATGTGTGATTATTCTTATGCGATGAACGTTATGGCATCTCCAAAGTCCTCCTTTCTCGATGACACGTAGACGAACATGAACTAAACGACACCCAACAAAGGACACACGTATACGCATGGGCTCTTCGAGGTTTCGACTTGGTGACCCTCGATGAATATTTTCTTTTTTTTTGCCGAATTGGTGGCTGGCACAAACTCCACCAGACCTACGGGAGCGAGATGGGCATCCACCGCTCCGTCTCTTCATCAGCTCCAGGCGCAATAACTCATGGGACCCAACACAGACTTTTGTGCGGTTTTCTCCCGAGCCCTGCCTTGGGTCGGCAGTTCAACAAGACGGCCGGCACGGGGAACAGGTCGACGAGTGTGAAGGACCTCGGCCGGGAGGGGGGGGGGGGGGGGGGAACACAGCC
>WMHX01000165.1:69557-80191 GCA_013420875.1 Thelonectria rubi | reverse complement strand
AGATAATAATAATACTTTAAATAAGATAAATAAACTTTAATTCTTTAGGGGGGGAAAAATGCATACTAAGGGAGTCCTCCTCCTAGTAGGGAAATCTGTTAAATTGGGTTATGTACGTAGCCTTGTGCATAGAAGGTCATGTGATTAACAGGCCCGCAGCCTAGTTACGTAGTGGGTAGCGAATAGTCGCCAGGCTATAGAAAGGGAGGAAAAAGGGGGCCTTTAGGGGCAGGAGCTAATTTTAGGGTTAGAGACACACATACTATAATATAATAGATAAATTAAGGTTATATTACAAGGCATACTAAGCTATTTAACAATTAATAGTTAAATATATGCAATATATATACTAATTAAATGCTATATTAGAGATAAATTGCCTAATATTTGCTAATTAATTATAATAATAATTATATCCTTAATTATTAAGCTTAATACTAATAAAAACTAAATTCCCTAGTTCTTAGTCTTATAGATAAAAGCTAAAAATTAAGACCTTTAGGTATATTTTAACCCTTAAGCTAAAGATAAACTAACCCTTAATATAATTAACTTAATTCCCCTAAATATTATAGCCTTTTAGAAATAAAGCTCTTATTAATTAGGCACTAATAGCTTAGTGATTATAAAAGTAATAAAGCTTAACTCGCACTAAGAGCTTAGTAAAAATAAAGCAGTTTTAGCCTTATAAGTTAAGGAGCTTACTATAAAGGGCCTTATAATATATAATATACTATAGACTAATTTTAAATACTATACTAAAAGAAATAAAGCTCTAAAAAAGAAAATAATAATTATATAAGACTAGATTATAGAGTTAATCTCTAATTCCCTTAAGTATTATTATTGCCCCTTAAAGAAATCCCTAATTAATTAAATTTCTATTCTTTATAAATAATTCTATATAGCTAAAGCTAAATATATATAATTTATATATTAAGTATTTTGCAAAATTATTATTATATTAAAAACTTATTACCTTATAATTTATAAAGTTATAAATAAATAAGTTCTCTATTAAGAGAATACCCTTTATAAAGCCTAAGCAATTAACCTATAAAAAGCTAAAATAGCAGCTTAATAATTTACTAATCTAATTATAGCCCTATAATATATACTATTAGAATCTTAAGTAAATACTTATAATGCAATAAAGGTAGATTAAATCCTTAATAATAGCCTTAAGGCTAATACTATCCTAAAAGCTATTTAGCAAATCTTTATTAATTACTTAAACCTTTTAAAATAAATTTAATTTAATTAAAAGGCCTTTTATAATAATATCCCTAAATAATAAAAGAATAAGAGCTAATTGCACTATAATAATAGCAAGAGATAATTTAACCTAAATATTAAGATATACTTAAAAGCTAAATACCCTAATTATTTATAATTTAATTATCCTCTTATAAAATATTATTATACCTTCCTAGAAAGGAGGCCTAATTAATTTCCCCTATAAAATTATATTATAAACTAAATAAAATAAAGACTTAAAGATAATATAAATAGTATTACTAATTAAATTAAGAAGATAAAAATAAAAGGCTCCTATTAACTAGCCTATTAGGGCAAATACTATAACTTAGCCCTTATAGTAACTGCAAGCTAACTGCTTAGCGAGCCCTACCTACTTAAGAACTCTATATTATTAGATTCTAAAGCCTTAATATATATCTTTAGGGATATATATTATATAAAGAACCTTTATATTACCTTAATAAGTAATTTTATTTAAGTAAGTATTAAATTAATCCTAATTAATAATTATAATAAGGCTAAGATTACCTTTATTTTAGCTAATAGCTTATTAAGGAGAATAAAACTATATAATATTGCCCTATATATAGCTCTTATTATAAACTTAATCTCCTTTATATAGCTAAGGAAATAAGGCTTTTAATAAGATATAAGGCTAGGAAATAATTACTTAAGGCGCACTAATAATAGCCACTTTAGGGAAATTTAAGGGATTTATAATTAATAAGTCCTTAAATTTAAAGAGATTATAGCTTAATTATTAAAAGCAATTTTAATAATAATTTTTATAATTAATAAATTATTACCTATTTATTAAAGGCATTATTATATATTATAGATTTATTGCTAACCCCTATAAGGAGATTTTATTATTTAATACTAAAAGCTTAGCTACCCTAGCCCTAATATTCTTAGGCACTTAATAATAGCCTTAAGGGGCATAAAGCTAAAAATAGATAACCTAAAAGGCCTATAATATATTATAATAGTAAATTATAATGCTTATAGTATAGTAAAGGCTTACTAAATAGTCTATTAAGTATAATAGGAGTTAAATATTATAGCTAAATTAGGCAAATAAATTGCCCTAATTTCTACTTAATAGAAGCTAAATATAATAATTATATTTTAATTTAAATTATAATTAATAGAGCTATAAATTATATTTAAGACTATTATATCTCTAATTACTTAATATTTACTATATAATTAATAATTATAAACTTTATTAAAATAATTAAGATTTAATATAAAACTAATATAAAGGTCTTTAAATATAATAATAAGATTATAATTATATACTTATAAATTATAAAGGCAATTATAGACCTAAAGATATACTATAAACCCTTAATGCCTAATATATAGGCCTAAAATAGTAGCATAAAGCGCATTATAGTAATTATTATATAGAAGAACTATATTATATAAATAATAATTAAATTCCCTAAATACTTATAGCCTAAGATAATTAAAATAATAATATACCTCTATAATTACTTACTAGCTACTTAATAAGGCTAGAAGTCCCCCTATAAGCTCTTCTATTTATACTTCTACCCTAATAGCTTAATAAAGCCTAACCTATTATATTTATAATTATATAAGTATAAAGCCTTTACTCTTACTATAAATGCCTAATTATAAAGGAATTACCTCTAAAAATTAGCTCTAAGGGCCTAAATTAGCTTCCTTATTAGCTATACCTCTAGCAACTCCTTTAGGGTATAGAATCTATTAAAAAAGGAGGTCTTTATTACTTAAAATATTACCTTTAATAAATAGCAATATTTTAATAGGCATTTAGAGAGCTTTTAGGATAATTTACTAAAAGAAGATTTAAAAGCTATATAATAGTGCATTTAATAGCTATTTATAGCTTAAAAAGAGATTCCCTAATAGTCCTTCTAATTACTTAATAAGAAAAATAATAAAATTATAAATAAATTACTTAATCCTAAAGACTAAAGTAATACTAATTGCCTATTAACCCCTTTATAATCTAATAATAATTCTTATATTTAAGTAAAATTTAAAGTCTTATTAATTCCGCCCTAAATACTATTAGCTATATTCTTTTATATTTTAGCTAATAATTTAGGCCTAAAGGGGCAATAAGCAGCTAATAATAAAGAAAATATTAATATTAGCTTATTAATAAAGAATAATACCTTAAAAAGGCATTATAAGCTCTTTAAATAAATAATACTTAAAATATTATTTAAAGCAATATTCCTAATTAATAAGCAATAAACGCTAAAATATTAAAGTATTTATTGCCTAGTTATTAAGAGCCTAGCTAGCCTTACTTACTAATTACTAAAAGGAAGCTTAATTTACCCTCTTACTTAAATATATATAGTAAAATAAAGAGCTATTATATATAAGGAGGAGGATTTAAAGGCTTTTATATTATTAATATATTAGTATTTATTAGAATAGCTTCCTTACTCCTATATAAAGGTTAATAAATAGCCTTATAGGGTTATTTTAATTAAAGCTAAGAAGGCTTATTTTTAGAATTATAAGCTCTTAAAATTATAAATAAAAATTATATATATTATAGCGAAAAATCGCTAAATATTTAGCTCTTATTAAGTATATACTTATAAATTTAATAAATATAAGTATTTCCTAAAGCTTAAGGCATGCCTTATTATATATAGAGATTAATAAGCAAAAAATGCCTAAAATACCTATATTATAACCCTTATAAGTATATTATTTAAAACCTTTATATTAATAATTAATTACTTTAATTATAAAATATTATAATATAATATAATTAATATATTTATATATATTAACTTAAATAAGAATATCTTTATAAAAATGCCCCTAAGCTATAAGCAGTATAGGAAGGTCCTAAAGCTCTAAAAGGCATTATATAGGCTATATTAATCTCCTTTATTTTAGTAATATTATTTTAAGATTAGCCTTATTATAGTAAGCTTTTACTAAATGCTTAGTAAAGATTATTATTAATAAAAAGAAAATATTATCTTTTTCTTCTATATAAATAATTGCATCCTTTATTTCCTAAAATCCTTAAAATTTAAGGCATTAGGGCTAATTAAATAACTTTAGAAAATATACTACCTAAAAGGAGGTACCCCCCTCTAATAATTCCTAAGAATTAAAATTATTTATAATTAAGCAGTTTAATATTTATAGCTCTTATAATTTATATATATTAATAAAGCTTATAAATTACTTATTAAGCCTTTATTGCCCTTTCTATAAATAAAGACCTTAATAGTCTAAAAAGAGCTATTACTTTATAAAAATATTACTATTATAAAAAGTACTAATTTATATTAATAGAAAGTTAGTACCTTAATATATATAATAATTATAATCTAATTTAATATTATTTTTATTATAAGCTAATTAGCTTAATTTAATTAGAACCTTAAATTATAATACTATTAAATAGTTAATTAAGCCCTATAATATTTACTTAAGACTTAAGGCTATTCCTTAGGCTATAGTATAATATTAAGTAGCCCTAATAATAGCCTTTAGGTAGCTTTAAATATTAGCTTTACTAATAACTTATTAGACTATTATAGCTTATAAGCCTTTATAATAAGCCTATTTAAAGGGATTATTTTTTAGTAAGTAATAAAGCAGAATATAATAATAACCTTAATAATAAAGGTAAAGTTATTAGCCCTTTTATAAGCAGTAAAAAAAGCTCTCTTTATAAGCTAGCTTATAGCTGCCCTATAAATTAACTTATTATTATTAATTACTTACTAATAATATACTAAGCCTTTATAAGTAATAATTTAATATAATAATATATAAATAATATAGCTAATAAAGGAAGAGCTTATATAGCTATAAATAAAACTAAAATATATAAATATATATAATTATTAATTATAATAGGAGGTTATTAAGGGGCAGATTAAGGTTATTTATATATTATTAGTTAAGTTATTTGCTAATAGCTTTATAAAGAGCCTAGCTAGGGAGCCTTTTAAATGCTTTATATAGTAGCTAAGGCTTACTAACCTCTTAATAAGGTTAGTGCAAGCTAGGAAGGAGGAATTAAAATAAGAGGAAATAATAGCTATAATATAAGTTAGCTAGGCAGTAAGGCTATTAAGCTAAAAGGGCATATTAAATTAGGTTATATATATAGCCTTATATATAGAAGGTTATATAATTAATAGGCTTGCAGCCTAGTTATATAGTGGGTGGCGAATAGTCGCCGGGCTATAGGAAGGGAGGAAAAAGGGGGCCTTTAGGGGTAGGAGCTAATTTTAGGGTTAGAGATACACACAACACAATATAACAGACGAATTAAGGTTATATTAAAAGGCATACTAAGCTATTTAATAAAATCCTTCCCCTTTATACTGAAGCTAGCTAACTGCAGCTAGGCGCACAGACTAGCTAAAAATCCATCAGCTAATAAAAATCCTCTAGGCCCCACAACTATTTATTTCCGCTAATCGTTATTTTCCACTGCTATAATAACCCTAATAGATTACTACTTAACTAAAAGGGCCTCCTTTTAGGTATAAATATTATTCTCTTTATCTAGTTTAATTATCCCCTAAGCAAATAAAATACTACCTTAAGACTTTAATAACTTATATTATTTATATAAATAGCTTAATTTAAATAGAACCTCCTATAATTCTACCTTTACCTTTTTAATATTAAATTTTACTTTCTTTTATTAAATAATATTTTATAAAATTAAAAAAAATTAAAAGGATAAAGAAAAATTAAATAAAAATAATTTATAAATAGCCCTAATATTATTACTATTATAAAAATAATTATATTTAATATATACCTTATAATAAGATAATCTTTTAGCTATTTAATATATTTATTTATTTTTAAAATAATATAAATAAAATATAATATTAATCCTTTTAAAATTAATATATATAATAAAATTAAAATACTTAAATTTAGATTTAAAAATGCAATTTAATATAATAATTAATAAGGCATAATATAAAATAATTATAAAAATAAATTTAATTAATTATAAAAAAATTAAATAAAATTAACTTTTAAGGCCTTAAAAATAAAATTAATAAAAAGGAGATATTATATTATAGCTTATATTAGGATTAATATATATTATATACTTTTATTTATATTTTATATTAATTATAAAAAAGTTATTTTAATTTACTTTATAAATCTAAATAAATTAAAAAAAGGGTTTATATTAAATTATTTAATAACCCCTAATAAACCTTAATATAATAAATACTATTTAAAATATTTATTATTAATAAATAAGAGGAAGCCCTTAAGCTACTTTAGCTTTTAATATAATTATTTTATATTAATTACTTAAGAGATTTATAATTACTTATTATTAATTATTTTTACTACTTTTAATAATTAATTATTAAATAATATAATATTTATTTACTTTCTTATTATTTAATTGCCTTTAATGCCTTAATCTCTCTATTAATAAAACCTAGAATAATCACTTTTTAGGTTTCTATATTAGGAATTAAACTGGACTATTATATTATGGGCTATAATAATTAACTATCTTATTAAACTAATAGCTAATTATAGATAAATAGGATATAGCTTATAAGTTAACCTTATTAAGTAATAATTAACTATTTTACTATACTAATAGCTAACTATAAATAGATAGAATATAATAAATAAATTAACCTTATTAAGTAATAATTAATTATCTTATTATACTAATAGTTAATTATAAATAAATAGAATATAGTAAATAAGTTAACCTTATTAAATAATAAATAACTATCTTATTAAATTAATAGCTAATTATAAATAAATAGAATATAATATATAAATTAACCTTATTAAGTAATAATTAACTATCTTATTATACTAATAGCTAATTATAAATAAATAGAATATAATTTATAAGTTAATCTTATTAAGTAATAATTAATTATCTTACTATACTAATAATTAATTATAAATAAATAAGATATAGTAAGTAAATTAACCTTATTAAGCAATAATTAATTATCTTACTATATTAATAGCTAATTATAAATAGATAAAATATAGAAAGTAAGTTAACCTTATAAAGCGATAATTAATTATCTTATTATACTAATAGCTAATTATAAATAGATAGAATATAGTATATAAATTAATCTAGCTAAGTAATAATTAACTATCTTACTAGACTAATAGCTAACTATAAATAGATAGGATATAATAAGTAAGTCGACCTTACTAAGCGATAATTAACTATCTTACTATACTGATAGCTGACTGTGGATAGATAGGATATAGCATGTATATAAATATGTATAAACGATCCAGGCTGGCTTTATCTATAGACTGCTAACCTTTATCTCTGCATAATATGCAGCTTATAAATTAGCCTTTCTTATTTATACTATAAGCTAATATCTAATATTCACTATAATAGCAAGAGAAATTAGCATATTACTCTATTTCGCATCTCGAAAACCAGGCAATTAACAAAAAGGCTTCACACTTCTCCTATAAGGCGCCTAAGCTTCCTAGCTACTATAGCGCGATTCTTTCTGGCTCTAATGGTCACCTAGAATTAGCTCAACTCATCCCTCAAGATAGAAGGATTTAACTTCCTTTCGACTTTCACTGGCAGGATAAGAAAGACTCTCTGGAACGCTCTAATCCCAATTAAGAAAGACTTTCTTCCGACGCATAATTAAAGATTCACTAAATGAGGTTATTTTTCAACCCCCCATTTAAAACCTTTGGCACATTCATAATTCAGGACACCGGGAAGCAAGCTACGCATATGTTATACGATATAGTGCAGTCACGTTTATCCGTCGCCGGATGTGATGAGACTTAGATAATGTATTACTATCATTACTTATTAAAACTTGCAATTACTAATCTAACTTGCATTAGGCCTTTAAGTTACAACTAGCTCCCAAATTAGCTAAGCTATTAAGAGCCCTTTCACAATAAGCTCAATCTTAGCGGAATTGCTCCTTAGCAAAGAATTATATGCGTATAGCTTCTGCATAGTAATCAAAGGCATACTGATTTTAGTAGACTCTGCCAGGGCCTCTCCCTCGCTTTATCGGAAATGTAAGAAGACCGACCCTTCCCCTTTCTTATCTTCGATTCTAAAGTTAATAACAATCCGATACGGAAGATAACTAACCTTCACCTTTCCGGTAGACGGATAGGTGGTAGTGCGATATTAAATCCATACTCTAATCCACATAGCCCGTTTTATGTCAGTTTCTATAAGAAGTTTCGTGGGCAGGATATCGAGAGCCTAGTTTAACAAAGTGAGAATAAGGGACTAAAGATCGGTCACCTTTACGAAAAGCCATAGCAGGATAGCAGCAGCGAAAATAATATAAATAATAGGTTAGCTTTTCAAAAGAGCTCATTTATAGTAAGTTCTTATTAACTGCTATATAGTGTGGCAGTGGAAAATGACGATTGGCGGAAATGAACGATTGTGGGGCCTAGAGGATTTTTATTGGCTGATGGATTTTTGGCTGGTCTGTGCGCCTGGCTGCAGTTGGCCAGCTTCAGCATAAAGGGGGAAGGATTTCCCTACTAGGAGGAGGACTCCCTTAGCATGCATTTTCCCCCTGAAGAATTAAAGTTTATTTATCTTATTTAAAGTGTTATTATTGTCTCTTATTGGTTGATCACTTGGTTCTATTTTATCCCTATTAGCTGCAAGCCCCGGCTGCATCTATTTCAGCATTTTCCTGCAGAAAACCCTCTTTTCCTCCAGTCTCGCTCCCTCCCTCTGCTACCTACCCTATATGCCGTCTTATAGGTTATAATATTATATAGTTATATTATTTTCCCTATTAAATTTAGAGATTATGCTAAGAATATAAACTGCCTTTATGATTAAAACTAATTAATTAGAAAGATAATAATACTTTTAAGCTATTATTAGAAAACCTAAATATAGAGAGAGAATAAGAAGCAGGAGTAATAAATAGCTATAGAGTTTATCCTATAAATAACCTTAAAAGACCCCAAAAAACTCCCACTTTTGCCTAATAACCTCTAATTAATATAATATTAATTATTAAATCTAATTAATTAAATAATTAATAAAAATAAATAAAATTTAGCTTTAATTTATTAAAGATTATTTAATTTAATATTATTTTAGGTTTATTTATAATAGTATTATTAATAATAAAGGATTTAATTCTATTTATAAATTATAGTAAGTAGTGACTATTATTAAAAAATTAAAGGTCTAAATTAATACTTATTATACTAGAAACCCCCTTAATGATTGATTAATTAGTTACTATCCTTATGGACTATCTAGGAGTACTAATACTAGCTAAAGTGGCTGAGTTATTAGCTCTAAACCTTACCCTTAAGCGGGCAGATACTTTAGCCCTAAACCCCTAGCTAGTGATAGTTAGCTAGGAAATAGGAGATATAGTAATGAGCTATAATATCTTTAAGGAAGTAATTAAGATAGGCCTATAGATAATGTCTATATGGTTTATATATTTAAAAAAAGCAGCTGGCTATAGTAATAAGAATACTAATATGCATAAAAGGAAGAATTAATATAGTAATAGCCCCTTGCTAATACTTAAACTATCTATTATATTACCTTAATTTATAATCTAAACTATACTAGTAGTTCTATCTAATTAATTATTAAACCTAACCCTAGGATCCTTACCTGCCTATAGATAATTAGGGTAGTCCTTTAGTTTAATTAGGACTAAGGACTTAAGCGTATAGCTTAAGAGTATATTATCCCTTATAGTAATAGAGATTAAGGACTTAAGCATATAGCTTAAGAGCACTATAGCTATTATGCTGCTTAGTCCTAAGGACTTAGGCCTCTAGCCTGAAAGTATCCTTAGGAAACTACCCTTAGGGTTAATACCCTTATAATATTTAGCCTAATCCCTTATAGAAAAATAATTTAATAACTATTTAATTAATTATAATTAAGATTATTAATTAATATTTAGGCCCTAGTAATTAGCATTTAGATAAATTAGAAGAGTATTTATTAGACCCTCTTCCCGCCTTATAACCCTAAAGGCACCTATATATCCTACTCTTATATTATAATCTATTACTACCTTAAGCCTAGCTTATAGCTATTTAAATATAGCCTTTAAATCTTTAGAAAGCTCCTAAATAGGCCTTAATATAATAATACCCCCTATTTAAATTACGCTTAATAAGGTTACTATTAATAGACTTATAGTAATAATTAAGGATGCCTTTAGTACTAAAGCTATTTAGTGCCTTAATATCCTTTTAGCTTAATTTAATAGCTAAAATATTATAGATTATTTTATTTAATTTAAATTTATTATTAAAGACTAAAAGTATAGTTTGAAGGGGGAAAATCAGGTCCTAGGAAGAAAACAACACAA